>OW240921.1:99304007-99544007 GCA_933207985.1 Pelobates cultripes | reverse complement strand
CCAGTCTCCGGAGGGAGGGGATCATGCTCTGATTCAGTATGTCACAGTACATGTTGACATTCATGGTTCCCTCAATGAACTGTAGCTTCCCAGTGCCAGCAGCACTCATGCAGACCCAGACCATGACACTCCCACCACCATGCTTGACTGTAGGCAAGACACACTTGTATTTGTACTCCTCACCTGGTTGCCACCACACACGCTTGACACCATCTGAACCAAATAAGTTTATCTTGGTCTCCTCGGACCACAGGACAGGGTTCCAGTAATCCATGTCCTTAGTCTGCTTGTCTTCAGCAAACTGTTTGCGGACTTTCTTGTGCATTATCTTTAGAAGAGGATTCCTTCTGGGATAACAGCCATGCAGACCAATTTGATGCAGTGTGCGGCGTATGGTCTGAGCACTGACGGGCTGACCCCCCACCCCTTCAACCTCTGCAACAATGCTGGCAGCACTCATACATCTATTTCCCAAAGAAAACCTCTGGATATGACTCTGAGCATGTGCACTTAACTTCTTTGTTCGACCATGGCGAGGCCTGATCTGAGTGGAACCTGTCCTGTGAAACCGCTGTATGGTCTTGCCCACAAATGCTGCAGGTCAGTTTCAGGGTCTTGGCAATCTATTTATAGCCTAGGCCATCTTTATGTAGAGCAACAATTCTTTTTTTCAGATCCTCAGAGAGTTCTTTGCCATGAGCTGCCATGTTGAACTTCCAGCGACCAGTATGAGAGAGTGTGAGAGCGATAACACCAAATTTAACATATCTGCTCTCCATTCACACCTGATACCTTGTAACACTGAGTCACATGACACCTGGGAGGGAAAATGGCTAATTGGACCCAATTTGGACATTTCCACTTAGTTGTGTACTCACTTTTGTTGCCAACGGTTTAGACATTAATGGCTGTGTGTTGAGATATTTTGAGGGGACAGTAAATTTACACTGTTATACAGGCTGTACACTTACTTCTTTACAATGTAGCATAGTGTCATTTCTTCAGTGTTGTCACATCAAAAGATATAATAAAATATTTACAAAAATGTGAGGCGTATATATAAAACATATAAAAAAAGTAAGCTTGTGAACCAAATAATATACACTATATAAGTCAAAATATATTATAAATAATCTAAATAAGAAAGAAAAAGACACAAAGTAGTGTAATACAGTAATAAATTAACACAAGGGGGAGGAGATGTAAATGAATAGTGGGCACGTCTACCCTCAGAGGTATCACTTAATGTGAAGTCTGGTTCCAATAGTACTCTTGTGGTTTTGGAATTCTGGTGATAAAGATATATATACCAGGGACATATTTCCCATTAAGTAAAGAGGCCACCTGTCTACAAGCACATACTTGATGGAGGCACCTACTCTGCCTGTAAAAATCCCCCTCCTTACCTCCTGTCCTGTCAGAGTGCTGGCGGGAGAACAGTTAGAGGTCCTTCCCATGCAGTCCAGCTACAAAGAAACTTCCAGGAGCTCTAAGCACTGCCCACCGCTGGCTGCTCTCTAGTACTGTGTGTTGTGACATGCACAGTGTAAGCCATGCTTAGAACTCCTGGAAGCAAAACTTACTCTGGCTGGACTGAATGACAAGGGAGTCAGGGAGAAGACAAAATAAAGAGGGAGGACAGAAAGGTGAAGTAGGAAAGGTAACTGGAGAAAGATACTTGGGAAGATAAAATGGTGGACCGAAGCAAAGATTTAGCTTACTGGCTGCGAGTGATCAACTGATGCTCTTAGCCGATGAGTTATTCATGCACTGCAGGGTGTACCTCAGAAGACATAATGAAAGCTCCTAAGTAGGAGCTTCCGGCTCCACAGTGTTGTGGAGGCGGGAAAAGGTGTGTAGTGGCGTCTGACAGACTTCAGGTAAGAAGTCAATCTATTATTAAGGACACAACTTCTGGAATAAAAGGGAATCATGACGGAATATTTCCGTCATGTGTCCTTAAGGGCTTAAATAGTTTGACTACTGTAGCGGAGATGCAATATTACCCAGGATATCTCCGCTTGTAATCCAAGTGAGGCTCAGGAACAAGTAAATAGTAACTCCACAGGCAAGGCTTCCAGCAGGTAAAATACAGCAATATCCCAACAGCAATCCCAATAACTGGACGACACACAGTTTCAGGAGCATAACTGACTAGCCTTTAATCAAAGTCTCCTTATAAAGGAGGGTGACTTCCCCTAAGTCCCCGGATAACTGACCCTCTCCCAGCAGATCCGGGAGAGGTAAACTGTCAAACTCCTCGGAGTTAGGCGCACATATAGCGGTCACTTCCTCAGAGCGCTCCTGGTAGGGCTTCATCATGTTTACATGGAGCATGCGTTGCCCCCCACTACCAACGCACGAGCCGATTATATAAGTGGTGTCACACCGTTGTTCTACCACCTTATAAGGGCCCTGCCAGGCGGCCTGCAGCTTATCGTGTCGGACAGGTTTTAAGATCAACACCTTCTGCCCGACCTGAAAGCTACGGTCCCTGGCGCCCCGATCATACCATGTGCGCTGGCGTGTCTGAGCCGCCTGCAAATTCTCGCGTACCGTCTGAGTCTCGGAATGCCAACACATATGGTATGATGGGGGTACCGTCAGTGCTCCGTTCTCCCTCCCAATGCTCTCTGATCAAATCTAAAGGCCCTCGTACCCTGCGGCCAAACAATAGTTCAAATGGGGAAAACCCAGTGGATTCCTGCGGCACCTCCCTGTAAGCAAAGAGGAGGTGTGGTAGGAACTTCTCCCAGTCCTTGTGGGTCTCTGCGAAGGTTCGGAGCATTTGTTTCAATGTACCGTTGAAACGTTCGCAGAGCCCATTCGTCTGGGGGTGGTAAGGGGAACTAATGACCGGCTTAATGTCACAAAACTTCCAGAGGCGCTGCGTGACTTCGGCGGTGAATTGGGTGCCCTGATCAGAGACAATCTCCCTGGGGAGTCCCACCCGGGAGAATATCTTCATCAGGGCTTCTGCTACTGTCTCAGCCTGTATATTCGTCAGGGCCACCGCCTCTGGATATCTAGTGGCATAATCTACTACTGTCAGGATAAATCTTTTACCTGATGGGCTTGCTTTGTTGAGGGGTCCTATTAGGTCAACTGCTACCCTGCTAAAGGGTTCCTCGATTATGGGAAGGGGATGTAACTTGGCCTTGCGCCGGTCCCCCCTTTTCCCCACCCTTTGACAGGTATCGCACGTGTTGCAATATCTGCGCACCTCCTGGCTAATCCCCGGCCAAAAGAAACTTTGGGTTAACCTGTATCGGGTCCTGCTGACCCCTAAATGTCCAGATAGCGGAATGTCATGTGCTATCCGTAGTAACTCCGCCCGGTACCGCTGAGGTACCACTAACTGCCTCATCACAATCGGGTCTGACCCGGATACCTTCTTATCCGTCTCCCGATAAAGCAGCTGTTTGTCCCAAATAAAACTTTCGCCCTCCCCCCCAGGAGTGTCTGCTGTCACCTTGTCCCTATACACCTGCAAGGTGGGGTCAGTCACTACTTCAGCTGCAAATTCGTTAGGAGGGGCCCAGGGAACACAGTCAAGGGAAGGGGAAGGATCTCTTACCTGGACCTCCGGGAGTGTGTTGTAGTCCTGGGTGCAGGCCTGTTGTCGAGTGACCACAGGGTGAGCTTCTCCTGTGGTGGGTGTCTGGGGCTCAAAAGCAGATGTGAGCCTCCCCAGATCGTTCCCCAATAAAACATCCGCCGGTAACTGCGGCATCAACCCCACCTCCACATGCCCTGCCCCCGCTCCCCAATGCAAATGTACCCTTGCTGTAGGTAGCCGGTATACTGCTCCCCCGGCTACCCTGACGGCCACAGTCTTATTTAGTTTAGCCTGGTCTGAGACTAGATGACTTTTTACCAGGTGATGGTGGCTCCTGAGTCACGTAACCCCTGAACCGCTTTACCCTCCAGATACACGGTCTGCCTGTGATGCTGGCGGTTGTCAGTATTAGCCTGGACGGGATCCGCCTCGTGCAGTACCTCCCACTGTTCTACCGTTGTGATGGGAACTGCTGAACCATACGGTGTGGCCACGATGTCCTGGTAGTGGTGGGCTGCGGCTGCTCTCGGTGGTGGTGGTGGGCCGGGGCGAATCCAGGTGGAACGGTCCCGCAGCTGGGGGCATTCCCTTTTATAGTGTCCCCATTTCTGGCAGTGGTGGCACGGGCCCGACGTGGGCTGGCGGAAACGTGGCTGTGCAGCGGGCGGTGGGGGTGGTGGCAGAGGTCTTGGTAAAGCTGGCGTGTAGTTGTTCCCCCCCAAAGGTTTTAAAAGGTACTTTTGGAGCTGCCGGTTTTTGCTGCCTGCGTGCATCCAGGTACTCGTCTGCCTTCCTGGCTGCTTCGGTAAGGGAGGTAGGGTTTCTGTCTCTTACCCACTCCTGTACCTCGCTGGTTACTCCTTCATAAAATTGCTCCAGCAGTACCATTTGCAATACATCCTCCATAGACCGTGCCTTGCTCGCTTGCACCCACCTCAAGACTGCTCGTTGTAGTCTGCATGCCCACTCTGCGTGTGAGTCTTTCTCCACCTTCTTTAAATCCCTGAATCTCCGCCGGTATGCTTCTGGTGTTATAGCATACCTGGCCAATATAATTTCTTTCACTTTATTGTAATTCCGTATTTCTTCATTAGGCACAGTACGGTATGCCTCAGCTGCCCTCCCAGTTAACCTCCCTGCCAAAATAGGTACTCAGTCCTCTGCGCTGATTCTATGCAGTGCACACAGTCTCTCAAAATCTTGCAGGAAAGCGTCTATATCTTCCTCTGCCTCCACATATGTTTTAAAAGCCTGGTACGGTATTTTAGGCTTACCTTCCTGTGGCATATTTACTGTAGAGCTGCGTTCTGGGGCTGCAGTTTGACTCCTCAGTATAAATTCCTGGACCTCCGTCATCGTTTTTGACACAATCTCTGTTGGAGGGTGTTCCCCATAGAAAGACAGCCGAAATTGTACCTGCCTCTGGAACTCCCTTTGTTCCGGTGTCTCTCCCGAATTCCCCTGTTCGGGAACCGAATCGCCGTCCATTCGGTACTCCGCCATCAGTTCAGTGATGAGTACCGCTTTTGTCTTATTGCTGGCTTGTATACCCTTTGCCTCCAGAAGGTCTTTTAGCGTGGAGCGTTTTAGTGTGGCAAAATCAATCTCCATCCGTACTCCATTTAGGCTTGTTCCTCTGTGAGTCTGGATCCCAGCGCTGCCAACCAATGTAGCGGAGATGCAATATTACCCAGGATATCTCCGCTTGTAATCCAAGTGAGGCTCAGGAACAAGTAAATAGTAAATCCACAGGCAAGGCTTCCCGCAGGTAAAATACAGCAATATCCCAACAGCAATCCCAATAACTGGACGACACACAGTTTCAGGAGCATAACTGACAAGCCTTTAATCACAGTCTCCTTATAAAGCATGCTCCCATGCAAGGGAGGGATTTACAGTAATTATTACAGTAGCCAATCCTGTCCTGGTAACCTCCCACCCATCTCTTTCCCTCAGCTAGCATCATAATCCCCTTATCCAGCACACCAATTCCCCCCGTTTCTGGATGTACCCCTAAACGTAGGGGTACCTCTTTAAATCCTACATCCCCGGATACCCCTGATCTGGGTGAACAACATATCCAAAAATCCCCCAGATCAGACCAGGGGTTCGGGAAATGTATGGAGGGAATAAAATGACCGCCGCACTAACTGATATAGCCGAATAAGGTTCCATGCGAATGGGCCCTGCGGTCGGTCCTGGCATAAGGGAACAAAATACACGAAAGCCTCTAGCTATAGAGGCTAGGGAGGGTTCGCCTAAATCCCCTCGTTCGGTATTTTCTATCTATCGAACGAGGGGCCGTTCGGTAGTTTGGAACCGAACGGACCAGGGCTGTGGAGGTCTCAGCGGTGTTCGCCTACTCGAGTGTCCGATTTTAGTTCCAGACACTCAACGGCAAAACACCGCTGTTCGGGAGTTTTAAAATGGCCGCCGCCACGTGTTCGTTTGTCGAATGGCGGCCACCCCCGAGAACAAAGGACGGCTACTTCCTAGTCAATTACCCGCTCGCAACAATGTTGCAACGGGTAATTGAGGACACACTTCACCCAGGGGAGGTCTGGTTGTTCGGTAGTTTCATTCGAATAAACTAAGGGAATGAAACTACCGAACAATCACAAGAATACAAGGCTTTAAAACACATAGAAAACTAGCAGATCACACGAATGCAATTATTTCAAAGACATTTGCAGGACAGCCCAGTGCTATCCGCTACACTGCTCCCCCTTGCCCACAAGCCGGCATACACAGTCTGATCCAACACGGATCGGCTTGGGGATGTCCGGGGACTCACGGATCATTTTTCCAGGTCAGTTTGTCTCGACAACCCGTCGGCATTCCCATTCTGTTTACCCGGGCGGTACTGAATATTAAAGTCAAAAGGCTGCAGCGCCAAACTCCAGCGCAGCAGCCTGGCATTGTCCCCAGCCACCCGGTTTAGCCAGACCAACGGGTTGTGATCCGTGAGTAACGAAAAAGGCTGTCCATATAGATACGGCTGTAGTTTCTTTAAGGCCCACACCACAGCCAGGCATTCCTTCTCGATAGCGGCGTAGCTTACTTCTCTGGGTAACAGCTTGCGACTGATGTAAGCCACGGGGTGTTCTCCGCCATCGGCTCCGACTTGGCTCAGTACTGCTCCCAATCCAAACATAGAAGCGTCTGTGTGAACAAGAAAACGCTTAGTTGGATTGGGAGCTGCCAAGACAGGAGCATTTATCAGTGCATTTTTCAGATGTTGGAATGCCTGCTCACACTCCGGGGTCCAGGTCACCTGGCGGGGCAAATTCTTCCGAGTAAGGTCAGTGAGAGGTTTGGCGAGGGCGCTATAGTTAGGGACAAACTTCCTGTAATACCCAGCGGTCCCTAGAAAGGCTAACACCTCGGCCATCCCTATGCTGCACTTGGCCGGTTTCAATGTCAAACCAGCTTCCTTAATCCTGTCTAGAACCGCTCCTATATGGGCCAAGTGCTCCTGCCACGTATTGCTAAAAATGGCAATATCGTCCAGGTAGGCACAGGTGTAGTCTTGGAACCCATCCAGGAGTCGGTCTACCATCCGCTGGAAAGTAGCTGGGGCGTTTTTCATCCCAAATGGCATGACCTTAAACTGGTACAAGCCAAATGGGGTGACAAAGGCCGATTTCAGGATGGCCTCTGGGGCCAGGGGGATTTGCCAATACCCCTTACATAAGTCAATGGAATGAGGTATTGACCCCTGGCCATTCTGTCCAGTAGCTCATCTATCCGTGGCATAGGGTATGCATCAGACACCGTTTTCTCGTTTAATCTCCGGTAGTCTACGCAGAAGCGGGTCGTACCGTCCCGCTTCGGTACGAGTACTACCGGAGAAGCCCAGGGACTATCTGAGGGCTCAATTACCCCCAGTTGGAGCATCTCATCGATCTCCTTGCGCATGTTTTCCCTTACCGCTTCGGGGATGCAGTAGGGGGTCTGACGCATCGGTAATTGCCCTGGGGTCTCTACCCGGTGAGTGGCCAGAGGGGTGTACCCAGGTAAGTTAGAGAACGTGTCTCGTTTCTCTTCCAACAGCTGCCGTACCTCGATGCGCTCCTGTGGGCTCAGCCGGTCTCCCAGTGTGACTTCCCCTAAATCCCCAGACAGCTGCCCATCTTCCAGCAGATCTGGGAGTGGTAAGCTGTCAGACTCATCTGAATTGGGCGCGCATATGGCGGTTACCTCCTCGGAGCGTGCTTGGTAGGGCCTCATCATGTTCACATGGAGCATGCGTCGCCCTCCCGTCCCTGTACAGGAGCCAATTATATAGGTGGTGTCACATCTCTGTTCCACCACCTTATAAGGTCCCTGCCAGGCGGCCTGTAGCTTGTCATGTCGGACAGGCTTTAAAATCAGCACTTTCTGCCCGACCTGAAAGCTACGGTCCCTGGCTCCCCGATCATACCATGTGCGCTGGCGAGTCTGTGCCGCCTGAAGGTTTTCCCTTACCGTTCTGGTTAAGGCTTCCAGGCGGTCTCGGAGAGCCAACACATAAGGTATGATGGGGGTGCCATCTGCGCTCCGGTCTCCCTCCCAATGCTCTCTTATAAGATCTAAGGGGCCTCTGACCCTCCTCCCAAACAGCAGTTCAAACGGGGAAAACCCCGTGGATTCCTGCGGCACCTCCCGGTAAGCGAATAGGAGATGCGGCAGGAACCGCTCCCAGTCCTTGTGGGTCTCTGCGGTAAATTGGGTACCCTGATCCGAGATAATCTCCCTGGGTAATCCCAACCGGGAGAATATCTGCATGAGGGCATCCGCGACCGTTTCAGCCTGAATGTTGGTCAGAGCCACCGCCTCTGGATATCTGGTAGCATAGTCTACTACCGTTAAAATGTACCTTTTGCCTGACGGGCTGGCTTTCTTGAGGGGACCTATCAAGTCTACCGCTATTCTGCTAAACGGTTCCTCAATTATTAGCTTCGCCTTCCTCCGGTCTCCCCTTTTCCCTACCCTCTGGCAGGTGTCGCAGGTGGTGCAATACCGGCGCACTTCCTGGCTGATCCCTGGCCAGAAGAAATTTTGGGTCAGTCGATACCTAGTACGGCTGACCCCTAGATGTCCGGATAGCGGGATATCGTGCGCTATCCGGAGTAGCTCTGCTCGGTACCGCTGCGGCACCACTAGCTGCTTCGTCACTATTGGGTCTGACCCCTCAATCTGCTTGTCTGTCTCCCGGTACAAAAGCTGCTTGTCCCAGACAAATCTCTCCCCCTCTCCCCCCGGAGGGTCTGCTGTCACCTTGTCTCTGTATACCTGCAAGGTGGGGTCAGTCACTACCTCTGCTGCAAATTCGTTAGGAGGGGCCCAGGGGACACAGTCAAGGGAAGGGGAAGGGTCTCTTACCTGAACCTCCGGAAGTGTGTTGTAGTCCTGGGTGCGGGCCTGTTGACGGGTGACCACAGGATGAGCTTCTCCTGTGGTGGACGTCTGGGGCTCAAAAGCAGATGTGAGACTCCCCAGATCGTTCCCCAATAAAACCTCCGCCGGTAACTGCGGCATCAACCCCACCTCCACATGTCCTGCCCCCGCTCCCCAATGTAAATGTACCCTTGCTGTAGGTAGCCGGTACACTGCTCCCCCGGCTACCCTGACGGCCACAGTTTTACTTAGTCTCGCTTCATCCGAGACCAGATGACTTTTGACTAAGGTGATGGTAGCCCCCGAATCACGTAGGCCCTGTACTGCTTTACCCTCCAAGTATACGGTCTGCCTGTGATGCTGTCTGTTATCAGCATTGGCCTGGACTGGATCCGCCTCGTGTAGTACTTCCCACTGTTCCACGGTTGTTATGGGAACAGCTGACCCATATGGTGTGGCCACTATATTTTGGTAGTGATGGGCGGAGGCTGCTCTCGGTGGTGGTGGTGGTGGGCCAGGGCGAATCCACGTAGAACGATCCCTCAGCTGGGGACATTCCCTTTTATAATGTCCCCACTTCTGGCAGTGATGACAGGGGCCAGAAGCGGGCTGGCGAAACCGGGGCTGTACAGCGGGTGGTGGTGGTGGTAGTTGCCTCGGTGGAGCTGGGTTGTAGCTGTTTCCCCCAAAGGTTTTAAAAATAGCTTTTGGGGCTGTTGGTTTCTGCTGCCTGCGTGCATCCAAGTACTCATCGGCCTTCCTAGCAGCTTCGGTAAGGGAGGTAGGGTTTCTGTCCCTCACCCATTCCTGGACCTCGCCTGTTACCCCCTCATAGAATTGCTCCAACAACACCATTTGCAATAAGTCCTCCATGGACCGAGCCTTATTAGACTGTACCCACCCCAGAGCGGCCCGATTGAACTTGCAAGCCCATTCCACATGAGAGTCCTTGTCATTTCTCTTTAGGTCTCTAAACCGTCGCCGATATGCCTCTGGCGTGATTGCATATCGGGCCAGGATCACTTCTTTTACTCGGCGGTAATTCCGAATTTCCTCATCAGGTACAGTTCTATAGGCTTCCGCCGCCTTCCCTGTGAGCTTTCCTGCTAAAATAGGCACCCACTCATCTGGGCTAATATTATGCAAGGCACACAGTCTTTCAAAGTCTTGGAGAAAAGCATCTATATCTTCCTCTGCTTCTATATACGTTTTAAAGGCTTGGTAAGGAATTTTTGTCTTACCCTGTGTGATGATAGTTGTGGTAGCATTCCTCTCCAGCTGCTGTAGTGGCCTTTGGCGCAGTATAAACTCCTGTACCTCTGACATTGTCCTGGATATAATATCCGTTGTTGGATTCTCTCCATAAAAGGACAGCCTGAACTGCACCTCTCTCCGGAACTCTTCTTTTTCATCTGCTGCACTCTGTTGCTCAGGGATTACCCTGTCCTCCTGCTGGTATTCCGCCATCACTTCTGCAATGAGGATTGCTTTCTTTTTGTTGCTGGCTGCAATGCCTTTCGCTTCCAGGAGATCTTTTAGCGTGGATCTTTTAAGCTTGGCATAATCACTCTCCATCCGTATTCCATTAGTCCTTGTTCCCTTGTGAGTCTGGATCCCAGCGCTGCCAACCAATGTAGCGGAGATGCAATATTCCCAGGTTGTCTCCGCTTATAATCCAAGTGAGGCTTAGGAACAAGTAAATAATAAATCCATAGGCAAAGTTTCCAGCAGGTAAAATAACAGCAACCTCCCCACAGCAATCCCAATAACTGGACGACACACAGTTTCAGGAGCAGAACTGACAAGCCTTTAATCACAGTCTCCTTATAAAGCATGCTCCCATGCAAGGGAGGGATTACAGTAATTATTACGGTAGCCAATCCTGTCCTGGTAACCTCCCACACATCTCCTCCCCTCAGCCAGCATCATAATCCCCTTATCCAGTACACCAATTCCCCCCGTTTCTGGATGTACCCCTAAACGTAGGGGTACCTCTTTAAATCCTACATCCCCTGGCAGCCCTGATCTGGGTGAACAACATATCCAAAAACCACCCAGATCAGACCAGGGGTTCGGGAAAAGTATGGAGGGAATAAAATGACCGACCGCACGAACTGAGATAGCCGAATCCGGTTCCATGTGAATGGTCCCTGCGGTCGGTCCTGGCATAAGGGAATAAAATACACGAAAACCTCTAGCTATAGAGGCTAGGGAGGGTTCGCCTGAATCCCCTCGTTCGGTATTTTCTATCTACCGAACGAGGGGCCGTTCGGTAGTTTGGAACCGAATGGACCAGGGCTGTGGAGGTCTCAGCGGTGTTCGCCTACTCGAGTGTCCGATTTTAGTTCCAGACACTCGACGGCTAAACACCGCTGTTCGGGAGTTTTAAAATGGCCGCCGCCACGTTTTCGTTTGTCGAATGGCGGCCACCCCCGAGAACAAAGGACGGCTACTTACTGTTCAATTACCCGTTCGCAACAATGTTGCAACAGGTAATTGAGGACACACTTCACACAGGGGAGGTCTGGTTGTTCGGTAGTTTCATTCGAATAAACTAAGGGAACGAAACTACCGAACAATCACAAGAATACAAGGCTTTAGAACACATAGGAAACTAACAGATCACACGAATGCATTTCTTTCACAGACATTTGCAGGACAGCCCAGTGCCATCTGCTACATATAGTGTCCCTTTAAGATACCTATACAATACAACAGAGCTGAATACAATACAGAGATACCTATACAATAAAACAAGCTGGGCAGAATATTAAGATACCTATACAATACACACAGCTGAGTACAATACAGAGATACCTATACAACAGATAGAGCCAAATAAAATACAGAGAAATAACACACAGAGCTTGGATCAATAAGGAGATACTAATACCTATCCCACACAACCAGGATCACTGCGATGGATAATACAGAGATCCCCACACAGTATGTGTGTCTGTATAATGCTACAGCTCTCTTATCTTCCTCTCGTGATCTCATCTTCAGTAGTGCTCCTGCTAGGATAACTTTAGCTATTTAATATTGCTGCTGTTATAAAACATATATACTCTAATCATGCCCTCCATGAGATCTATATTTTAATATCTTAAATGGAAATGTTTAACTGCAGCTAAAAGGTGACAAGTTGCCTCTGCTTGCCGTTCCCCTTTGATGACTAGGATGTCTTGTGTATATAAGGGCACATTAGAAAATCAGAAAGGAAGCAGAACATGAGAATAGATTGAAATGTCTGGAATGGACACTTACCTGTAGTAATCTTCTTGGCTGGGTAAGTGTCCTCCGTGCATGTGAGGGTGGCCATGTAACCACTGCTGTTCCATTGCCAAGCGTTGCAGTTCAGCAGACTGTGCATGCATTGCTTGGAGCTGGTGGGCAGCGGACATCTGTGGTGGAATACCTGCGGGCAAGTCCCGAGGGTAATGGGCACCTGAAGAGAATAACAAGGCTTCATGTCAGTTTGTGAACCAGGAAATGTCAGAGCAATAGTTAAAACAAAATATCAAACTAAACCTAAAGACACAGGGAATAGAACTGGATATGTTACTTTTCATTACTTGGAGGAAAGGCTTTCTTCATCCAGTCCCAAAGACTGTAAAACAAATGCCGACATTTATACAATAGTGTTAAACCTCCCAACATGTATTCTAATAACTTAACAAAACCCGATTGAAATGGTGGAAAAAATTATTGTGTTGTTTACAAACAATTGATAGTGCTCGGTGATCCTACTCTGCTTATTTTTTGGCCCTGCCAAAACAGTTAGTATAGCAAGAATAGAAAAACATACCGCAGACACCTGACATACAGTACATTTATTGAGCTTAAAATGCTCAGAAAATAGTAATGACTACAAATTCATTTAATGTGCAGAATAAGCACGGCCCTGGTAATCCTAGTCCCCACCAGTCTGCACAAGGAGGAGGAGAGATAGGGGAGCAGGGGGTGAATCCTCTCCTTTTATTCATTCAATGTATGTAGCTACCAAACACACACAGCTGGCCAGAGTAACCCCTAAACAAACCCCCTGTCTGGAATACACCAGAGTGAGCTTGAGTACTGCTTTCCTCTATGGTAGAGGTGGCCAGACATTAGACCCCAGCTGTTGTGAAACTTACAATTCCTATGGTGCTTCTCAAGTCAGTACACATTTATTTGTAAAAAGTAACGATCTGTGTAATATAGCTTCAAAACAGGCAAAGCACAAAATCGGGATCTAGCAGGATATTTGAGAACATGGCACCATTTTCTTCCTCATTATTATTATTTAAAAAAAAAGCACCAACAACAACCACAGAGCTGTACAATGGGTGGACTAAGACAAGTTGGATGCACAGGAACAGAGAGGGTTGAGGGCCCTGCTCAAGCGAGCTTACATTCCTAACAAATCCCTCCCGATTTCCTCCAAGTTCTGCATATTAATATCATTATGCCATTTAAATGACAATCTGGAAGTGTCTGATTTCAGCACAGAAGGCTGGTGATGTCTCACTCTCTTCCTATTCTTCACTGATATATGAGTGTCTGGGAAGCAATTATGAAATAATCTTTTAAAAAGCAAGAGAACTGAAAACATAGCAGTAAATTTAGACTCCATTATATCACATGAAAAAAAGAGAAAATAACAGAAATGTTAAAACTTATCACTAATGTTGATGTACTTTGAGAAGGACACAATGTATCACTTTACTTTGGCTGCGGCCAGGATTCCAGTAACTAAAGGCCAATTACATTGTAATACAGGGCAGCAGATAGAAAGTGGCAAGCCCCATAGCAAGGACCAGCACAAATTTGTGGGGGGTTTCAGTTGCATATCAAACTTCTTTATATGGTTGTTCTGTAGCTAATGAGATATGGTACCAATAAATATTGTCTACTATACTTTCAGCTGTATGAATATGCTAACCATTTTACTAGAACCGTACATAAATACAATACATTGTGCATTCGAGTTCTGTTAAGGATGAATTAATGAGGCCCAGCCCAATCTTCTTTCAACCATTTCTATAAGTTGGTACCAGCCTGACGATAAACTACATAGACTAGTGAAGTGATTACTGACCGAAAACAGGGTGTCGCAGCATTTCATGTTCATGGGGCGGCTGTCCCAGCAGTGGGTTAGGGATGGAACCCGGAGGGTATGGAAAGCGTGCCAAATGAGGCCCAGCAGCCAACGGGTCAACCAAGGGATGCACAGGACCTGCTGTCCCTGAAAAGAAAGAGAGGGGAAAGAAAATACAACAAAATTCAATTCAGCAGCTCAAAGCAGAGCGAGCTGGGAACACAACATAATACTCCAGAGAGAGCAGGATTTTGGAGACTGGGTTTGCGAGCTACGAGTAGGATCTGCCCTCACTAACTGGTTATTAGCAGCAGCTTTGCTTAGTCAACAACATGCAGACAACACCAGTGACCACCTAATTAGCAAAGACACTTACCGTATGTACTTAACTGTAGTTTTAGTAACATACCAAACACCATAATAAAAATGGATAGCGCTTGTTTGGTATTGCTAGAGCAAGTAGCAAAATGGCAAAGAAATATGACCCCACCCACCCACCCTTGTGTGAGTGTTTTTGCTTTCTAAAGAATAATGTTATGATATTACTGCAGAGAGAAAAACGACAGAATAGTCCAGAGACGGGGAACTTTCTAAAGAATGTTATGATATTACTGCAGAGAGAAAAACTATAGAATAGTGCAGAGACGGGGAACTTTCCAAAGAATAATGTTATGATATTACTGCAGAAATTGGGAATTTTCTAAAGAATAATGTTATGATATTACTGCAGAAATTGGGAATTTTCTAAAGAATAATGTTCTGATGTTAGTGCAGAAATTGGGAACTTTCTAAATAATAATGTTATGATATTACTGCAGAACGAAAAACTATAGAATATTCCAGAGACAGTGAACTTTCCAAGGAAGAATGTTATGATATTACTGCAGAAATTGGGAACTTTCTAAAGAATAATGTTATGATATTACTGCAGAAATTGGGAACTTTCTAAAGAATAATGTTATGATATTACTGCAGAGAGAAAAACTATAGAATAGTGCAGAGACGGGGAACTTTCCAAAGAATAATGTTATGATATTACTGCAGAAATTGGGAATTTTCTAAAGAATAATGTTCTGATGTTAGTGCAGAAATTGGGAACTTTCTAAATAATAATGTTATGATATTACTGCAGAAAGAAAAACTATAGAATAGTCCAGAGACAGGGAACTTTCCAAAGAATAATGTTATGATATTACTGCAGAAACTGGGATTCAGCAATGGATGGCGGTCAAGCAGACATGCATGGCATCACAGCGTTTGTAGGAAGCTGCGGAAACATGTGACCCAGCATGTTTGGAATCACTGCAAAGACTGTGTGAGGGGCCGAAGCCACAAAGCAAATCACTGCAGCTGGGAAAGAAGTTCCGGCAGCTTCCTCTGAGATACACGTCTCCTGCCTCAGACCTGAACAGAACTCAGAGCTCAGCTGATCCACTGCCACAAGCAATAGGTAGCCTTCTGGAGGCACACATCATCTCATTGTATTTTACTTATTTAGGTTTATTCTCCACTACTTTGTAACATCTATTACAACCTAGGAGTGTGTAATATTCTACATAACAGATAATTAATGTTTTATTTTTTTCCTTTACCTTCATGTCTTGCCCTGTAGACTAAAGTTAGTTTTACTAGCGCTACTCCATGTAGGTCTTGATTACTTAATTGTTTTATTCACCTATATGCATATTGCTAATTACTTTTCTCTGTGATTTATGCCCCCCCCCCTCTTATGATAGCTACCCGACTCTTTCCCAAAACCCAAGTTACACGTTTCCTGCCTCAGATCTGAACAGAACTCTATGCTCGCAGTACGTACGCAGCGAGAATCTCAGAATGAAATTATTCCAGTCATGTTTTATCAGGAATATGAGGACTTACTGCTGTCCATTTGGTACATAGGGCATGTCACCAGAATAAAGAGCAGCATGCTAATCTTATAAACTAAATAAATCTGATCTGAGTAGACCTGGTTTCATTCTGTACATTATACCAATGTTAGAATTAGAATCCCAAACATGAAAGCTATAGTTTTAAACTCCTGTTATATCCAGTACATAATGAAGTGTTTTTTTTTTTTAATTTTTATTGGACATATTAAATCAGGTCTAAACCAGTGAGAGGGATGAGACCGCTGAATCTAGTCTTGAAACAACAAACTGCTTGAAATGCCATACTGGAGAGTATATCTGAAGGCATACGCATGTACTTCTGTAACACACACTGTAGAAATGAATTACCATTCATTTAAGAGCAAGAAACTTGAAACTTGAAATAATCTGCCACCCAGATCTGCACGACTAGCCAGTCTAGCAGGTAGAATAACACAAACTGAAGAGATGAATGGATCACTACATAGCACTGCTTGCTGGATAAGAATATACTCTGGCACCGTACTCCAGCTTAGCACATGAAATGTATATTAAAAAAAGTCAGACGAAATCCCATTATTCACATAAGAGGGGGCTACTAAATCTAAGAAACAAATGCAAATTATGGCTCAGGACACAGTTAGGACTTGGACTGGACCTAATGTACTGCTTGTCCACAGACAAGGCTGCTAGGACTCGATGTCACACTGTATGGGAATTACCTTGTACATCACACGGGGTGCATGATAAAATAAATCAGGACTTCTGCTTAAATACTAACTAGTCAATAGACTGGTACCATCCCCTTCTGCACACTGAAATAACCCCTACTGCATGGCTCAACAAATCCCAAGTCACCATGGCAACTGGAAATTTGCCACCCCTTTAGGTAATGTGACCGCATGGGAGCTGGTCACCGGAGGGAACAGTGATCTTGCTGCAGCTTCTCTCTGCTCCCTCATGCTCCGTTTCGTGATGCTGTGAACCGGAATATGATGTCACGCCAGCCCCGGCATCACTACAGAGCGTGTGCAGGGGAGCAGAAAGGAACTGCAGGAAGATTAGAGAGCAGCCTCACTGGACTACAGGTGAAGCATCCATTGTATCAATACATCTCTATGAGGAGCATTTAGCGCCTCCATGCAGAGTGTGGAGACTCTGCACGTAGGTGCTGCACATTGTACAGCCCTGACCCAATACTCTAGTGGCTGTCTGAGTGACTGTCACTTGAGGTGTTACTAGGCAGCAATGTTAACTTTTCGCTACAAATGCAATGTTTACATTGAAAAGACTGCAGGGACAGGCTATAGGCACAAGTACAACTACATTAAGCTGTATATAGTGTCTCTAAGAATTGCATTATGCTTGTTGAAAATTAAACTGACTCCTAACTTTTTTAGTTGGCTCCTAGATTTCAAAAAAATTTGTCAAGCTCTGGCCTACTGCACATCAAAACACCCCTTACTGCACACTGAAATGATCTTACACTTCATAGATTGTCAAAGGGGAAAAATGAATGTGTGCCCATGTAGACCGCTATCTCCAGTGTAAGTGGGTGCCTCGAGATGCTTCTATAGGATACACACTCATTGATATGTGGGGGTTATTCATTAAATACCAAACCGTAATAAAGTTTAAACTACAATCACCCAGCCCTACTAACTGCACGGCTTAGTTCTTTTAGCCTAGCTTTTTAGTTTACTTTAACTCATTACAATGCAGAGTTTGACCATGATGAATGCTATTCAGGAAGCTGGAAGGTGACTGTGAAATACAACATTACAAGCTACCCTTATTTTCCAGGGCATTTCAGAACAATTCTAAAGTTCTGTCTTGGAAATATTCACAATATTTTCTGCAATAAAAAGACCCTCCAGCATGTTATTGTTCTGCACATGCATTTTGGAATATGGTTTGGAAAAAGGTGTAATAATCCACAATAGTCAAGTTCTATCAGACAGCATCCTAATGAAACATGGCAATTCATTTCTCAAGGTACCAACATATTGAAAAGCTCAGAATTTTACAATTTAAATGAAACTCCTCTTTACAAAGCACATATTCCATGCAACCACTCTCAACACATACAGTTATTGTGAGCAGATAAGTTACCTGCAGAACGAGAAGTGAGCTTTCTTGCACTGACATAGTTAACAGTCACAAATGGCAGGTGCTTAGTGAATGAACATCAGAGGAGTCACTGAAGCAGCTGCTATTTAGTGTACACTGGGGTTAGTGGTGTATTCATTGCCAAATATAGCCAAAAAGGTGAGGTATGCAAGCATTGTTGTGATGATGTCCCATCCCCACATACTGCAGCCATTTCCAAGCAAGCGAATGTACATCAATGAAGCGATACGCCTAATTAGCTAGGGCAGATCCAATAAATTGTAAGCCACAAGGCTCCGGTAACTCCAGTCTTGATTGCAAGCCCTGATCCAAAACCGTTCTTAGATCACTCAGACAGTCAGTGGGTCATTAAATCTTATAAGGAAAATACCATTTACTTCTCATGGGTTTCTATGCGCTCAAATGATCACCTTCCCCGGTGCAATTAGGTTTTCTATTTTGTTTTATCAATTTCAAGAAAACAATTATTGTGTTCAAAGCACCAGCATTCAATATGCCAGTGGCAGCCACACTGCAGCTGTTGAACTACAATTCCCATAGTGCTCAGCTAGCATATAAGTTGTAGGCAGTCTGAGCACCATTTCAAAACAAAAATAGTGGATCCAGGGCACAACATTAAAAATTGCTGTTTAGTCGATATGCCAGACTGACAGATTCCACTGAGCAAAACAAGCCTTCAAAACTACAAAAAATATTTGTCACATAGCAGGCTGCAATGTGAAAACCATTTATCTTTGTAGTCTTGGAGGCAGAGTACTGTGACGTGATGTTCTACCCTGGCTGGAGAGCTACAGATTGGTAAATCATCAGGACAGGTCGTCTAACTGAGCAAATACCATTTGGGTGCAAAAACCAACACCCAGGACTGGAATTACCGGCACCCTTCTCACGAACTTTAAATTAAATTAATCTCTGAATCCAGACCCAACAGCGCTAAAATTACATAATAACCGACTGACTGATTAATTTTTTTTGTTTGTTTGTTTGTTAAAGCATTCACTTTGGTTCTTTTCTTTTTTCTAGGGCTCGCTTTTCTCTTTGAAGGATTATCCCGGTCTCCCAAGTCCTTATCCTCCCCACTTTAAAGTCACAATATTTATTTACCAGGAAAGTGGACTGGAACACATGTCCCGTTTTCAGCCACGCCTGGCCAAGACTTAGAGTTACAGCAGCAGTCTAATAAAAACACATAACATCGTAAGATGTCGCGCTCCTCACAAGTCACAGAGATGCATGAATACAAATGGCGTTAAGATTTCAGCACAGGCCCAGGTTGGTTTGGCCATGGTGGGAAACTAACAAGCATCCACTCTTAGTGGAAAATGGACCCAGTATTAAAAAAAACTGATTTATGAAGCATGTGCCCCAAAATTTCCTAAAACAATTAAATAACCAGAGAAACAACCCCCCATCTTTCCCAGGAAAAACTCACAAAACAAGTTTAATTAAATGGGAGGAGACATTTAATCTAAATGGGCCTATATATTCCACCTCCCCTTGGTTTACACTATATTCTCTCTCTGAATGAATTTAACAGGTTATCAACAGAATTAAAGGAGTTAAAAATATCCCAAGCATTGTTTGCACAGGCAGCTTATAGGAAGCATTACACAACTTGAGAAGCAGGAATCGAATCACAGACCTGCACAGATTGCTCAATTAGTACATACATTACACATTAACACGTGAACTGGCATCCCAGTGATTTGGGGAAAGACAGTTGAAATATTGTACATTTTAAAGGGAACCAGTCACGTTCATGCAATGAAACTTCAATAAAACAAGATTATTGATCACACTGAATCCACTAGACTAACAAACCAGGCCGGAAATGACCCCACCTCTTTTTAAAGTCAGAATTTATCTCATGCATGAAATAAAAAGGACACTCTACTAGTGAGCCTGCACTTAATTCTCACCAAACCAGGAATTGGCACAGCTATTGTACTTCCATAGATTGCTAAGGGAGTGCTATACAGAACCCATCCCATTGCATTGTACATCGCTACTGAATTTGCTGGCACTATATATAAATAATAAAGCGCTACGGAATCTGTTGGCGCTATGTAAATGGCAATAATAAGAATAATAAGGACGCAGAAGAGGTTTATGGGATATGTAGTTTAGTTCATGAATGCCAATTGTGGGTGGTACAGCTCTCAGCTTGCTGACGTTCTCTAAGTTAAATTATCTGTCCCTGCTTGCTTACTCTAAATCAGACAGTTGAGAATGTTTTTTGAGTTATAGTGCAAAGCAGGGGCTAAACCAATCTCGGCACCTGCCATTTTGTACACTTCTCACTGACCTCTAGACTATAAATTCATTTGAGCAGGGTCCTCATCAACATATTGTTCTGTAACATTTTGCAATACTCATTTGTTGTTAAATTTCCCCCTTTATAATATTGTAAATAAGTTGGCGCTAAATAAATGGCAATAACTGTAATAGAGCTCATTGAGAAGTGTGTGATTGGCCAACCATGCACGTTTGTAATCTGTCCACCAGACTTCTTAGTGAGAAAAGACAGACTGATGTCAGACAGACAGCAAAGCCTGTGCAGGACAAAAAGTGGAGGGTTTATAGTGGCTGCAGAATCCACTTTTACAGCCAATGTAGACTAGCATTTTCATACCCCCTCAAAGAATATGCAGAGAATACTACATGCATGTTATTGTGGGGGTATATCTACTAAAATGTTGAATATTAATTTGCAGATTATTCCTTTAACTACAACTATCAGCAAACCTTAACGGTATAATACAGTTATATGTGATGACATTACATAGAGTAGTGGATGTTGGGTTTCTGTGTTTACGGAGCAAAAATATTAAGGGGAGGGGGCAGGGGCAGGGGCAGGCCAGAAATAGAAAAACAAATACCACCGAGAATAACCAACAGTAACAAACTATTTCGCAACTGTCCTGGCCGATTAACAATTCTAGACCATACCTGCAATCCACAAATATTCTGAAGGCATTATCTTTTATACTTGTGCAAAAACTTACATGACCCAGTTTCTCTAAGTAAAATTCCTGCGAATTGAAATCTACAGGTAAGATTCATTCAGAATCAATTTGTTTCTGTATCAGGATTTTGTTTTTTAACAATGGCTTAAACTAATTTTTTTGTCTATTATCCTTTATTAATTTGCCCACCATGCCAATGTTTTAAATGCAACATTAAAAAATACTAGGTTCAAAAATTATGGATTAAAACCAAATCCATGACAAACATATTTTAACTTCGTACATTGTGATCACCATCAGTTTCTCCAGTGAGCTCTACAAAAACTGGCAGAGAAAACGTTCAGTCGTTCCTGGTCTTTCAATGTTCGTATTGATTGTATTTTACAAAGCTGGGGTTTTGAGGAACATGTAGCAGATCACTTAGGGATATATTATTTTATTAAAAGGCATGAATTCCAACTAACTTGTGATTTAATAATTGGAAATTAGCTCAATTCATGGTTTGTGAGATTTAATAAAGTTACAGAATCTTCCAAAACCCCCTCTAAGCAAACAGGACTCATCTAACCAGATAGCACATTACCAGACATTTCTAATCATACGGGGCACTACAAAAGACCCCTCTCCAACTATATAACAATGGAAAACCCCTATAAGCCATACAACACCGTACTGAACCCATCTAACCATATGACACTGTAATGATGCTGCACTGTACAGAAACACTATACAAAACTCCCCCTACTAGATCCCTGCTAACTGGAATGTATTGTATAGAACCCATTTAACTCCTATAGGATTCTAGATTTTAAAATAATTAAGAATTTACAAGGGAATCTAGTGTTCTAGCTAGGCATTATTAAATTTTCATATATAAAGGGTTACTCCAAGAACCATGACCACTTCAGTATGAAACATTGCACTTACAGAGTTTATTCCCTTTTCTGCCGCACATGTAACTCCACATCCAGCAGCATCATTGGGGTGTCATTAGCCAGCCCGAAACAAAAGTTCCAGTCTGGCTAATGTCAATACTGTGCAAATCTTAACGCACGGTGGGCCCTTCATTGGCTGGAAGCTGTCAGGGGATTGGCTTCCAGTTTCTTCAGAGTAACCAGTGCCCTCTTACCTGGGTCCCTGCAGGGCTCCGCAGTTCCTTTGAGCATTGGTTACTGGAAGCCAATCTCATGACCTCTACTAAACTAAACCATTACTAAATAGCTTGTTCCATTATCGGGGAACCGGCCTAGGGCACTCCTAGAATCATAACCACTACAGCAGGCTATTGGAGAAACCCTTTAAGATCCAGATTGAAAATGATACATATATTGATGTTGCAGGGTCAGTTTCCTGACACTTTAGAATGATCTATGAATATGTTGTCAAGTATGCCTAAATCTCCATTATAATTTAAAATCAGATTTCAGTCACTAACATCTATAAGAGACAGACTAGTCTACTTGGTATTTGAGCTTTGACATGCACAAACTTTAAAGACAGTATTTTTGTTGGCCCCAATGGGAAACCATGGGTGGAGAGTGTTATAGATTTGGATACTTTAAGCATTAAAACATTTATTGGGCAGTTGGGAAAGTTAGTGTTTCCTATGATATTCCTCACCAACTCTGGCTCACCTTGATGTAATGGGTCCTGCTGATGAAGATGAAGGTGTGAATGTATGTGCGAGTGTTGGTGGTGATGAGGAGTGACGTTGAACATCTGAAGTCTGGCCAAAGGGTCATTAGTAAGTGATGCCATACGCTCTGCGTGTATCCTCTCGGCTGCCAGTCTTTCTGGGTAACTCATTTCTGGCCGCAATTGTGGTCCTGCCAGAGCCAGTCTTTCCCTCTCAAGAGGGTTTAAGCCATGATGGAAAGAAGCAAAGTGATGTGGTCCTGCCGAAGGTTGAAGAGTGAGGGCACCATGCCTAGCAAAATGTTCCATAGGGTTGGCTGCAGGATGGAGCTGATCCAGCTCAGGGGGTTTCACCTCAAAACCAGGTTTCATCCTTTCCCGCAGTTCCCTCTCACGAATTTCACGTTCTCTGAGCTCCCGCTCACGTAATTCTCTTTCCCGCATGGTAGGGTCCATGTTATATAAACCTGGCATGTGATAAGCCAAAAGTGGGTCATTGGGGTTGAGAGGGACAAAGAATGGATGATTGCGATTGGTGGGGGACATGACATGAGGTCGAGCATATTCACTCAGAGTGCGTAGGGCTGGTGTATCTGGACCTATATACGGAGGAACAGCAGCTATGGTCGTTGGTGGCTCAAACGAAGGTCTGATGTGAGCTGGGCCACCCATCTGAGACTCTCCAAGACGCCCGTCATGTGAGGTGCATGCCTTCTGCTTAGAGAGAAAAAAAATTAAAATTAGACACTGATTTTTTGGGGGTGATTCACAAAAAACTTACAAAATGTACGTCATCGTTTTGGTTTTTTTCTGTGCTGCTCTGAAAACAATACCTTTAGAATACAAACAAAATTCTAAGAAATCCTTGGACCCAGCTGCTTATTAATTCTATAAACACACATACCGCTGCTCTTTCAGCCTCTCTCTCCCTTTCTCGTTCCCTTTCCTTCTCCTTTTCTTTCTCCTTTTCTCGCTCACGTTCCTCTCTAACTTTTTGTTCAGCTTCTCTCTTTGCTTTTTCTGCTGCTTCCTCTCTTTTCTTTGCCAGTTTTGAGCCTGATAATGGGATGAAATAGAGATCCGTTCTTGCACAGGAGTTGTAGCCGCGATCAAGATGTTTATAAAACCTGCAATCACAAAAACAAATAATTTTTTTGCATACACATTACAGAAGGATATGGCAAGTGAAATGTACATTCATGCTTACAGGGACTCTATAGGCACCCAGACTACTTCACGTCAATGTCCCCCAGATTTCTGCAGGAACGGCAGTGTTTCCGTTGCAGGGTTAACCTACCTCTAAAGGTGTCATAACCACAGCCACTAGAGGTGCTTCTGCAAAAACAAAAAGTGGATTATATATCCACGATTTCAATCAGACGGTCTCATAGAGACATCTGATTGTCGCAGATTGGGGTATTGCTTCACATGCACACTAGCCTTCCAATACTTTCCTAAGGATCATCGATCTCAATGATTTCAGCCAAAGAGGCAGAGCCTCTTACCTTCTCTCCCTCTCAGACCAGTGCGGAGAGGGAGAAAAGGGAAGTAAAATCACCTTTTTAACCCTACCATTGGGGGCCGGGTCACCTAAATGGTGACTTAAGAATACACATTTGTATTCTTAACACTATACTGTTCCTATGATTAGGTGTATATGATTTGTAATGCATCATAGATATATGAAAAAATAAAAATCTGCATCTTACATCTGCCCCCCATTTTTATCAATATTAGACTTTTAATGAATTTTATAACAAAATTAA
Source organism: Pelobates cultripes (assembly GCA_933207985.1). Taxonomy (NCBI): domain Eukaryota; kingdom Metazoa; phylum Chordata; class Amphibia; order Anura; family Pelobatidae; genus Pelobates; species Pelobates cultripes. Next base: position 99,519,624 of record OW240921.1, on the reverse strand, counting down.
AAGCTAACACACAGTAATAATATACTTATAAGTTTAGCATAAAAGGGTATAAAGTAAGACCCATTTGATTGCAATAATAGCACATGTCAAACCTTATGGAATGCCACACTATAATTAAATACAAAACTCCCTCAATAGGCACACGTTTTATGCACATTGCAGAAAAATCAATTAGATAATGCAACAGGCATGTGTTATTACTGCCCTCCCACAAGTTATTCAAAAAAATGCATTTCTCATTCAATATGCATGGCACATGCTCTGTCTCTACAGGTGCATTCAACATGCATTCTGACCTAGAACTTCACACAATGTTCCGAATATTCTGAGGCAGAATGTTCTATGGACACAGTTGTGGAAAAGCAATTCCAGGGCAGAGTTTAGTAAATGGAGCCGTCACTATGTAATTTAAATTAATGTTCCCGATGAAGATTTTTCATCTTTAGAAGTTTGCCTCAGAATATATATTTTTTTTTTTTACAGAACCCCCAGTCTGTTACCATGGTGAATAGCATATGCTCTCCCTTAATGAATATGGTTGTCAGAGAAGGGACATTCCTGCACTAAATACACGATATTAGACAATTGAGTAAAATGTCTCCCAGCCCAGAACTAGTCACATACACTCTCCTTGCAGCCATGGGATAACATGGGGCCCCTGGGAAGTCTGATTGGGGAGCTGGCTGCTGGAGAGGGCCACCATTCCCATCACGCTCAGCAAACCAAAGAAGTGATCTGTGACTGAGCACCATGCGAAGTTGAGTGCACAGCAGCCGGAGAGTTTCCCGTTCCACTCACCGCTGCTGGTGTCTAGCTATTCCACGGGCATGGTGCTTGCTGGTACCACAGACACTGGATCCTCCTTACCCAGACTCTCTGCACAGCCTTCAACTGGCTGGCTCGCGCCAAGGCAGCTCTGGATATGGCGCACTCGAGTTATGTGACGAGGCAGAAACCCCTCCCACTCTGAAAGAGTCTCTGTGCCGAAATGGGATAGGCCCATTTTCAGCCAAAATTTCGGTGCATCCCTAGTCCTTTTTGATGGTAACTGTTCTAACAGTACAGTGTACTGTCAGTTTTCTGTTCCTCCCTCAATAACCAACAGTACTCGGTAACAGGGGTACAGTAGCACCACACAGGCTTCTGGGAGTTGTAGTTAAGCTAACAGCTTTCATAAGCAGAACAATAATTCTTGAACTACAAATAAAAGAAAACGCCTTTTCTAAGATGAGGTCGTGCACTGGAGAGTATGAAAATCTCATCTATAAAACTGCAAACACACAGTTTGAGATGGCCTACAAGTATGACACAGACAAGATATCTGTGTGTAAGCTTATGACCACCATATTTTTAATCATCGTAAAGAGAGTTAAATGAAACAGTTACTGCTCCATCTTCACTTTAATGACTGCAATGCCGGGTTAAACAGGTCAGACTCCAAGGAGCAGAACGAGAGTCTCCTGATTGATAATTCCTGGCGGACACAGCACAAAATGGATAATCGCATTATGTTTTCCACAAAATGCAGCAACTTTACGAGTATCTTTTTTTTAAATTATTTTGGACTGGTTGTTTTTGTATATTTTTTTTAAATGTGTTCTCTACATAATGAATTACAAAATGGGTCAGTAAGTATCGAGATTGCTCCTTTAATACCACTCCCCACTTTAGTGTGTAAAAATTTGATGTAATCAAGCAATACATAAAATTAAGGATATAGCCCCACTTTCCTTTTTTCCCTTACAAATTAATCTAGCGTACACCTAAACAACTTCAGAGCTGTGTAGGGTAGAATTTCAGAAACAAATATCTTACTTTATGTAAAATTTCTCCCTCAAGTGGTGAACATACACTATACAAATCTGTAGAAACATGACCCCAGTTATGATATAGATGGTAGCAAAGACAGCTGATATTTTCTAACCCCAAACCACTTAATACCTTGCAGATTGACTGGCGTGACTTGGTGCATCAACCACGGTGGGTTCTGGAGATGGACTTCGAGGAGGAAGTGGAGGACTTTCTGGTTCCTCGATTTCATCAGGTGCTTCTTCTTTGATCTGTATTGGTGGCAGTGGAGGTGGATTCGGAGAGGGGGAAACCACAGGAATGCAAACCCCTGACGCATTAGTGGAAGATGTGACAGGTGCAGGAGGCTGGACATTTGGAGAAGCTGCAGACCTGTTTGGTGCAGCAGAAGTAGGAACGCAGGTTGGTGGAGTGATGGATGGTGGTCCACCAGGTATAAATGGATGCTGAGGGAAAGAAGGCTGGGGAGGAACTGGATGAAGACCTGATTGAGGATGCCCAGGAGTCTGGGGAAGGCTTTGGCTTTGAGTCAGGACAGGTGGTTGTGCTGCAGTGGCTTGAAGTTGCTGGCTCTGTGGCATAAGCTGCAGAGGTGGAGGATGAGCAGAAGGAGGATGATGAGTAGGCAGTGAGCTGAGGGGTTTAAGAGCAGGGGGTGGTGGTAAGTTGGTATTCATGGAGAATGGAGAAGGTCCTTGTAAATGAGGAGGATGTTTGTGGGGCTGAGTAGGAGTCTGAGGGATAGGGGTGGTTGGAGGTGGCTTGATATGAGGCATAGCCAGTGCTGCAGGAGGTAAAGGCTGCTCCCGGGGGGGTTGAGAGGGTGTTTGCAAAGATGACTGAGACGTTGGAGGTCCCTGAGAGGTATAAGGAAAAGTGTGAGGTGAGGGTTGTGGCAATGGAGAGACCTGAGAGGGACAGGGCTGAGGTGGAGAAGAGCCAGGATACTGTAGGATGGGTTGTGATGGCATATTATGAGGCAGGGATGGTACTGGTCCATGGTGTGGAGATGGTGGGTGTAGCTGAGCAGGTGTAGGAGTTTGTGGCTCAGCTTGTGATGCCGTGAGGGGTTGTATGGCTGTGTGAGGGGAGGGAAGTCTCTGAGGGTGTAAAGTTGGAACTGGAACTAGTGAAAGTGATGGTGGTTGAGGAGGTTGGGAAGGAGGAAGGGATGGCGATGGAGATATTTGAGCAGGTGCAATGCTGTGAACTGGAGGTACAACTGTTGGTAAAGGTCCTGGAGATACAGGGGGAGGAACCAATACTGGTGCATTATTTTGTGGCTGCAAAACTTGCTGCTGGGCTGAGGAGTCAGAGTCACTTTCGTTGTCCTGGGGACTAGGAATGCTGGGAGATGTACTGCGATTATCCTGGTCAATGTCTTTAGGATCACTGCTACCCTCATCATTGACACTTCGACTGTCTGAGCTTTCCCCTTCTCCTTCGCCCTCTCCTTCACCCTCTCCTTCTGATGGGGAGTTTGGTCGACTGATCTCCTGAAGCAACAGAAAAAAAGTTTTTTTGTTTTTAAATGCTAGAAGAATACACAACTGCACAAATAAAAAATAACACTGAAGAACAAGTTAGGGTTGCGTTAAAAGGAACATTATAGTGTTAGGAATACAAAACTGAATTTCTAAAACTATAGTGTCCCACTGCCTCTGTGACAACCTGTGTTCCACCTCGGCTAAGAGACAGCCACTAGAGGCAGTTTCTCTAAAACGAGATGAAGTGATCTGGGTGCCTATCATGTCTCTTTAGCATACAATTTACATGTTTTCTTTCTCTTTATAGAACAAAACAAAAAAATACAGAAAATGCTCATTCCCAACTCCCATCTGCCCAAAAGAAAAAATAAAAAGTGGTAAGGAAGGGTCAGATTTTACATTTTTGACTACCAAACGATCCACTGTGCTAGCCTAATTCTTAGGACGTATTTAAATAATTTAATCTCTTTGTCACCAGCTCGAAGTGAGGACTACCAATATGGCTGCAATACAAGTGAGGACTACCAATATGGCTGCAATACAAGGGAGGACTGCCAATATAGCTGCAATACAAGGGAGGACTGCCAATATGGCTGCAATACAAGGGAGGACTACAAATATGGCTGCAATACAAGTGAGGACTACAAATATGGCTGCAATACAAGTGAGGACCGCCAATATGGCTGCAATGCAAGTGAGGACCGCCAATATGGCTGCAATACAAGTGAGGACCGCCAATATGGCTGCAATACAAGTGAGGACCGCCAATATGGCTGCAATACAAGTGAGGACCGCCAATATGGCTGCAATACAAGTGAGGACTGCCAATATGGCTGCAATACAAGTGAGGACTGCCAATATGGCTGCAATACAGGTGAGGACTGCAAATATGGCTGTGCTCCATGTAATAGCTGGTGCATGTTTGCAGTCCTTCCGTTCAATTGCAGTAGCCATTTTAGTAAAAGAGCAAGACTTCTCAAGTTAAATATTTCAACTACAATACCCAAAACCGATCTTATCTACACAAGTTCTGGATAAAAGATTCACTTTAAATAGGTATGCAGCTTAGAGGAAAAGCTGTGGTCAGCTGTGACAGTATTGCGTAACTCACTTGTGTTTTGGATTTTTTCACACTAGACCGGTCTGTCTCCTCTGTATCAGACACTGGCTTGTCCCTTTGACGTTTGGCACTCTTCAGTGGAGATGAGGCTTCTTCTTTAATCTTCTAGATCAAAAGAAAAGATAGTTAGCAGATGAAAAGCTACATAGAAAGCACAATTGAAATAATGTATAATGAGCATCGCCAAGGCAAATTTTGTACTATTGGCACTATTGCTGCGCATTGATCAATTTTCTCAAAACGTAATCCTTTATAGAGAAATATGTTTACAGCAGCGATATGCTCAGAATGAGTGCGTACTACCCAATGTTTTAAATGGCCAAAGAAAGACTTGTTTTAGGGGGTGTGGTTACTAAAATGTTTGCAATTAAACATACAATACTATCAATACTTGTGACATACAAAAACATTAATATTATGATATTCAAGGGAAGAGGGACAATGGGGCAGAAAAGAGGGCATTGGTATTATTTCAGAAAGAGGGACAACTGACATTGTTAATCTTCCAAGCTCCACAATGTGTGATTGGCCAACTACTTGCCTTTGAAGGCTTCTTTGAGGACTCGGATTTGCTGTCATTACTGGACGTGCTGGCTGCACTTGGAGAGTTTCGACCACTGGAACGTATGTCTTCGTTTATAGGGGAAACTCTGCCGTCTGGGCTGGCAGTCTGCTTTTTACGTCCACTGCGTAATGTAGACATCTATTTATCATGGAAAAAACACATGGCATAAACACAAATAGGAGAAAAAATAAAGTAGAAATCTTCACGTGCACAGAGAACGTGACAAAGTGGAACGTCGACTTGTTCTCTCCCGCTCTCTCATGTTTTTTACACTAGGGGTGTCTTTACATTCAGTAATGGCGAATGTGGCTAATGCCTCTCTCATTCCTGGTACTCTGTACTAATAAAGAACAATCTAACATTTTTTAATAACATTACAGTGTTGCCCCGTCTGTTTCTATGACAAACCTTTCTGTGTGGGAAAAGCTCCCCCTTTTTTATTTTTATTACAAGTCTGCAACCCCTAGCCTTCTGAACAACGTATTCAAAGGTTTGGCAAGCTAGGGTAAAACATCATATATAACAATCTGCAATGCATACCGAGCCTCTGCTTCTTCTAGTCCTCATGCTATGCTTCCCATTGAGACTATCCTCTTCCTCCTTTACCGGTTTGAACATAAACGGAGGGGGATCCACAGGTTTCTCAATGGGTGGTAATTCGCCGTATTTCTTAAAATGAATCCTGCAGTCGGTGCACAGGAGAATGTTTTCTCGGCCTCCGTGGTGCCAGTCCTTAGAAGCTGCAAGTTGAGAATACAACAAGTGATCAACACAATAGTTTTCAAGTTTAAGGCAAGGAACAAAGCCATTTTGCTTTGTTTCTTCACCTGCTTGTTAACAATAAAATAAAAGAATAAACAAAAACACACCTTAAAATCCTGCCTACAAAGTGGAAAAATAAATTATTAAAGAGACACTTTAGTCACCAAAAACAACAAGCTTAATAAAGCACTTTTGGTGTACAGATCACGCCTCTGAAGATTCACTGCTCAATTCTCTGCTATATAGGAGTTAAATCGCTTTTGTTTCAGTTTATGCAGCCCTAGCCACACCTCCCCTGGCTATGACTGGCAGCCTGCATGAAAAAAAAATGGTTTAATTTTAAGTCAGATTAGCTTTTATCTCCTGCTCTGTAAATTGAACTCTAATTACATACAGGGTCTAGCAAGCTATATAAACAGGAGATAAGAAATTCTAGAGTACTCTAAATTATTCTTTACAGGAAGTGTTTAGGAAGGCTGTGTAAGTCACATACAGGGAGGGGTGGCTAGGGCTGCATAAACAAAGTAATTTAACTCAAACAGCAGAGGATTGAGCAGTGAGACTGCAGGGGCATGATCTATTCACCAAAACCGCTTCATTAAGCTAAAGTTGTTTTGGTGACTATTGTGTCCCTTCAACAACAGGGCCCAAAATTTTCACTAGTCATTGGGGAGTGAATATTTCGTTTTGGGGAGTAAAAAAAAAAAAAAAAATCCCTCTTGGAGGGTATACTAAAGCTGCATGGCCTCACTAGTATAAGGACTACTAATTTTAACTTAACATAAATGTGAAATGCGTATGAGGTGGGAATAATTATGAAACACGCATAGAACACACTATACAAGCAGAAATTATTCTCAAACTGCTTGAGAAATAAGCAAAATATCACATTTGAGAAATTGTAGATTTCTTCAGAATAACTGCTTAAACGACATTTTTGCACATATTGAAAAAAATAAATTGTACTCTCCAGCTCACTGAATTTATAGCATACAGAATGAATTCACACTGGTTTACGTACTGGTAGTGAAGCAGTGACGACAAGCATAACCTTTCAGCTCTTGTTCACTATCTTCGCTGTCAAAATCATCTTCACTTGCCGAGCTTAAATCCACTGAAAGAAACAAAGCAAGCTATTATGGCAAGCATCAAACAGGATCATGCAACCACCAGAGCTACTCCGATAGCATCATTCGTATGGTTTGACCATTATTTTGCATGCAATTTGGAATATTTATTAAACATTTTTAAATTGGCTCACATATTGCTCCAATAGAGCTCTGTGTGTGGTGTCTGTGGCGGCACTGGCTGAATTTCTCACAGATGATCAGCAGGCCACTGATTTTTAGGTAAGTTCTTTCTTGTGAGTTTGAAAACAGAGGGGCAACGGGATCATTTAGCAAGCTCCCACAGTTTCAATTAAAATAACAATCTTGCTTTATTTAAAGGAATGCATGGGAATTATAGACTGGAAGAGATTTGGCAAAACAACCCCTGTACAAAAAACAGCAGGGCTGCTATTCTGTGTAACACATTGTAGGACCACATCACACCAACGTAACAATTTGATTGCGGGAGATGGTTGTGCAATTTCTCTGGCACTGGAAGGGTTAAAAAAAATATTAGGCCATCCTAGAACCCGCCCTCATTCTAATTACCTATGTCTATTACTCTTCCCTGTAAGTGCCTCATATTTCTTTATAATTTACTTTGCATTCGTTCACACCCCATACACATCTTCCAAGCATTCATCAGGTCTTTACCGAGTTAGTCTCTAAGTGATTCTTTAATCAAATTGCCTCCATTGGTTGTCTGTCCCCAGCATGCTGAGCGTGGTGACGGCAGACATTTAATGTGTCAGTTGCCAGAACGCTTGTTTTGGTGTGGTTAATGACACTGCCAGAAGTAGCATTATAACTCCCGCAGCAAAGGAATATCTCTATGTTTAGCATTTCACCCCAAACTCCGAGCACCATCACTACTTCAAATCACTAGCATGGTCATGGTGGTCACAGTTTTTTAGTAGTTGGTTAAGTGAAAGATTTTTTTTTTTCTGTTAGCAATATTTTTTTTCGACATTACATTTTTTGCTTGCGCATTCATCTCATATAGAACAAATTAATGCCAAGTAAAGAATTGTTGAAGTCAGTTTTGATTTTTATAGCCTTTCAGTTATTCTAGGTAGACTAGAAAGGATACATCTAACTGAAATGGATATAAAGTGGAATAGTTAACATTTAAGTTAAAGCTACCTGGATTTAAACAACCCTACATATTTATTTCAGTAATTTCATTACAGTGATAGAATTGTAATTCAGACAGATAAACAGGAGCACTCAAGCTGCTGAGCACTGCGTTTTCCCATGATGCTCAGCTTGCTGAGAATTCTGGAAACATTCTATAACTACTGTGGATGCAAACATTAACCATTACTGATGTACACCATATAATTATAGCTTTTACAGTTGAATTCCTTCCTACAATAGAACTTATTACTAAATCACAAATAATTCCCGCTATGGACTCACAGACATATCTACGTGGAGAACGGACTTCCAAAACAAGAGAGCGGGTAAAATAACAGTATGAAATGAGACATCACCTAATCCTGACCTTCTAATCTACAGGCTATAAACTGCAAGGATCAAGGAACACTACACCCTTCCACAATTCTTAGAGCCAATCACAGATCTATACAGACATAACGTACATGGACCATTCATTAACGGCAATCAAATGGGATCCTTCTTTAGGAAACCAAAGAAAATGCAAACACGATTTGTAACAAAAGCACAGCTGCAGCTGCTAATCCCACCTGTAGCTGTCAGCAGTCACTGCTACCAATGCCTGGCAGGCTATGAAACTTAACTGACTGTTAATTGTTATTAATCAGAATACTTATGTAAAAATCATTCAGTGGAAGTAATTGCCAATTCCCTTTAATCAGGGGGAGGCGGGAGCAGGCAGTTTAACATATTGAGAGATTAATGAAGAGGGAGGGACTTTTTTTTAGAAGCTGCCACACTCTATTTCATCCTGCAGTACTTCACGTTCCACGGGGATGAAAAGCCATGGCTGAAGCTAGCCAATGGACCTGGAAAATCAGCTACAGCTCATAAATCCCTGGTGAAAGAGGAATCACTAAGTGACCGTACAGATAGACATACACATCTCACATGTGGTGGTGTGGATTTCCCCTTTTAGTTAGGTCACCTACAACAGGAATCCTGCAATGAATTTAAAGAACACTAAATTAAGAAAAACAAATAAAAATGAAACAAGCATTGAGTGAGTGGGAGGGGGTTTATGGGCATGTCTGAGAGAAACGTGATAACATTTCTGTCTGCCCTTCTCCAGAGAAATACAATTTCCCCTCTGGAATCAGTACTGAACCCTTTAAGTGTGGGAGGTGAAGAAAATCTGTATTTGCTTTACAGACTAAACTGTTAAATAAGGATAGTTAAGCCGTCTATAAGGTGCTTTAACACATCCTCAGCAAGTAAATTAAACATAATTCTGACCCCAACATAGTACTTTTCTATAGTGCTATTAGTCCTTTTTTAGAATACAGTGGGCAGCCCAGGGGACTGCAATAACATGGTTACAGAAATCTCCCCCACTGATATACTTCGCAATCTGGAAACAAACTTGTTTAAAATGCCCAGGGGTGGAGAAAGCATTCTTATGTACTTTGGAGCAGTGCAGACACTTATTCATAGGTGCAAACTGAGCATCTCAGACTGACAGGACTTTCCACTGAAATTAAACCCATTGCCTGTTTTACATATGCATCATGTTAAGATTAGCAGTTCTTTTTGTAAATATAAATTCTTATTGGGACATAAGAGATGTTACAATCCACTGAGAGCAGGTATACATCTGAACAAGTCATAAGAACATATAGCAAGATTTGGTGCGTAGGTGAACAATGCCTCATTTTGTTATGTAAACTGCTGAATGAATGTTCTCAAAGCAAGGGCGAAGGAATACAAAAACCAAAACTAATAATGCTGCCATGGCTTGCCTTCAAAGGAGGAGGCTAAAGATGTATCATAAGGTATTAGGCAGATGGATGGTCCAGCTCTGCTAGTAATGGGTATAATTAAATAAAGCAATTACATAGAACTGCATTGCGAGACTAACAAAAGCAGAATAATCCACCCTGTAGTCCCTATGATGATCTATTGGGAAATAAATGCCTGTATGACTAGTGAGAGGCAATTTTAACATATAGAGCAAGAGGAAACCAATACATATAATACAAAAAGTGCTCTGCTTTGACTCTTATTGAAGGTAAATTGATGGATGACAAAATGTCGAGAGTCCCAGTCCCAGAACCCTGATCAACCTATACCTCCAGGGGCAGAACATTGTCACACTTTAGTATGGCATTCTTCGGGCACAGAAGCCCATGTGGAGGCAGATATGTTAACCAGTTGGGGTGGTGAGGTGGTCCCAGTGATGGCTTTGATGTCCCCCCTGTTATCTCAGCCTCTCGGGAAGTCTCGAGATATGTTCCCCGTGTACCTGGTTTGGATGATGGGCTGTGTTCAGCCTCTTCTGCCTTGAGCTGTTCTGGTCGCCTCCGCCATCCTTGGGCCCGCTCTGAGGCTGGAGCCACTATCTCTTGCTGGGTGCTCGTGGGTATTCTCTGTGGAGAGCGGCCATGTGGCCCCCGCCGAGCAGGTAGGTGCAGGCACTCGTTCAGCTTCCCCCAGAAATCTATGAAAATTTTGTCTAGTTTAGACATGATGTCAGCTCATTCATTGTTGTGTCAAGTGGGCACGCCGCGTCCGACATAATGAATGAGACTATGTCTGTTTAATCATGCGGTATAAGGTGGGGACCAAGATCACCCTCACCGGCCCAAAGGGAGGAGAGGGGGGGGATAACGGGGCACCAGAATGGTTCTGCTGGGTTTGAGGTTGTGGCAGATCGGCCGCCTCTCCCGTTCGATGCACTCACCAGGCCGCGCTGTGTATTCTGTTAGTGCAGTTATCAGCCGTTCTAAGGTGGACCAGCCAAGTCTGAGATAAGGTAAGTTTCTACTAATCACTCATTGAGAGCAAAAATAATCGCTTAATCCCCCAATATTAGAGGATAGGCGAGGAGCACTCTAAAGCACGTCCATCCGACATGAAGGTCAGGCCCCGCCCCAAGTTTAATATTTTTATTTTAAAAATTCCCCATGAATCATTTTACCAAGAGATAGAAAATCTCGGCATATTTGCAAATACTCACGGAATTCACTGGACGGAGGTCGGGAGGGAGTGTTTACTGGGGTAGTGGCGGTACGGGTTTTAATCCTGCGGAAGACAGCCTGTCTACGATGTCTACGGTGAGCACGGGAGCTGGCCGCTTCAGGCGTTTTCTTCCAGTAATAGTAGAAAGTAATGAGTTCACCCTGCAAAGAAAATAGACAAAAATCTTAAAATACACTGCAACTACAGCTGGTTTTTGCATAGAATATTTAAAATGGATTACAAAACATTGTACTTCTAATCCCGGAATTAATGCGAACCATAATGCAGTACCAAAATGCATCCAAATATAATGCATTTTGCAACGTACAGCTCTCTGAACATCTTTTACTTTTCACTATAAATAAAGTAAACAGCGGAGAATCCCATTTTATTTTTTTTGTACTTCAGCTCCATCTAAAACACATTAAAGCAAGACATTTCAACAGCGCAATCCATTCAAAATATATTAATAAATATAAGTTGCTAGTGTTTAGTGATTAATTTATTCCATGATAACAAAACAAAGGAGATTTGGGAGTTTTTCACTTTTAATTTATCGAGTTCCAAACAAAAAGTTTAAAGAACAAATTTGCCTAATAGGAGTGGAAAAAAAAATAATCTTGCAGTTCTAATCAATGCTGTTTTCACTTTGCAACTGCAATGGTCATTGAAACCGTTTAGTGTTAAACATTGTACGTATACAGCCACAATCAGCTGCACCTCATCTCAGTAGTAAAGGTTTTGCTATAAAAATGAGTTCTCAAACATTCTTTCAATAGTCAACCTGCATCGATATGTTTCCACCGATATTTAAAGCAAACAGAGCAAGCAGGTTTACAGATGAATATTTGGACTACCCTAGGGATAAACAAGAATGTAATGAGATTATTATCACCACACAGGATTAGAACAATGATTTCTACAGAAGGGAGGGGAGAGGACATTTAAGATCTGAATCAAGATAGCATGTAATCGTGATCAATGTGTACCTGGGATCAGAAAGAAGACTGAGATTATCTGTATGGTAATATCAAGTCTGGGGGGTGAGTTACACAACCCAAAGTAACATAGCATCAGCAAAAACAGAATCATGGCACTTTGAAACCCATAATCCAGGAATATAGCCTAGAAATTAACATAACGACCTAAATAGTGAACAAAAAGTAAGTTACCTGCAGCCAAGTCCAGCCTGCGATTTGCACGCGCCAAGCACAAGCAGTCCCTGCACAGATCAGTTTATCCTCATTTATCTGGCATTCATGCGCAGCCCTGCTACCTCGGGCAGGACATCGAGGGAGGCGCCAACTGACACCGACCTGCAGGTGCTTATCGCTAGTATCACACCTACAGCACATAGTTCATATTGCCTGTGTGTGTATCAGGCTTCAACAGCAAAAGTAAACAGGGGAGAGCAAAGCTAGCTTTCAGGGCTCAGGTTTCATTAACTATATGCGTGCTAAATTAGCAGAGAATCACTGCCAGGGGATAAAATAAGAGCAGCGTTTTGACCAACATTAGTAAAAATTAACACCCATAAATAAATAAATTGGACAATACAGTCCGCAGCTATATGTGGAAACTCGCCAGTTATGTATATCAATAGGCCAAAGGGACATCAAGGCCTGTTCATTGGGAGAATTAGTTTAGCTACAGTCACATCTCCTAAGAATCCCTCTTTCTAAATCGTAATTTGTTTTTACTCTTTGCAATAGGTGTGTATATCAGAGTATCACAGACCCAGTCATTAGCAGATAGAGAGAAATGTATGTTTAAGCTGCAGTTCTGAATCAGTAACCGAGATCAGAAACGGTTGGACATATAGCAGCGGTGAGACACCAGGGGCCATGCTGGAACCATAATCACTGCAGTGGTTATGGTGCTTATAGTTCCCTTTTCAAATCATTGAGTGCAGCTTACTGCTGCATGGAGACTATAGCAGGCCAAGCGGGCTTCAATTACACAGTGACCAAACCACTCACAGGTTATCACGATGCCTCAATTTGTTTCCCTGGGCAGCACGCTAAGGGCAATTCTCAAACCATGCTAAAAATGGAGGCAGGGAACCTGCGGCTCTACAGATTAACTATTAACTCCAGTTAATGGGATTAAATTCCAGCAACAGCCAGGGATGTTGCAGGATTAGCAACTTTTAATATGCGGTAATCAAAGTGTTTTTATGGTTTTTGGGATTATTCCATTTGAAAACCTCACTATAAGAAAGTTTTGGGAGTTTTTCCACATATCACATATGGCTTTACATATCACTATGCGCAGTAAATTTTGCTGAATAACTAAGACACCTCTTCATTTGCATAACCTAAAAGGGAACACAGCTAGCAAGAAAGTGAAAATATACAATGGGTCATTCAGCACATTAGGAGTTAAATGTCCCTTTTACCTGCACTCCCTCTCCTAATTACTCAAACAAGAACTGCCAAGTCAAGAACGACAAGCATTAGGCGACCTGCAAACCTATCCGCCTTCATTCCCTGGCTTATCAGAGGAAAACTGAACAAGGACTAGGGAAAGTCACCAAACCAAGAGAAGGACTTTTCTGGGCTAGATCAGAAGGGGAAACCACATCTTCTCAAATGTGAATCCTCCTTGTAATCACAAGCAAAACCTCCCCCCTAAATACACAATTCAAGAATAAGTTGCAAAAATTAACCCGTCAATACATTTCATAAATTTCTAGATCAGTTCAAAACATCGTTATTTGTGTACGTCACTAATGTTAAACGTTCCACAGGACAATATGTGACACAGAGAAGCAGGTGAGCACTGAGCTGGAAATTCTATGGGCACATTTAACAACATCGCATTGATTCCCCCGAAGGCTACCAGTACTGAAGTCACTGCAACAAGCTGCAGTGGTTATGGTGCTTAAAGTGGCACTGTCACCCCGTCCCCGATGAAAAATGTGTATTTCATAAAGGTAGACTCTTTATGAAATGCTCGTTTTGACAGTTGGAATGCCAACCCAGCCAAGAGATACACTGAGAAAGTAGAGACTACTATATTTCCTCTGCCTGAGGACTGAGGACTTGACAGCAGTAGCTCTGCCTTTATGTCAAGCTTTGTCAAGTGTAGGTAAATACACTTTGTCTTATGATAATCGTTTCACTGAGTTAGAACCAATACAGTCAATCTGAGTATTTCATAAAGATTCCATCTTTATGATTTAAAAAAACCCCAACATTTTAATAGTGGGGGTGGGATGGTGGCAGCAGCCGAGGAGCTTTATCAGAACCTCCTTTTTCATTTGAAGAGCAATTAATTGGCATTAAGACTATTCACAGAGCATTGTGCTACCATTGCCAAGATGCAGCAGTATGAATTATTCCAGAGGAGTATGTAAAGGCAGATTCTCAAAGCACAATAATAGATGTACAAGCCTGCATGATTTCTGAACATACGATCCCGATTCCCTCCCGCTGTTCTGTCTTCTGATGAAATATTCATATGGGCCAGTCACGCTTGCAAACCTTGAAGCGGCTCTGTTAATTAAGCACAAATCACCTCCTGGCAGCAGCAAACCTCAGCCCTTCAAGGTCCCAATTCCCTTCAATCCCAGAGTGCTCGGCGGAGGGATTTACCTTCCATATATAAACAGGAAAACACTATATCAAGATGTAGGCATTTAGTTGCCGTAAATCAACATTACCACCACTGCTTTACCATTTTAAAAGTCCAATGTCACCGCTCAGAATACTCTTATAAAATGATATGGGTGTGTGTATGTATATCTGTATGTTGCTGTCCTCTGTGATGGGAGCTGAAACGTCGACATTTTATTAACTAAAAGTTACGTTTTATACATTGGAATACAAGTCCCTGGAGTGCGTTTTTTCTTTCTTTCTATAACAGACACACACACACACACACAGACACAGACACACACACAGACAGTTTATGGCTTAGCATGACTTGAGCAAACTAATGGTACACGATTGTGCAGTACTAGATTAGATGCACCAAGCTTGGGTTAAAAGCTTTCATATAATGGTAATATCGACTACTTAACAAAGGTTTGGTAATTTAAATCTGAATCCTGCATAAAGGTTAGTCTGACCGCCCTGTTTTCACTCAGTAGATTGGGTGCTATGAGAATGCTTACTGCATATCACGCTAATAACTACACAATAACAGGGATACGGCCACTGTATTCGAGAATGAAGGTAAGCATAAGGCATTTATATCTCACCAGCATATTTCACAGCGCTTTACAATTACAGAAAGGGCATATTATAAGTAAATTTAGGATGATTCGAGGTAGGCGGATATATATTATTTGGTGTACAATATGTAGAATACAATTTTGCAGCATGCAACATATTTATTAACATAGCAGCAGGCTGCAAAACCGGAGTCTGGAATTCACTAAGGATTTTCAGTAAGTAAGCACTGGATTTACAAGAAAGAAAATCTAGCATCGCATCATCTTATAGACAAAATAAGAAAATGCTTCTAGTTCAGCATCTATTCAACAAATCACCATCCAATAATATAAATACATAGTCGGGAGTCTCCATTTCAAGGCGAGCTAAATTCAGACGTTTCCTCTCCATTTTGTTGGATTTCCACATACTATAAATACGAGCGGACATTGTTCGGCTATGAAGCTGGTTAGAGATGATTGGGAGGGAGCAGTGAATAATGTGCGACATTTCTTACAGCAGCGCCAGGGCACAACATCTGCTACAAGGTTGTGTGAAAAACAATTCTATCAGCTCAGCCGTCATGTCTGGAAAATAACAAAGCCTGAAGGGATGATTGCTATTAAAGTTGCAGCCAGCCGTGGATGATCCAGGAGGAGGTATGGCTGCTGCCCGCACACAAAAGCGCGGGTGGCTTGTTTCTCCATTTTATAGTGTGTAAGCCTCTGTTTATGCATTCTCCTGGCAACCAAGGACTATAACAATAATTGGGGATTGGGGAATGTAATTCAGGCAAAAACAATGCTGCAGGTATATTCTACATTCATTTTTGCCCCTTGTGCCCCCCTCATTGGGTATAAGAAAATATTTGCAGAGGTAGCAGGTGGTCCAAACCCTCTAAATGAACCAAAGGTTCTACTGAGGCTGGCAGCAGGAAAGGTTTTAATTTCTAATTTATAGCCGTCCAGTGACCGGAGAGTGTACTACGTATTGCACCGAAGGAAGTAATGACATAAATCTCTTTAAAAGTGAGCGTTCAGTATAATCTCCCAATAAGGCACAGTAATGTGTTTTTTAAACAGAAGCACAAGTCAGCATTTCCGGACACAGCCATCATTCTATTTAGCAGGAGAGGAGAACCTTCATCACTGTGCACTTAAACATCGAAGAAAACAGATTAAACCTAATTAACAAGACATAGTTACACTGCAATTGATCTTTCATGTGACACAGAATTGTACATCCTAGAGCAGGAAGAGGCAACCTTCGGCACTGCAGATGTTTTGGACTACACCTCCCATGATGCTTTGTCAGCATTACAGGTGTAAGAGCATTAAGATGGATGTAGTCCAAAACATCTGGAGTGCCAAAGGTTGCCTATCCCTGTCCTAGAGTGATGCAGGATGTCATTGGGAAAAACAGAATGTTATTCATCTCCAGCTGAATACATTAGAATACCTCCATGCAACACTTGCACACATTTCTCTGCCACTCTAGTGACTCCTTTCTTCAATAGTGTCAATGCAAGAGATAAAATGGTTTCACTCTTTGTTCTGAACTTTAAGCAAGTAATATTCTTGTGAATTTAACATGGTTTCACAGTACGAAAAGTCAGATCAGGAAAAAGGAGCATGTGAATTGAAATCTTACTTGTCCTGTATTTCCAATATTAAAATTCACAATATCAGCACCGAACATAGCAAGTTCTATGAAATGTGGGCCTACCTATGGGAAAACCATAATGAAAATGGAGAAACGGACTGGCAATTCCAGTTCTGGCTTAGCCTGCTTGGCACATCACCCCTTAAAGCAGATTACAAAAAAAAGGATTCCCATCTAACTGCCAAGGAACACACAGGGAAATACAAGTAATAACAGAGTACAGCAGGTATTTATAA
Source organism: Pelobates cultripes (assembly GCA_933207985.1). Lineage (NCBI taxonomy): Eukaryota > Metazoa > Chordata > Amphibia > Anura > Pelobatidae > Pelobates > Pelobates cultripes. The sequence continues at coordinate 99,502,583 of OW240921.1, read as the reverse complement.
AAAAATATCTTAGAAAAAAAAAAAAAAGGACATGTAACCATGGCCCAGTGATCAACACCCATCGACATGTCAACACATGAGGACATGCCATTTTAGAACTCAGAGACAGAGTTGGATATTGGTGCTATAGGAGCTCAGGGATTTGTCAAACTGCTTGTAATTGCACCCCAACAATAGGAGCACCATAACCACTGCAACCGGCTACATGGGTTAAGGTGCTTCGCTTGTATCTTTATAGTAAGAGTTCACAGGCTGGTATTTAGATGGCAGCTCTGCTCGTCAGGGCAACTGTATATAAATTAAGTAATAAAAAATAAATGTAACTCAAGTTAAAATTCAAATGTATCAGCATCTCTGTTCCGTTAACCATCCACTAATGCAGGGGTAGGCCATGCTTTGGTTTTCCAGCATTATGGGAGATGTAGTGCACATCTGGAGTGTCGAAAGTTGCCTACCCCTGCTCTAATGCAACTGCAAACTCAGGCTGATGATAAATAGACACTGGGTGAGCGCACAGGTTGATGTATTTACCACCATATTTTATTTCTGGTTATCCATAAATTAACAGCTGCCACAGAAAGATTTTGCTACATACAAAAAGCACGTGTGCTCACTGGTTTATTTGCACCACAGAGGCCATGCCGCAGGACTGTCTCCTAGTGAGTTTATGTTGTGCACCAAAATATACCATCATTAGTATTCTGAACATGTACTTCTATCTAGCTTTGCTTGGGGACAATTGTATGCTCACAGTTCCTTCTTTGCCCTTTCCCTTTGACATTTGAAAGACATCTATTCTGATTGTATTGTTGAAACCTTCGCTCTGCTGCAAAACAAATATATATATTTTTAAATAAACACGTCACTATTCTTCTAATGCTTTGGATGCAAAGTTGGTGGACGAAAGCGGTGATTGGAAGTCTACAAGCCAGGGAAAACAAATTTCAGGAAGCAAGAACTGTATCCTACAGGTTATCGAATTACGGATATTTTGAAGGTGAAGTGAGAGTGTTCTTTTTGGAAACTTAGGGAATGACAAAAACCCAGAGGTAAACTGACTCTGTGCTGGTTCATTTCAAGATCGTTAGCCAGTAATTGTATAGAACAGTACAGAAACTCTGGTTTAGAGGATGGAGCGGACACATTACGCTATGATTTAAAGGGACACTATAGTCAGCAGAACATCATAAGCTTAATGAAGCGGTTTTTGTGTATAGATCATGCCCCTGCAGTTTTTCTGCCATTTAGGAATTACCCGGTAAATCACTTTGAATATGCAGCCCTAGTCACACCTCATTGCATGTGACTTGCACAGCACTTCCTGTAAAGAGTCATCTAATGTTTACACTTCCCTTTTTGCAAATTCTGTTTAATTTAGAATTTCCTATCTCCTGCTCTGTTAAAAGGAGCCTCCTGTGTGTGATTAAAGTTCCGTTTACAGAACAGGAGCTAAACATTTTTAAAGTAAGTAACATCTGATTGAAAATGAAACCATTTTGTTTCATGCAGGCTGTGTCAATCACAGCCAGGGGAGGTGAGACTAGGGCTGCAAAAATAGAAACAAATGTGATTTAACTCGTAAATAGCAGTGATTTGAGTAGTGAGACTGCACAGGCATGATCTATACACTAAAACTGCTTCATTAAGCTAAAGTTGTTTTGGTGACTAAAGAGTTCCTTTAAAGCTGATAGTTAAGTCTTCCTACCCCTCCCCCCCCATACTCACATGAATTGGTGCACTGACAATGAATGAAAAAAAAATATGAATGCAGTAACATTTTGGGCTGGACATAGTATCTTCTTTGGCATTCCAATGGGCTTGACAGCTAAATAAATGTATAATATTCTATGCAGAAAAAAGGTGAGTATTCCGAAGGAGTGTGATATTGTATTCGGTGATATTTACATTTTGTCTGTTAGTTACATGTAAAAAATTGGCTTTTTATCCCTATATGAATGATATTATTCATGTTCACGTGTAGCGATATGCCAGTTTCATGCCAGCATGAAATATAGGCTTGAAGAATCTCTGAGTGGGCATCTTCTAAGTTTGTTTGAATGCTCTTACACCATCTGTGTTTGTGAGTCTGTATATTTTATATTAACTTACACTAGTGATTAGGGCTAGACCGATCATCGGTTCGCCGATATTCCAGATTTTGGCAAATATCGGTCACTATTGATACCGATATTGCCGATAATGTGAGAGGTAGCAGTGGCCCAGCGCACTCAGGGCCGGCGCGTCCATAAGGCTGCGCAGGCAGCCTTCTTAGGGCGCACCGGCTCTGGGGGCACAAGAATAGAGTGACAGGCAGGCAGGAAGCGCACAGTGGACCGCGGTACAAGAGCTTCAAGGAGCACTATAGGGTCAGGAACACAAACATGTATTCCTGACCCTATAGGGTTAAAACCCCCATCTAGCCACCCTGGTCTCCTCATGCCTCCCTAAATATAGAAATCTTACTTACAGGAGCTGCTTGCATTGTCACTGTTTCCTTTAGACCTGCCTACTGCCTGCTGACATCATTAGAAGTGGTAGCCTGATCCAATCACAATGCTTCCCCATAGGATTGGCTGAGACTGACAAAGAGGCAGATCAGGGTCAGAGCCAGCATGATTCAAACACAGCCCTGGCCAATCAGCATCTCCTCATAGAGATGAATTTAAATCAATGAATCTATATGAGGAAAGTTCAGTGTCTGCATGCAGAGGGAGGAGACACTGAATGTTTGGATGCATTTTAGGCAGCCATGACCCAGGAAGGATCTCTAACAGCCATCTAAGGAGTGGCCAGTGAAGTTATCACTAGGCTATAATGTAAACACTGCATTTTCTCTGAAAAGACAGTGTTTACAGCAAAAAGCCTGAAGGTAATGATTCTACTCACCAGAACAAATTCAATAAGCTGTAGTTGTTCTGGTGACTATAGTGTCCCTTTCAGTTTCCTGTTCCTGTCCAGACTGACAGGAAATGCTCACTGAGAGAGCAGTTTCCGTCAGTCCGGTCTGGTACAGGTAACTGAAGCTCCTGTACCGTGGTCCGCTGCTCTTGGCCACGCTACAAGAGATAATGAGTCACACCATGGAGTGGAGAGAACCACTAAGGAGGGGGGGAGGGGAAGAGGACCACTAAGACAGGGAAGGCAGGGGAGAGGACCACTAAGGGACAGGGAAGGCAGGGGAGAGGACCACTAAGGGGCAGGGAAGAGGACCACTAAGGGGCAGGGAAGGCAGGGGAGAGGACCACCAAGGGGCAGGGAAGGCAGGGGAGAGGACCACTAAGGGGCAGGGAAGGCAGGGGAGGGGAAAGGAACACTAAGGGACAAGAAAGGGAGGGGAGAGGTACACTAAATATTCTTGAAAACAAAAAAAATCTGACTGGCATGTATATTTTTTGCATTTACCACTTAAAAAAAAAAAAAAAAAGATATAGAATATCGGTAACAGTAAGTTATCCGCTATCGGCCTAAAGGCTCACAGATCATCGGAAGCGGCTCAAAAAAAAAAAAAAGATCAATATTGGTAGATCCCTACAGTGATTACTGTACTGCCCTTTGTGGCGTTATTTTGTGCTCTTGATAAGAGGTCTATATCTCCATTTGTTTGTTGCCACATTTAGCTGTATATAATGCAGAAATTATAGCATGAGTAAGTATGCCTCTTACCGTCTCTTTGTTAGGAAGAAGTTCTTTCCTTATTCTGAAGAAATTCTTTCCATACTGTCGAAGGCCTTTGATGAACCTTTTCTGCATTACAAAGAAACAAAAATGGAAATTAGATGGGCTGATGTAAGGAAAAAGTGAAGAGATGCTTAACTGGTTACATATTTTATAGCCAACATAGGTCTTTAACAAGTGATGACTGTGACCGAGCAGGACATCAATACATTCAATCAGATGTGCATCATGACTATTTTACTTTTAATACAAAACACTTAGTTTATTAAAGTGGAATTTCCTGAAAATTGACGGCCAAGTGAGACCAGCACAACACACATTTTTTAGATCATTGTACTAAACTAAACAGTGCATGTATTGCTATAAGGACTACCAGTGGATAAGGGGCTTTGTGGCCCTGAAGCAGAATATTACTCTGGGCCAAAAAAAATCTTAACTTGGATTTCGGTTTCTAGTCTAAAGCAGCTAGACTTTGCAACCATATATATAAAAATGGAAATTTCACAAGCAGGCAGATTCACTGGGAAAGCAAGGAGTAAGAGGGATCATAGTGCATCCCTGTGGAAGATGGGGCACGGGTAATCCATTTATGGGTATTGAGTGACAGGGCAGAACAATCTACCGTACCTTTGGCACATTAAGGGTTTGTTTTCTGATGATGCTCAGCTAGGCAAATGAATGTATTTGTGCCTCCCTTGCCATAGACACATAGTACAACACCAAGCATATCATGAGAGGCAAATCCCCCACCCCCACAAAAAAAATAAAAAAAAATACAAAAACAAAAAACAAAAACACATTCCCAATTCGAGCCTTTTGCAAAACATCTGCCCAGAGCTTCCGCTCCAATATCCCTTATTTTCAAACAGTCCTTGGAAAACAGGGTTACACTATTATTATTATTAATAAGTATGCACCGAAACTGAAAATTCAGGATGCCCTTGACTTAAAACCAAAACCGAAAATGCCTTTTTTTCCCAAAAAAGGAAGGGGAGACAGTGACAGAGTGACTGAGAGAGGGGAGTGACAAAGTGAGGGTGTGACAGGTGACTGAGGGAGTGGGTGACAGAGTGACTGAGTGTTAGCAATACCCTTGTTTCCCTGGTAGTCCAGTGTCCTGGCTCCCTGGTGGTCCATCTCTCCAGTCTGCAGCTTTGCCGGGTGTGAGCTCCAGACTGCAATATCCCAAAGTGGTAACCCGTGGCAATGCTCTGATTGGCCAGCGATCGCGAGATACAGCAGCCTGCAGCTCACACTCGGCGGAGCTGCAGACTGTGCTGGCTCTCACCCCGGGCAGACGGCAGGGGCCTCGCACCAGGTGGCCGAAATGGAATAGGCCTAAATTATTATTAATAAAGCGATAAGTTCTGTAGCGCTGTACAATGGGTGGACTAACAGACAAGTATTTGTAACCAGATGAGTTGGACACACAGTAACAGCGTGACTGAGGGCCCTGCTCAATGCTAGAGGGAGTGGGGGTAATGCAACACAAAATATAAGGGTAGGGTTGAAAAGTAGGTTGCAAGGATAGTGTTCATTCAGGGCTTAGTGTTTTGTTTTTATGACAGTTTCAGGAGAGGAATCAGAATCACTATCAATATTCTCGATCCTGACCATAGAACACTATAGAAGGTAACAATCATAAACACAACCAAATCAGACTGCATAAAACACAAGCAACTAAGCTACTTACAGGGTGGCATAACCACTAAAAAGCTTAATGCTAATCTGACCCCTCACACGTTGTCTCTCCAGCAGAATGAAAGCAAAGTTACAAGCAAAGCTCTCTGTGTTTTTACACAGTTTAGTTGCTAATTACTCACACACGGTTTAAAGACCTTTCACCTATTCTGGGAATGTAACGGTAACCCTGGGGGCTACAATAGTAAAACATTTAAATTAACTAATTGGTTAATGCAATTTGCCATTATAAACAGGATATGGCATTCCAATGAGAAATTAATTGCATCTTTATTCCAAAATGGAAAAACTGAAGTTTTGGAAGATGTTGCTGAATCTGCCATTTTGATCTATAATTTGCAAACACAAAGGATTTGTTACATAAAATATTAAAACTCCAAGAAAGTGGCAGTTCCACTTAAAGTGAGGCGATGTTTCAGTATTCTGGTTAAAATCACCTGAATAGGTCAACACTTTACATCTAACCAGCTTTGTCTGGAGATGTGGACGATATCTTAAAAAGTTCAAGTCAAAATAAATGAATAAAAAAGGCAATCTCAATTTTATGGCAACGTGAAAATAAACGGAAATCAAATACAATTTTCTTAGTCATAAAGATATGGCCGACATGACATTTTTGGGCGCAATAAATCACCTTTAAAGACCGATCTTAAATCTTTACACCAAGATACAGAATTTAAAACTACATATAGGTCTTCTTTCAAAATACAAAAACACAACAACATTTTGAGAGATTATTGCAAACCAGCAAGGAATGAAAATAGCCCTCTACATTAACTGGCGCAAACGCTGCATCGGTAATGAGCAACCTGTTTCAATTTCATACCTATCATCCCCAGTCAGCCGCTGACCCCCCAAAACAACCAACAATGTAAAGATGGACACAGCCATGTGGCAATAGTGCTCTTAGATGAATTTAGATTTTATGAGATTTGATCCTTCGTTTACGAATGATAATGGGATTAGGCTTCTAGCTTAGACCAAAATTGCCCAGTACGTCTTTTATAAAAGCATTTTTGAAGCACAAAACTATATGACTGATTTTTCAGAACACAAATAACATAAGTATAAAATTGCTGAGTTGTACTTGAGTTTGATATGTAGAAACCTTTTTTTTTTTTTTTTTAAATAAATTATAAAATTAAAACTAACCCCATATCATTAGATATACAAACATGTAACGCTATAGTGCTGAACTGCCTATTTAGACTGAGCCAGTCCACCACATAAAATAAAAAGGAGAGTTCTACTTGCTGCTCTGGTCTTGCCGAAGCCACCTAGTTTCCCTGGCGGAGATCAAGATTGATGTTCCCAGCCAACCCAATGCTTCCCATAAGGAAACATTGGGAGGCTACTGCGCATGCACAGCAAAATGCTCTCAATGAGGAAACTAGTTTGACTCTGCTGTAGTAGCAGAAATGCCTCTGGTGGCTGTCAGGAAGAGAACCACTTGAGATGTATTAACCCTGCAATGTAAACGTTCCCATTCCTGCTAAAAAGCATTTTTTCAACTGCAGGGTTAATAAGGGCCTGTCTTACAGAGCCTGGCACGGCTCTGGAGAATGTGAGTGAGAGTCATACACCTATCTATTACTCATTTATCATCATACAGTTTGCACTATGTTGTTGTCTTATTTTCTTCTATTTTAGTTTATACCCCAATCAAGTTCTACGCTGTTTACATTACAGTCAAGTTCTATATTGGTAATATTACTCATTTTTTGTTGTGATCACATTGGGGAGGTGTATATACTGGTATTTGTTTCTTTTTATTGTATTATGTAAATCTGGTGCACAAGGGAAGCACTAGGGTACCGGTTACACCATTTATTGTATATTTTCACCGTATACAGAACTGTCACAATTTCAGTGAAGCGCCTACGCACTATTTTTTTTTTTTCTGATATTTTTTTTTTCTGTTAATAAGGCAGGTGAACTGCACGAAGACCACTTCAGTGAGATGAACAGGTCTGGATGCAGTTAGTGTCCTTTTATCCAAAACACCTATAAAACTACATGTGCCATCTCAGCTGAAATGTTGGCCCAAAAGGCATCTTATAAGTAAGGTTATTATGTGTTTTAATATAACTTCAGAAATAAGTCTAGCTGTCACCAGGAGCCAATGCCGTATACAGAAATTAATCAATGTTGGCAAAATTTGCAAAAGACACAAGATTCCACTCAGACAATGAACGGGGCAGCAGTTTACTTTTTAAGTGTGATGAGTCCATCCTCTGTGAGTGGAGATTTATGGCAGGTGTGTCTAATCATGCTCATTAAAAAGGAAGCAGCTGTTACAAAGTTTGCTGTTTATAGATAAAATACGTGCAGTACCTTGCCCTCCCATGTCGTGCAAGACTGTTTGCGAATGACATCACATGCTACAGTAACTCACCCAAACAAGCAAGACACACAGATTTCAGTAAATGGGAAATACCTTCACAGGAATGGAAGTCACGTTATACAAAATGTGTTTTTAGCACATGGGAAGCACTCACCACTTCCTCTTCTGTCCAGCACTTCTCAATCAGCTTGGGTACCGGCTTCTTCACAAGGCGCTGCAAAGCCTTCCCTGCATCATAGTTGCTTTCATGTAACTGAATGGAACAAATACAATTTTTATTTGCATGATTTCAGAACCCTGAATATATATGTATACATTCATATATAAAACTTATTTCTTATTGGCTTTGCTGTATTCATATGAAAACATTACAAAAATGTACTTGGACATGCAGAATGTCTATGTATGACACGTACGGTTAGTATGGGGACATTCATTAATATATAGATGTTTAAAGTAAATTAATATTTGTGTACAAATACACATCTATCTACATGGAATTCAGAATAACGTTAGAGGCCAAAGTTGGAGGGGAGACAAAACCTCATGTTCAGTAATGTGGAAGGTTGGGTCCTGTATAACCCAGTTTTCTGACACAAATATTCTGAACATTCTGTTAGTCTGTCGAGGAGTTTTCAGCTCGTTACTCTGACATCCCCCTTTGGTTCCCCCATTACACATACAGCCAAGGTCCAGTGACCAAAAACAGAGCTCTGAACATGCCTTCTCCATTTCTGGAGTCAAATGACAGCTCACATAAAGCAAGCAAACAGCAGGCCCAAGGTCCCCTTTAATCAGTGTGCAGGCAAAGTATGCAACATAAAAATGTACTAAATTCCATAGTACTGTTCAGTTGTAAAATTACATATGTATAGATCGATCCAATTAATACTCCGTATCCAATTAATTATGCAGATACTTTCTTAATAGCATTACTAAATACATAGGGAAAAGTAGACATTGTTTAAACTACCCAGGTCTTCAAGAAAAAAAAAAGTTTAGGAGTTATTCCATCTAATATGGTTAAATGGCTGTCAAAATAACTTTTAAATAAACTCCTTTAATGGAAAATAATAAGCAAAACAAAACAACAACAATAATAATACAAATAACCACTTAGGAACAGATAGCTTTAAAAGTGAAAATGAATAATTTATGGCCCTTTCAGAACACAATACTTCCTCACTACCCAACACAAAGTAACTACAACATACAGAGAATTGATCTGACACTTTAAGCATCACCTAACATATCTAACTGAGGTAACCAACGAACTAACCAGGCCACAAGAAAGAATGAGGGCTAACCAAACATCTTAGCCATTCAGAAAAAGCACACACTTAGAAACATGAAATGGATTTCATCTTCGCACAGACTTTAAATACTATTATCGACTGAGACTTTACTCTTCAACTCACAGCATTTTAAAGAAATCAGTGTCTTTCAAAATAATATTTTACACATACAAGTAACAAGGCACTATAGTCCAGCATAATACTTTGACAAACATATAGATCATGGAATTGCGATCATTTGCCAGTCATATTCATATACACAGGCACAGCGTTTACATTCTATTTAAACATATGATACATACATGTAATGAGACACACAAACACACACACTTTGTTGCCACCTTTGTTGGATCCACGTTAAAATAAACCTGGTTAATGAAACAGAATTCACTATGTGCGTGATTTAAGCATCCTATTCAATGCCATAACAAATATATGAATGCACAAACACCATCTGCAGCCGGCAAAATCTCGATTTCTTTTTTTGTGACACAGCTGGAAGGTTCCTCGGTTTCATAATGAACTCTATTCCTAGTCTCTCACATCTCAACACCTAGCTCCCATTCTAATTTATATGTTCAATTACAGTGCATATTCTGTGGATACCTTTCCCACTTCAGAGCCAAAGGGAGGGGGCTCCTCTGGCAATGTGTGCCTCTACAAAGAGTCATTACTGCTTCCTGCATGCTTGATTAAAAGCCTCATAGCTATCCAGCAGCTGAATCCACAGAAATACAGCTAAATATGGACATTGCAGATCTAAAAAAAAGTGCAAAGTTAAAATATGACCAATAAAATTAGTTAATGAATATTCTTACTTTTTGGGAGCTTACTGGACAAATATAAAAACATTGGAAGAATGGCCATGTGTTTAAACATAACATTTAAACAAGAGACACTGAGTAAGGGGTCTAAACAAAAATATGAAAACAGAATTGCTAAAATCCATGCATGCACATTATCTCTCTATCTCTACCCTGAGGTGGATGTGTCTTGTGATATCAATTGGTGATGACAAGTTTCCCCCACGGGCTGCTCGGTGTTATTTTTAGACAAGTTCATTTTACAGATTGGCCGCTCTCCTCTCTAACTTGACATGCACAAACTGCAAGACACAAGGACACATTCTGAATACAGTGCCTGCCATGAGGTGCACCCCCACCTTATACTGATGTTCCTTGGTGAAGGTATTAAGTCATTGCTCGGCTCCTCCAGATAACAGGTGCGTCTGCTACTGCAGCAATGAAGCCCTGGTGTGTCGAGCCTGATTTATAGCAGGGCTGAAAACCTTATTGAATTTCCATAATAATAAATGACACTGTTCATCCAATGCCCCTCTACATTTCCTGGGGCTTCATATCACTGTCTATAATCACCAGCTGATAAAACCATGAGCAAAGCTGCTTTACTGAAACAAAGACAGGAGATTCGAGCAAGACACAGGCCATGCATATCGGAGTAGGCCATTTTTACAGTGACAGATGGATTCTTACCCTTAGCTTAGTTTAAATGCAAAACCTTAAAAAAAAAGTGCTGCAGTAATTAAATTATTATTTATTTATTTGTAATCATCAAGATTGGATCACACTGTGATAAGCAGATAATTACTTGGCGGGAAAATAGTACATTTTAATTAAAGCAATAATAACTTCATATAGTGGGTACCCCGGGCCCTACGGATGTTTATGAATATTTCCCATGATGCTCTGCCAAACTTCATGACAGTGGCTGGTTGAACTCTGTTTTAGAGAATATGCTGATGCTTTATAGAAAAGGAAAAAAAAGTATATATTTTATGCCAATTTCTCTATCTCCACCACCAAACCGGATACTGGTGGTAAAGGGCTAGAAGCACAAAACCACCCACCAAGGACAAACATGCAGATGAGATAGAATGCATGCCAAAATCATAAGGCACAGCACTGAATGGAGAGAACTAAACACTTTTTTGGCCTTGCATTTACTTGATTTACAATCGTTATAGCAACTATTTGTGGGCTTAAAGGACCACTATAGGCACCCAGACCACTTCAGCTTAATGAAGTGGTCTGGGTGCCAGGTCCAGCTAGGGTTAACCCTTTTTTCTATAAACATAGCAGTTTCAGAGAAACTGCTATGTTCACAATAGGGTTAATCCAGCCTCTAGTGGCTGTCTCATTGACAGCTGCTAGAGGTGCTTCTCGCCAGAGTCCATAGGAAAGCATTGGGAATGCTTTCCTCTGGACTGGCTGAATGTGCGTGCGGCCCATGCGCATGCGCATTCAGCCGATGACTATGACGACGACGACAAGGAGGAGGAGAGGAGAGTCCCCTGCCCGGCGCTGGAAAAAGAGTTAAATTTAACCCCTTTCACCCCCTAGAGTCCAGCGGGAGGGGGGCACCCTCAGGGCACTAAAGTGCCAGCAAAACGAGTATGTTTTCCTGGCACTATAGTGGTCCTTTAAAGTATTGTTAATTTGAAGAAAAAAAAAACAAAACACCAAAAAGGTTGGTGCTGGATCTTTTGGCCTAAATCCAGTAACCTCTGTAAGTCCATTCTTGTGTTATAGAACATGGGCTTTAAGGAAATAATAATATATTGCTTACCCCCACACCCAGACAACGATAAAAAGCATTATGAACAACAGGGTCATCAGAGACAGAAATCTGTTCCAGCATGAAGTGTGCAGGAAGGTTTTGCACAGCCCTAGTGATATATTCTGGGACACATAGTAATAACACAGTAATGATGTTTAATAATATTTGAGAAGCCGAATAGGAAATTATATTACAGTGTAACAGCTCTCAAAACATGAAAAAGCAGGAGGGCAAAATAATAGCACATATCAAGAATCTGAAAAAGTGTTGCCAGGCAAAGTGTGTGTGTGTCTGTATAAAATAGCTTCTCCTTTGCTTGAGTTGACATCAATAAAGCTATGCTATATTGCCATTGCCCTCTTTTTTCATGGAAAATTGTGCAGTGATTTATGTACCTGTCAAGCATCAATGTTGTTAATCGGCACAGTTAGAGAAGTTATCGCCTGTCTGGAAATAACTCTCTATTCTGATCTCCACTGGGATTCAGAAAGCCGCACACCACATACAATTGTGAAAGCTTCCAGTCGTTTTCCTTTGATTTGTTTTATTACCAAATATTTTAAACAGCTTGGGTTGATAGAGCACCAGTAAAGAGATGATCCCTACCCACATATCCAGATCTACAGGGGGAGTCGCTAGTGAAAATGTCAGAAACCCAATTATAACACTAGTATTGGATTTGGTCAGCACAGAGAAACTGATACCAAATTAGAACTTGCAATCCAATGGATGGATATTAAATTCCTGGATATTTCAAATATTGCACGCCTTTGGAATTTAAGAATGCAACCTGCTGGCAATGGGGGAGGTCTAAAATGTTCAAATAGTCAAACATTCTAATGCCAACTCTTAATTACAATTGTCAGAGAATGGTAGGCTAGTACCAAAATGCCGGTTACAGTTCAGGAACACGGATAATATATATTTTAGCATGTGTTCGGTTATCGCTCTTTTGTATTGTTTGAGCCATCTAATACTTACTGTATTAAGTGCATTAAGTGTAGTGTCATCTCTTGATGCAGCAACACAACCATCTTCTGTGGATCCTCCATCACACATTCCTGCAAAAGCGGCCATGCTCCTACCAGGACACAAACATAACAGGCTACAGTGAGATAATAATTCCCTAGAGATAGGACAATTCTCTGGTGGAAATTGAAGAATTATATACATGTGTATTCTCCAACATTTATTCCCCGGTAAAAAGAGAACAAGGATGAGGGAATGTCAATGCATTAACTTTCAGAAAACCATTTCTGAGGAGGAAACTACAGTTTTTTTTTTTTTTTTGTTTTTTTTTTTTTAAATCGGTTCCAGATAATGGCGCTTGGGAAACTCTAGCAAGGTCAACAGTTTCATATTAAAAACAAATTCCTAATACTCACGGATTTATATATCTAATGACTACTGTATGCCATGTAAAACAGGAGAAAATATGCATAAATAAGCAATGTCCCGTTCGTTATGAAGGTCTAAATAGCATTTTAAATAATTCGCAATTTCCTAAAGCTCGCTGAAATGCTTTATGTGTGTAGAATTTCCCATTCAGTGCCTGTTTATATAAGAAATCAACACTTATTAATCAATAAAGAAACACCTCCCTATTTGTCAGACAGCCAGAGGTTCTCTTCCTCCTTCAGTTAGCTCCACTGAGCTAATGGAAGTGGCAGACTTGGCCTGCTAGAGTGTGCCTACGAGTCCACATGGCTTCCTTTCACTTGGTCCTCCCTGCACTCCTGCTTGCTGTCCGCTTCAACGTCCTTCATGGCCGCCTCGACTGCAAATGGTCATGTCTCAGAACCAGAGACTTCTCAGTTAGAAGCCTCTGATTAGTCATTTCCCTGACAAAGTTTTAAAGCCTGTGCTGGTAATAAAGAAACAAGCTTCCAAAGACTGCACTGACCAGATCTGCTGCTTTTACGAGCATTTTTTTTTGTTTTTTTTTTTAAATAGAGATACCCCTCAAAGAATGCATGTATTCATAGTAGTACAGTTAGTAGTGGAGTGTTCCTTCACTTATTCTAAGTATTACCTTAGCAGCTGCAGTCACTTGTAAACAACAAGGATCCTACACACCACTTACTTTAAAACACAAGTGTGTCCAACAAGGTAGCAGTGATTGACACTAGACTAAAGAGAGAAGTCTTAAAGGGACACTATACTCACCAGAACAACTACAGCTTATTGTATTTGTTCTGGTGAGTATAATATTCCCTTCAGGCTTTTTGCAGTAAACACAGTTTATTTAGAGAAAACGCAGTGTTTACATTACAGCCTAGGGACACCTCTAGTGGTGGCCACTCAGATGGCTGCTTGAGGTGCTTCCTGGGTCAGTGCTGCACAGTGTGACTGACATTCAGTATCTCCACCCTCTGCATGGAGACAATGATCCTTCCTTACAGAGATGCATTGATTCGCCAGGGCTGTGTTTGACTTGTGCTGACTCTGCCCCTGATCTGCCTCCTTGACAAGGTTAGCCAATCCTATGGGAAAGCTGTGATTGGCACAGATCATCACTTCTAAACATGTCAACCAAGCAGACAGATCAGGGACAGAGCCAGCAGCAGCAGGCTGGAATAAAGGTAAGATTTTACTGTATTTAGGGGCTAAGGGGGGCAGATTGTGTTTTTTAACACTATAAGATCAGGAATACATGTTTGTGTTCCTGACCCTATTGTGTTTCTTTAAATGCTGCTAGACTTTAGCAGGGGGGGCTGATAAATTAGAGTAATTACCCAGTACAGCTGGTTGATTTTGCATGTCAAGTAGTAAGGCTTAAAGTTTGCATTTTAGTTTTAATTGCAGACAATGCGCATTGAAATGAACAGAGCCGTTTTATTAAATTTTTTTAAATTAAGTTTCAACCTTAGTATTTTTCCACTCTTATGGCTCACCTGGCTGCCCTTAGGTACATCAGCAGGTCACAGTCATTAACCCCCGGCATCCATACCAATTCCTCATGTTGGGTGATTGGATCACGGTCTGGAGACGGGAAGGGCTGCAAATCCGGAAGCTTGGCCTATGGGGATCAGACAGATTAAAAGTTAATTATTGCCATTGTTAAAAACATTATACAGCAGTCTGGGGTGGAAGGGTAACACTAGATGTAGGCCGTAGTTAATATTCTAATAGAACTCATTGGAATTTGATTCCAGCAAAGCAAACCAATGAAAATAAGATTATTTAAAAATCATCAAGCCCTTAATGGGACAGTTACAGAGTTGCAAAGGGTTGCACTACATGACCAAAGGTGGCCCCAGCTCTACAGCTTTCATTGGAAAGCAAGCATGCCCAAAATACACTATTCCTGAGCAAAGTCTCCCTGACGCCTGATTTCATGTCCAATCTAGTATTCTAAAAACTTCAAGAAAGTATTAAGCTTCCAAAATAAAAGACCCCAAATTAAGCAAGTAAAACATGCAGGCACCAACGTAGCTCGGGGGAGTAATCTCTTGTCATTAAATAGATATTACTCTGTGTCAGGAGACCTAATTAGCAGCCTTAGTCATCTGCAGCAATATTAGCAGCAAGAATGGAAGGCACTTCATGGGGAACGGCTTCCAGCCTCTGTAATTACTTCTTACGGATGCAATACAAATCATACTTAAAAAGGCAATACTTATCTGGAACCTGACAATTATGAGCCAGACGTTCAGAAGCCTTTGTCAGAGTTGTAATGCCTATATTGAATGGAGTAGCTTCTGCAATATTTTGTGTGATAGAAACCTAGTGCATTGCCGAACAGGGAGAGAGCGGACTGAGGACAACAGGGGCAGCAGGAGCAAATTTGGCACAGAATGGAAATTGGCCAATAACACCCTATTGACTGCCAATGACGCTGCCAGAGGTGGCGTTATACCTCTAGCACCAGTGGTAATAAACTCTGCATGTGCAGAGTTTCAAAGTGAAGCGCTGCACAGATCCCCTCCGGGCACCATCACCACTTCAAATTACTGAAGTGGTCATGGTGTTTAGGTGACTATAGTGTTCCTTTAAATGTTACGCCAAACAACTTTGGCTTAATGAAGCAGTTTTAGTGTATAGATCATGCCCCTGCAGCCTCACTGCTCAATTCACTGTCATTTAGGAGTTAAATCACTTTGCTTCTGTTTATGCAGCCATTGCCACATTTCCCCTGGCTATGATTGACACAGCCTGCATGAAAAAACTGGTTTCACTTTCAATCAGATGTAAATTACCTTAAACTATTTTATCTCCTGCTCTGTAAATTGAACTTTTATCACATACAGGAGGCTCTTGCCGGGTCTAGCAAGCTATTAACATAACATGGGATAGGAGAATCTAAATTAAACTGAACTTGCAATAAAGAAAGGATAAACTTTAGACGACTCTTTACAGGAAGTGTTTAGGAAGGCTGTGCAAGTCACATGCAGTGAGGTGTGAATAGGGTTCATAAACAAAGTGATTTAACTCCTAAATGGCAGAGAATTGAGCAATGAGGCTGCAGGGCATGTTCTATAACCCAAAACTGCTTCATTAAGCTAAAGTTGTTTTGGTCACTAAAGTGTCCCTTTAGGTACAGCAATGTCTCCTACAAAATAAAGTGCTCAGTTTGTAAATCATTGTGTTAATCAAAGGCTGAAAGCAAGAAACAATAACTAGCAAACGTAATATGTCCACTCAACCACTGAAACGTACAGGGTTTGTTTTGTTAAAAATGTACTTGTGAAATAGCATGAGATAACCCATATTTGAGAATTACATTATTTTTTATTATTTGTAGCCCTGTAAAATAGCAGGGAAAATATAGATCAATGTTTAATAATAGTATACTTGCATGTGGAGTTAAAGGAACACAGACCTACAAAACCTACACGGTTAACCGAATGCTGATGGAAACCTCTAAAAGACTGCAATGTTTTACATTGCGGGGTTAAAAGGACAGGGACTTTGCACCCAGACCACTTCTTTGAGATGAACTGTTCTGGGGGCTAAGTTGTCCCTTTAACACAAAACTGGCTCCAAGACCTTTAACACACGATCTGGCAGATCATTCAGTTGATATACAAACTTTTAAATAATAAAAGTATTTGCATGTTTTAGATAGATACTGTGTACATATAAAGGCTTTTTTTTTATTGGATACCATAATGAACATAACCATTTCAATGGTCACATACACGAAGAAACAAACGTAATAACAAATGATGCAGTCATAATACACACACACACACACACACAATTATTCTGACAAATGATAACACCTAACCCCAATTGTAATTCTTTTTGCTAGTAGTCTATAGGGAGGCCAGGACCATTTGGAGTCTAGCACATCATTTTGTTTCTTCAAGAATGTGTGTCTACTCACATGTAATCTCATTATTTATTAGCAATAAATAGGATGTTACTTTTTGAATGCATATTCTGAGCCTTTATTGCTCACCATGCAGTGGATTGTTCCTTAAACGCTTATACAGATAAAACTAAGAACAAATGAGTAAATTTAATAAAACTGTACCTGATGACTTGGGCCAACTCGGATTTCCCCTTGGGTGCTATTCAGCCTCCTGAAATAAACATGATTACGGTTATTAGAGAGGCATATTAACATAGGGCATAATTTGCAAACAGGAATCAATTAATTAGCAACAGGGAATGCCAATGGTGAAGATTGCAGGGAAGATCATATAACACAGGGTCCATATTAAAGAACGAAGTAGACGGGAATCTTCAAGTTAAAGCTGCGATACCAAGAATGCTAATCTTACATTGATCACTTCTTAAATGCGTAAAATGAAAGCATTACATCATATTATAGCCAGCAGTTTAAAGAATCAACAAAATGTGTAGATGGTAAGGTCAGCATTAGGTTAGGTAACCTATACAATAAAACTGACAGCAAATGCATTGATTCTCTTTACGTGGATCTCGGTGTCTCTTACAAGACAGCTGTTGAGTACACTAATGGCTTCCAAAAAAACTCAGCGTACAGCTATATGCAAAGGAATTGTGGCATGCTATACAAAGGATGAAAAAGAGGCATGCACACATCCTGCTTAAACATATACTATTTGCAGTTTGTGATTTTTAGAGCTAACACAATGTATTTGTAACATTTTTATATTTGTACTGTTTTAATGATCTATTCTCTGTAAATAGGTTGTCTGCCACAAAAGCACAATGTGCCAACACCCAAGCTTTTATTAAATTTAGCCTAAATTACTGTTAATAAATCCACTATTAATGAAGAGATACAGCATTATATATCCACTGCATTCCACATTCATTGTAAGCGCACCAGGTTCCCTGACTCTCTACGAGCCATCATTACATAGTTTAGCTGAAAGCGGGCACCTACTACAGTTTATCAACTTTGAATTTGTTAGATGCCACAGCAGAGGATTGACCATATAATACAGGGTTTAGTGACTTTCCTTTAAGTCAAAACTTTGTTGAAAACGTAAATCACAGTTACAAAATGTATGAATAAATGGCACATCAAAAAATGTAACAAATATAAACAACCTCGCCACAAAAACGAATATACATGCATGGAAAATACCACACATTCAGCTTGACATATACTGCAAATTTGGGCAATTGTAACAAATCTGGTGTCACAGTAGCCAGGTCCTCATGATTACAGCAGAAAAATCTATAATGGCAGGCAAAGTTCTAAAAGTGAACTAATTGACTGAACCATTCCACTGGCATACTTTGCCCCTTTTATCTATTACTCATTCTTTTCCAAATTTCACTGTAGTCTCATGAGAATAGATAATGTCTTTCAATGCCTCAAAATCCATTGGAGAGTCTCAGCGATAATCTGACCTAATCGACACATTAAACATAGGTTAATTTCCTAACTTATACCTGGACCCCATGCTGCCAACAAGGTCCAGGCAGCCCAACAGCCCTGGTGATAACTGCAAGAATTAAACTGATCAAAAATAAACGAACATTCTATTTTTATCTTTTTATTTCTCAGAAGCTGAAAGCTAAAATTACACTGAAAAATGTTTTCCAGATGTAGATATGAAACACAAGCAATCGCTAAGCACAAGAATATGAATAAAAATATCCCCAAACTCTCAAAAGGCAGAGGACGGGCTAAAATATAAATTACAATTATTCAGTATGTCTGGCAGTGTTCCTGATCCTCTGGATGAAAAGAAACCTTGCTTGGCATTGACTGCGTGTTAAGTCTAGGAAGATGTAGCACAGTTACAAGCCCACCTCAGCAGTAATTATATTCAGGGATGAACTTTACTGTGTTGCCTCTAATCATTCACTCTAGGCACCATACCTACATAATCTCACTGAAGTGGTTATTGTGCTCGGAGTCCCCTGGCGCCATCTGTCAGTGTACGAAGGTGCCTGGGTGCCATGGCTCTGCCCTCTGTAGGAAGTATGGCTAAAAAAGAATATAACTGCACTCTAGCCATACCAATCCATATGGAAGCATAATCCCTAGCAGCAGAGCGAGGCCAGGTTTCGGGCGACACCATTTTGTGTCTAACCATTTAAAAATGGTTAAACCAAAGAATCTTATCACTGCATACAGTACATACTTGAACCCAGGACATACTTGAAAACAAGAGAAATATAAAATGTATCTTAACAACTGAAGACAGGTGCAGTATAGGCCTGGCAAAGCATCACAAATGAGGAAACCCAGTGTTTGGTACGGTCCATGCATTCTAGACTTCAAGCAGTCATTGCCTGCAAAGGACTCTTGACAAAGTATTAAAAATTTACATTTTATTTTGGATTGTCCAATTAGATTTGAGCCCCCGAAATAATGGGACTGTGTATGAAAATGGTTGCAATTCCTAAACGTTTCATATGATATTTATGTTAAACCCCTTGAATGAAAGCTGAAAGACTGCACTTCAATTGATTCTTGGGTGTTTCACTTCAAACCCATTGTGGTGACATACAAAGTCAAAATTATGAAAATTGTGTCAGTGTCCAAATATTTTCAGACCTAACTATGTATATTTATATATCTATAATATGAGCCATTTACTTAAGACGATAGAAAAAACATTGTACATAGGACAAGGACGCTTTAGTCCCCTTCAAAGTAGGCACCTTGGGACCTCACACAGTTCTCCCAACGTCGCTATCACTGTTCAAAACACTCTGCAAAATCCTTTGTTGGAATTACCACCAGCTGCCTTGTCGTAATTACCCGGATTTCAATGACTGTCTGAAATCTCTTCCATTTTAAAGGAGTTATTCGTTAAGCCAAAAGTCACATGGTGCCAAATCTTTCAAAAGATTCTTACTCATCTTTCTTGGCCATATTTTTGCTGCACTCATTGCATTGTCCCCAAAATCCTTCTGAATCATCAAAATAGTTTCCGCTGAGGAATGTGCAAGCTTAACACAAGATTTGATGCAGATTTGTCGCTCTACTCGCTCAGTCATTTTGAAAGCAATGGCCACACAATACATGTGCTCACTGCACGACATCCAGCACCCTCACTGACTAGTACATTGAAGTTGTCATTGTTCACGCATGCGCATTTCAGTCCACTTTATTTGGCTGCCAGGTTACACCGATGTTGCGCAAAATCATTCTCGTTATATTAACAATGGCAATAATTTTCTGGAATATATATAAATATATATATATACACACACACACAAACAGGCTGTAATAAACAGCGATGCTGGGTGCTCAAAACGGGCTGTCCATAGACCGTGAGTGCTACATTTTCCATAATATATTATATATACATACATATATACACACACACACATTTGTGTAATAGTTACAATATTGCTGTGTGCACTGATGGGTCATAGAGCACACAGCAGAGTCCCAGTCTCGTATAGCATAGAAAAGATAAAGATGGGGTTTATTGGACCTATACAAGAGGGAGACTTTGCACCTTGAAGTGCAGCACACATTTTTTTATTCATCACTGGAGTCTGTATTTTCTATAACTGCACTTCTTAACAAGCACACACGGACATCCCAAAAAAGAGAATATAGTTTATCAGCACTAGGAGATGGGGTGCCATCAGTTTTAAGAATCAATAGAGGAAGCTACATGTCTCAGCAGTCGTACAAACTCACCACTCAGACCGGAGTGCATTCTAGTGTCACTCATAACTTTAATGTCACTGTCACATCTAACAACTTCAATGCTCATCTCCTGCCGTATGTGTTAACTACAGAGTGTTTCTGCTCACAGCACAGAAGGTGTTAAATCCAGACTTCAAGACCCCATTATTATTTTTCCATATATATATAAAAATATTAAATGACAAAATACACTGATCTATCAAAGCCGTTCCCATAGCAACAACTTAAAATTTCGGCCCTCTTCAGCTGCAGCGAATTACATAAAATGACAAGATCTTCCCTTTGAGGGGGGGAAAAAGGCTGGTTACCATGGAAACGCGGTGCTCACAGAGGTAAACATCACTGGACAGAGAAGGGTTGGGAAAGTGAATGTGAAATGGCAGATACCCAGATAAGAGTCTGGGTTGCTGTGTTAACCACTTAAGCACAAAGGATGTTCTATACCCACACAATCTAGGCCGATAAAGATCTCTTGACTTCAAACGTTCTATTGGTTAATAGCAGCAGGACTGTAACTGCTTAGGTAAATACGTGTGACTCTTTGGTGCCGGAGTATTTAACCCCTTGTCAATGGCATATCATGATATGAAGGAATTTGCCTAAACTATGGCCATTAGTGCCATCACATGACACCGAAATGACGGACTACTTTCTGTAGTAAGAATCTTGGCATAGTCCACAAATTTAAAAATATAACAAAGTAATGGAGCTTTTAGGGATTAAGCCAGCAGGTGAAGACCTTGAATGGTGGTGGTTCTCAGGTCTGGACTGGGTACCACTGATGGCTCCAGCTTGTTTGAAAAACTACCGTCGTAGAGAAAATAGTTTGTGCCTAAAATGTTACTACCCACAGTTCTAAATGCACAGCTCTACTCTATATCAAAATTCCCACTCTTACCCTAGGAGCTAGATGGATACAAACCAACAGTAAAACAGATATAGTGCCCCAGGCAGTGCGGCAATGTTTCAAACCACTATGGTCATTTTCAAGGACATTCTGTTCATCTTGGAAAGAGAAAACAGGTGTTTGACAATCTTAAATTGTGTCTAGTCAGCCAAGGTTAGCAAAGACATAATGCTATGGGTTACATTATAACAGTTACAGAATTACTCATTTTCTTGGGGCACATACCATTAAAGGACCACTATAGGCACCCAGACCACTTCAGCTTAATGAAGTGGTCTGGGTGCCAGGTCCATCTAGGTTTAACCCTGCCTGCTGTAAACATAGTTTCAGAGAAACTGCTATGTTTACTTATGGTTTAATCCAGCCTCTAGTGGCTGTCTCATTGACAATCTCTAGAGGCGCTTCTGTGCGTCTCACTGTGAAAATCACAGTGAGAAGACGCCAGCGTCCATAGGAAAGCATTGAGAATGGTTTCCTATGGAGTGACTGAATGCGCGCATGGCTCTTGCCGCGCATGCGCATTCAGGCGATGACAACTGAAGGAGGAGGAGAATCCCCAGCGCAGAGGGAGCCCGGCGCTGGAGAAGGGTAAGATTTTAACCCCTTCAGCCCGGCGGGAGGGGACACCCTCAGGTCAATATCCTGGCACTATAGTGGTTCTTTAATGTACTCCAGGTTGGCCTCACTTCTACATAGGTTTCAATTTATTTCTGCCCATTCCTAAATAATATCTTATTTTAATAAAATAATACAACCAAGACCACAATACGGTCAGCTTAAAGCAGGCCTGACTTTTTTTTTTCTTTTGGTTTTGTTTTCCTTATGGTCCCCTGTACCTTAACCCCTTAAGGACCGAACTTCTGGAATAAACCCCCTCACCCGTAAAAAAAAAGAAGCCATTTTACTTTTATGACGGAGATCAAGATCTCAATCAGTAAAAAAACCTGCCTGTAGGAAAGTATTGGGAGGCTACTGCGCATGCACTGTAAAATTGCCTTTGATTGAGAACAGAGTTTGCTTGGTTCCCACAAAGGAAGCAGCTGCAAAAGCCACTAGAGGTGTGTTTAACCCTGCAATTTTACATCACAGGGATAAAAACATCTGTGGTGCTGCACCCAGACCACTTTGTTGAGATGAAGTTGCATGGGTGCCTTTAGTGTCCCTTTCATTGAAATACTTCTCCCTAGCCTTCATTTACATATATTCCCATATACATTGATGTTTCCCTTGGGATAGATCTCAATATCTGGGTGCAGCCATTTTCATCTCCTCTAGTCATGAGTTCTGCTGTTTGTGGAATCGCTTTTACTTATGGATTGTAGGTAAACTTGATTGTCTACTGTAAATAACTGTAGGGTGGGACTGGGGGACGACTGCAATGGGGGAGATTCAGACCCAGGGAGCTAAATAGAAGCCGATCAGTAAGGTTTATTTATTTATAGCTCATTGTGGGGCAGCCTATGGGGGCCAGGGAGAGACAGTTTTTCTAGACTGCTCAAAAACCAGCGACCTTTAACTATTCGTTAAAACAAAACTGTTCACAGCAAGCAAATGTAAGGAATTACAAGTCCCATAATGTTTGCCAGTAATAAGGCGGTCACCCACACCTGAGAGGAATACTTACCGGTAGTTTGTTTCCTAACAAAGCCAGAGAAATACTATAAATCATTGGCCAAAAGAGAATCTGACAAGATGCACTGTGACATGATGACTGCAAAAGGAGTTTTCCTGTAACAATATTACTTGAGAATTATCGTACATAATGGAGATGGTGTCAGATTCTAAAATAAACTAAACAGTAATAGCCAATTTGTAGCATTCAAAGGGAATCAGCAAATTAACAGAAATAAACAAATATGCATCTAGAGCACCAACTGTTACTATTATAAGAAACAACTTAAAGGACCACAAAACAGCACACAGACCAGTCCATCGCAATGAAACTCTCTGTGTGCAATGGCTGTGTAGTTTGAACCCTGAAAAATAAACAGTGGTTTTGTAGAAAGAGCAATATTTACATTGCAGGGATAACACACCTCTAGCAGCTGTCTTCCAGACTTCCATCAGAGGCACTGTCACAGCTAAAACCACTTATAGATCCAATGACTCCCCTTAAAGACTATAGCTCAAGGAATAGAGGTTTGTATTCCCAATACTTAATGTACCTTTAAAACAGATCTTAAAGGGACACTAGAAACACTTATTTCATTGAATTGGCTATAGTGCCAGGGGTCCCCTGGGGCTGTCCTTTCATTCAGCATTAAAGGAACACTATAGTCACCTAAATTACTTTTAAAGCATTTTTAGTGTATAGATCATTCCCCTGCAATTTCACTGCTCAATTCACTGTCATTTAGGAGTTAAATCACTTTGTTTCTGTTTATGCAGCCCTGGTCACACCTCTCCTGGCTATGATTGACAGAGCCTGCATGGAAAAAAAAAACTGGTTTCACTTTCAAACAGATGTAATTTACCTTAAATAATTGTATCTCAATGTCTAAATTGAACTTTAATCACACACAGGAGGCTCTTGCAGGGTCTAGCAAGCTATTAACATAGCAGGGGATAAGAAAATCTTAATTAAACAGAACTTGCAAAAAAGAAAGCCTAAATAGGGCTCTCTTTACAGGAAGTGTTTATGGAAGGCTGTGCAAGTCACATGCAGGGAGGTGTGACTAGGGTTCATAAACAAACAGATTTAACTCCTAAATGGCAGAGGATTGAGCAGTGAGGCTGCAGGGGCATGTTCTATACACCAAAACTGCTTCATTAAGCTAAAGTTGTTCAGGTGACTATAGTGTCCCTTAAAACCATCTAACACTTAATGAGGGTCTTTGGCCACCCACAGCCCAAGCTCCACTGGAAGCAAGGATAAGGGAGAATTTACATACTTCCTAAGCCATTTCATACCAGAAATTGCAGCAGTGATAGGCTGAAAGCAATCAGCTGACACTCTCAGACTATTGCCGTCACCCATTACTGCTCAGGCTAACACTTCCTCAATAGGCCAAGCAGCACAGAGGGGATGGACTACTGGGGACTCCTGTTTAGTGTTGAGAAATTATTAACACTGAACAGGAGGAAATCAGAAGACTCCACACACTATAACCAGCTTAATGAGATAACATAGTTACAGTGCATTATCTACCTTAGGCCTCTAGTTAACGTTAGGTAAAATTCAGACCTTTAGTAGAAAACACTAATAAACAGAAAATATAAAAATAATGGTTTAGTCTGGACTGTGAAAACAAATGTTACATGCTTCAGGTTGCCTGTGCTAGACAAACCAACAAGGTGTGGGAGATTTATCAAAGTGTTGCAGACAGTTTTGCACATTTTTTGGCCAAGTTATTCTAAGGTTTTTAAGTCTGTTGCTTCTCTTGAGTTCCAGTTACTCTTTCACTTCTCTCTTTTTTGGGACTTTAAATTTGGCAGCCTTTTCTAAAACGGATAAGGAAGAATTTAGATTAAGAAAAGTCAACAGCTTTTAAACCATTTTAAAACAGTTGAATAAATATGAACAAGATACAGATCAGAAATAAAAGCCTTTTCAGAAAACAAATTGATGTCCTAGTTTCAGGTTATAGTGCTGTGCAAAGTTACCTTTCAAGTGTTTAGTAGAAGTGACATAGCACTCTGGAATATCACAATAACGGCATGACCATCATGTCCCACATAGGATGGATGCAAAAAACTGAATTATTCTATTCTACATACCCTGCTGTACTGTTGCCTGCCCAAAAGTAGATTTCTGACAATCACAAAGTTCTACTCATGGATCATTCAACGGACACCAAGTGCATGTCCCAAGAGTTGTCATCACCAAGACAAATACAGGAGGACATAAATATGTTTATTTTCTCAAAAGAATACACAATATATAAACAAGCAAAATCTAAATAAAACAATTGGAGGCAAAGAGATAATGTGTGTGTGTGTGTATATATATATATATATATATATTACTCTAAAATCAATGTCAAGAACAGGGCGGTGTTACTACTTCTACTAAACTACAATTAAAAGAAATCTGAGCATTGTTCTAGAACTTATTTTTATGGCTTGCCGAGTATCATGTGAAACGTAGTACACATAGTACTTAGCAATTGAAGTGGCAAACGTTACGGTTTACAATTCCTTAATCAACTTCAATCTTTCAAACCTTTTCTTGAAAATTACATTCCACCAAGTGTACCAGTAAACCCAATCTCTACAAGAAACTCTGATCAATGTTTGTAATTTTTGTATTAACATTAAAAAAAGAAAATATAAAAAAAACAAAAACACAAAAAATAAAATTGCCAAAAATGCAAATAGGCCAGAAGTAAAGTTTAAGCTCAAACGGTAGATTTCTTTCATCAATGTTGAGACATTTTCGGATCCAACTATTCATGCAGATTAACTCCCGAATTTAAAAAACAAATACAAAAAAAAAACAAACACCACAACAAAAAGGAAAACAAGTTTGACTTGCCAATTATAATAGTTTATTTTGTAAGCATTATAAAGAATAACATATGCAACAATGACAGCACACACGTCTCTTGAATCATGTTGTAAATTTCGAAGTCCAATAACACTGTTCTGTAAATAACAAAATGGAACTTAACTACTGACACACATACGTTGAATGTATGAAACAATGTCCCAATATCCCAATTAATGTTACAATTTATCTGCACACACATCCAATTACATATCTATTTGGTCTCTGTTGCTTTATATTATGGAAGGTCCCAGAGCAAAGACCAAAATGTGGATATACGTACATGCTAAAAGGTAACATAAATGAGATCTGCTCAACACTTTTTTTTTTCTACATGTTAATTGCAGGCTATCAGACTTATTGCTAGATGAACATATTAAATACTATATAACCGGCTTGTTGCAGGAGAGAACCTGGATTAGCTAACAGGTACTTGAGGCAGCAATAATGGGACACGAGAGGCAGGAATTAGTTGCATTCAGGCTCCCATCACATTATCAAAGAAACTCACATCATTAGCTCCAGGGATGTGGACTTCTCAATCAAGACAAAAGTTCCACCCACAACACTAGGCAGCCAATGGCTGCCAAACTCCAACCCACCCGAAAACATTATCTAAACAGTCACTGCAGGCCAAAAACATTAAAGCAAAAAGTCCCATCTCTACCTAGCCATGTAGGCTCTCGCATCACTGACACGTAGGACAAGCAGCTCTTATTAACCCTCACACAGATGTGAAAAGCATGAAATGCCTTCGTAATCAGGCCCCCTGATCCTGCAAGAGGTTAACAGCTCATTACAGGAAGAGACGGGGAGTCAGAAAAATACGAGAACAGAATGCAGGGTTTCAAGCGTACCTGGCTGCTTACAGTGCTGCTCACAGGTAAGCATGCAAAACAGCTGCAGCAGGCACAGCTCACTGCTTTGCAGCGACATGCAATATTCATAAAACAGAGGGGGGAAGGGGACAAGAACAATCCAGGATAAACATTTCACAAGCTTGCAGAAGCAGCAGTGCGGGAGGCCAGAGATGTCAATTCCTACCTGCAGGGGCTGAACAGGTCATCCATCACTAGCACAGACGCTGCTGGCTCTGCCTGGATCCCACAGCCTGCAGTCCCTGCTCTAAACTCTACCCTTTTCTTATTCCAACTACTCAAAATGGTGGCACATGCAGTCAGAGACCTCAGAGAGCTTTCACTGAGCTTGTGCTATGACCTCAGCCTCCACGCACAGCGCTGCAAACTTCCCCCCTCAGACTAAAGGAACTGAGCATGTGCTATGACCCCCTCCTGCTCATTTCTCGTCCACTCCCCCCTCCAGCCCCCTTCCTTCTTCTTCTTAGCCAGAGACCTTCCTACAAGGCAATCAATCTCAACCCTGCTGTTTCCGTAAATAAAGCAGAGTACACAGCCTCTGCTAGCACCTCTCCCTGGCATACTAAGCTTGTGTGCAAGGAAAGAACAGGGGCCCTAGCAAGGGAATCTCTGACAAACGATGCCTCAGGCACCCACTGCTGATGTAGCCTGCTGAGACTTCAACTGCAACCCAAGCTGTGAAACGCACGGTATGGCAAAGTCACCAAACTAAAGGCAATTCTGAGACATTTAGTTTTGCCTTCTGCACAGCACTTCCCATGTCAACAAGGCTGTGTGTTATTTAGAGAATAAGCCCTGTAATCTAGAGTTGAGTTTACAAAACCTCAAACAAAAAGAAAAATTGCCGTATTTTGTAAGTTTGTCGATTTTTGTTAATTCACCTAAATGTTGCAACTCATATGTCAGTCAACTCGTTGTTTAGAGAATAAGCCCCTAAGACAAACTGCGTGCCCAAAAACAGTTACAGGATGGCCCATAAGTCCATAACCAACCAGCACACAGATACATTGGATACATAAGATATACGGATGGGAAGGGACTTACGGCCACGCTGTACAGCCAGCAACACTCGCAAGTCAATTCAAGTACAATTAACCATTTCCGTGCTGGAGCGGGTAAAGCCAAATGCACTGATGCGTGTTTACAAAAGGTTTTCTCAATTAAGCATTAAGACAGAATAACCACGTTAAAGCCACCCTGACTGCTTTCTCTCATCGCCTAAAACATTTAGGTGTCGGGTTTTCTATATAAACTAACAAATATTCAAAATATTTTAACTTGGTTTGCCACTACATCAGCTGGAAGAACAATGCATGCATCTACTACTCTGTTACAAACATTTTACGATTACAATAGGGTTGCATATAACACAAAGACACACTGTATAACAAAATCTACTTGGCCACTTGGTGATTTGTCAGAAACTTTAACATTTCAGGTAAACCAGGAAACAGTATCAACTTTTAGCAAAATTCTGTGACATGATGACCCCCCCCAATAGACAATTTATATTGGAAAATACAGCAACTTGAACTGACAGACAGACACACACACAGGATGTATATAGAGAGACAGAGATGGGGATATATAGATGTAGATATAGCTATATGATTATTTTGCTGCACACATTGTATTTCTTCTCCTGATCC
This sequence comes from Pelobates cultripes, assembly GCA_933207985.1. Lineage (NCBI taxonomy): Eukaryota > Metazoa > Chordata > Amphibia > Anura > Pelobatidae > Pelobates > Pelobates cultripes. The sequence continues at coordinate 99,474,013 of OW240921.1, read as the reverse complement.
TGCCTGCTTTTATTTTGTAATATCTATAGCACGTTTTTTTTCACCTGCTACAGTCTATGTAACTACTGCATTTTTTGTATTTTCTCTACAATAATGAGTCTATAATTACTACCGGTACACATCTTTTATTCTAAATTGCAGTGTAGTACACTGAAGAGGATACAATTGTACTAGTATACAACCAAGTCCACCAACAGTAGCCATCATTTCAAAATAGTATGCAATACAAGAAATGCTCCTGGATTCAAAGCAAAGAGTAAAGGGTTACGTCAACCACCATGACCACTTCAGTGATTTGAAGTGGACATGGTGGTAGGAGTCAATATGTACAGTATTTCAGCTTGATACAATGCACATTCAGATATATTGTTGTGTGCCGGGAGCTGGTTGCACCCATGGCACGTGATTTAGACAGCACAGAACGCTGTTCCGGGCTGCCAATGTCAATTCTGTGCATGTTTTGCTTATGTCGTCAGAATACACAGTAAAAATTGCTCCCTCCCAATCCAGGTCCTCCCCTCCTACCTCCCTGCACTACTTGTATTGAATTTTTCTATTTTTTTTTTTATATTATAGCCTGTCCCTGCAGGCTTTTCAATATAAACACTGCCTTTTCATAGAAAGCTTTGGATTGGATGAGATCATCAAGATTGATATTTCAGTCATGGAGGCGGGGCCAGCCAGACACACAGACACTCAAATTATCATTTGTTTTATTTTAATTTACATCCACCCAGCCTTTGGGAGAGCTAGAGTGGAATCTTTCCTGCTCCTTCTCGCGCTGTTTAAGGATGCCAGGGCCAGAATAACGTTATATATGCTGGCATCACTGCAGGGAGCATAGCAGGAAGATTAGAGTTCTCTCGCCACCAACTCAACGGACTGACAAATATCCAGAAGCCAGAACAAAATTTGCTAGGTGCCATTGTGTCCTGAGACTTGTTGAGCTCTGCTTTAAGCAATACTTGTCTTGCTAAAGTGCCCCTTAAAGATCTATACATGTTGACACTACCCAGAGAACTCCAAGCACCATAACCACTACATACCTTTTTTTATCAAACCATTTTGGAGTTCTCCCAGAGACTGTGCTCTCTTTAGCTACATCGATATAGTGGAAACTACACAAAAAGCCAGCAAATTAACCTCTTGTGTCCCGCCTGCAGTGCATCTCTCAGCAACATTGAAATCAGAGATCTGAATCATCTGGGGTGTAAAGACTTACACAGAACGATATAGACCAAAGGATTTTCAAGCCACTGCTAACAAATCTCAGGGCTATAGAAACAGGCCCAGGGACTCACAGGAGGAGATGTATACGGCAGTGTGTTTACCATTAGTTTTAATCTGTTGGATGTGTGTAGGGACCATCCTGTACCACTGCTTGAGCTATCATCACTCAATGAAAAACAGCTATGCAGACAGTGTGTGGGAGTGGAAATGTAGAAGCAGAACTCGCCATGCAAGCCGTTAACCCATTTGCTACCAAGGTGACATTTTAAAATATAACTATTTGCTGCCAGTAGAAGCAAGAACGCTAAAAACACCTAGTAATGTATTAGACATGGACAGCCATGGTATTCATCTATACACCTCCTGGGTCACTGCACACAGTACTTGCAATGGTTAAAGCTCAGTGTTTCAAACCAACAAGTGAAATGGAAAATAGAAAAATACATTTTAATTAGAGGTTTCAGCTTACTATTATCATCCTTTCAATTTTGACTTTCGATTATAAATAATTATAGATTTCTTGCACAGGTACTTAACTAAAGATAAAATGAGTGTGTTGGTGTTTTGGACAAAGGGGGTGGGCTTTTTAAATCACTGCCATCCACTTAGGATGAAAAGTGTTACAATGTGCTGAAGTTGTGATGGTGCCAGGAATACCCTAATTAAGAGAGCCTGCATAAGTATAAGTTGAATATTTGTAAAAGTGGTACCTATCTGCTCTTAATTGCAAATTCTGCGTGGCATTTTGGGAAACTTTGGAGACTGTCTTAATCAGCAGCTGTTTCTTAGATAGATATGCAGGTGATGCACAACTAACAGTATCAACCATCTCTTTAACCCCTTAAGGACCAAACTTCTGGAATAAAAGGGAATCATGACATGTCACACATGTCATGTGTCCTTAAGGGGTTAAGTTACATCAATGAATTGGGTACTCTGCTATAAGGCTTGCCTATTCAACACCCCATACATATGGGAGAACCATATTAAGAGGTGTGTCATAAGAATGTGGTAAGAATGTTATGTCTGTTATACAAAGTGGTTTTTTTTTTACATTTATTTCTTTAAAGGCTCCAAAAAGAAAAAGGGAATAGTGTGATTTCATGAAATCTTATCATTTAGAGAACAATAAGTATACATGTTATCCTGCAGTCTAGAACACAACTGACTCAATTTCTAGAATAGAACAAACGTAGGATTAGATTATAGGGATTCTATGGGAATAAAGCCATGTTAATCTGTCTGAACAAAAAAGGGTATTGAAATGCATATGACCTCTTTTTGCATTTACCCAATTGCATTCATCTTGAGTTGAAGAAAATGAAATAAGCCACAACCTGTCAGTTATCCTGCCTTAAAGGCCTACACAAAAACATTAGCAACAAAGAAAGAATAAAAAAAGGAAAACAGGACAGCCCAAAAAATAAATCACAGAAAGAAAGCCATTACACACATGATTCACATTCTTCAAGTCCATGAAGTAGATCTGCTACAAACGGTTGGTATATTTCCTACAGGATTCGATAGACAATTAAGAATCCAATCAGGATTTTTCACATCCCATTAGCATCATAATCCGTTTTCACAATGGACCAAGATAAAAATGTCTTGTATGATACAATGTCATAGGAAACTGCCCAAATGTTGCAAATGAGAAAGGCATATCCAGAACATGCAGCCGCCATGATGGGACACAGTTCCATTTCCTGGTAATGTATAGAGTCAGGAAACAAAGATAGAACGAGAAATCATTTTCTTTCTTTGCAAACTAACATTAAAAGAAAGCTTAATCTGTGGTTTGTACGATGTACTTTATAAGTGATTTGAAACTGGCCATTCCCTTTTTATTTTCAGATGAAACTGTCTTTGTATAAATGTGTATTGAAAACAAGTAATCTGAGAGGCACTGTTTCCAATCTCTGTAAATCATTCTGCAGGATTCCTTACTGTGCTGCCAGTTGTTACCTATCAGCTGATATTGTTTAGAGAAGCTTTGCATCTAAATGAATACAACACATAGGGCATATATTAATTAAAGGGACCCTATAGGCTTTAAACAACTCAAGCTTAATGAAGTAGGTTTGGTGTATAGATCATGGCCCTGCTGTGTGACTACTCTATTCTCTGCCATTTAGGAGTTAAATCACTTTTGTTTCTCTCCATGCAGCACTAGCCACACCTCCCCTGGCTGTGACAGAGCCTGCATGATAAAAGAAAAAAAAAAAAGTTTTCATTTTCAAGAGATGTTAATTCGCTTTGGATGCTTTTATTTCCTGATCTGTAAATTGAGCTTTAAAAGGTTACTCCAACCACCATGGTCACTTCAGTGATTTGAAGTCAGTATGCACAGTGTTCCAGTTTGAAACATTACACATACTGAGATATTTGAAGTTGTGTGCAGGGGCTAGAGGCATCGCTACCACACATGACATTGACAGCCCAGAACTCTGTTCCAGGCTTGCAATGTCAATTCTGTGCATAAAGAACATGTCAGTGCACACTGCAAACAGATGTGCTAGCTCTCCCCTCCCACCCGCTCTGCATTCCTTCCCACCTCCCTTCATTGCACATTGTTTTTTTTGATTTTGAAAAAGAAAACTCCCTCTTCTCCATTCCCTCACCTGCACTTTGAGTCGGTGAAATGGTCCAACCACAGGCTTATCTAGGCGTAGTTTGCATGCAGACACTGAACTTTCCTCATGGAGATTCATTAATTCAATTAATCTCTAGGAGGAGATGCTGATTGGCCAGGGCTGTGTTTGACTTGTGCTGGCTCTGCCTCATTGACAAGCTCAGCCAATCCAATGGGGAAGTATTGTGTTTGGCTCAGACCACCACATCTAATGAGGTCAGCAGAGAGAGGCAGTTCAGGGGCAGAGGCAGCAACTTCAGACTTGAATCCAAGTAAGATTTTACTATATTTAGGGAGGCATGGGGTGTTCCTGACCCTATAGTGTTAAAAAATATATAATATGTGCCTTTAAATCTATCTTTACAGGAAGTGTTTAGGAAGGCTGTGCAAGTTACATGCAGGGAGGCGTGACTAGGGCTGCATAAACAAAGTGAATTAACTCCTAAATGGCAGAAAATAAAGCAATGAGACTACACGGGAACGATCTCTATACCAAAACTGCTTCATTAGGCTAGATTTTGGTGACTATAGTGTCCAGTTAAACATTCTGAAAACAGATCCCATTTATTCAAGTGCACAAATAAAGTTACTTAGCCCTTTTACACTCTCCCCATGGATATGTTTATCAGTGTTTTTCTAACCAAGTGCCACTAAATGCAGATTTGTTCAGTAAAGTAATTGTGATACCCCCCAAACACCAGTGACATCACATTAAATACAATGCTCTACGGTGGTTATATATAAGCTACTGCACAAACTATAAAGACTGTTTACACCTCTGGGTTGCAGGTTTTATTACTGGCAGAGTCAATGTAGACTAACAACCGTAAGAGGCAGGTTTTATACCTGAAGATGAAGCCTCCATTAACCATATCCTGGAAACATAACTTTACTCTCTCCTGACAACATTCACACTATAAAAACTATAATTAATTCTTCAATATAATCAACCACAGACCATCTAAAATTCTTATATTAGAACTCAAGATAGACTTTCCACTATTACAAAGTTATTCATTATAAACAATAGTCTAAAAGTCATGCTGTAATACCTGGATTTATAATAAAAAAAGACTAAATAAATAATACCTGTGACATATGTGATGCTTCCATTATTGCAGTATGCATTCAGGGGATTCAATACATGCCTGCACTCTGTTGCTGGATATTGTGGAGATTATATATTTTAGCATGGCATAGAACTATTGATTTAGGAGCATGTTCAAAGTGCAACTAGTAGAGTTACAGATGCATAGCCTGCAGCTAGCTGTAACGAACATGAAGAAGATGGAGAAATGCCAGTAAGCCATAAGCATGCCTGAGACTCAAATATTATATATGGGGATACAAAGAGGGATGCACAGCTTGCATTATGCTCATGGCACTGAAAGGATCAGGAAATATAGTTATGTTCACACACTTTAATACATGATCGTGGTTTGTTAATTTATGTGCAGAGCCATTACAATTTTTAAAAGGTGCATCTTTAACACTAGCAAGTTGAGATTTTTGGAGTTGTGAAACATGTGTAAGATAAAATCTGCTCCCCCCAACTAGGGCTATTAAACTTGTTCCCACTAAATCATGCTTACTCCAACTGTCCATACAGCTATGTGAAAAGGTACCTGTGTACAACTCCATCTAGATTTACTACTACTATGCAAAAGCACTTTTCCCTGGCATCCAATTCCCAAACCCTTTACAGAGACCTCATAATCAGCAAGTTCACGTTCTCATATGATGTCCAAAATATTTCTACGATGTGATCTTGACAATTTGGCCAAATCAAGTTGCAGCAGTGACTGGGAAAAGGTGGAGCATCTGTATCCACAGACTCCTTGTACTACATTAACTATAACAAACTGGCACTTATTTTTTAACAACTAAATTGAACTATGTTACTGTATGCTTACTGATTGCCAAAACAGATTTCATAGAGCTATTTTTCAGGACAGAAAACACTGAGCCCAGGTACACTATAAAAGGATTTTCCATTGGTTGGTAAGAGAAGACCTATTCGCTGGTGAGTTAGCAGTGATGCAGTTATCTGTTTAGATTTGTAACCGCTAATTCAGAAATACTCCACATTCTATTAGTTGGAGGGATGCATGCACTCAAATCAGTGCTCTGTCAAGCTGCCCTCTCAAGAGTAACCAGCAGGAAACATAGCAGGTACAAGATTCCCTAAATAAATAATGAACTTCTATTTCTATTATGATCAAATTGATAGTTAATTATTCACTTAACTTGTGGAAAATGTATATGGTCTAAGCCAAGGTAGCCAAACTGGAGAAATTCTCACACTCCACTATTTTTCGATCTTCGCTATTTTGGTCTGAAATGTGCAATCCATTTTTCCGTTCTCCAGGATTCCCGGTCTAGTAAACATTCCTCCCCATGCAGTTTTAAAAAGGTCTCTTACCTGGTCTCTGGATTGTAGCCCAGTATATAAAAGAAGGAGTCAATCCTTGCTTTAAACTCCCGAGCAGCAAATATATCTGAGAAGTGGGAAATGTTGCACTTCCCCCTGAAAAGAAGAAAATATTACATTTAAAAAAAAAAGGTCAAACAGTGCTCGTATCTTATTTCCAAACGGTACACATTTGTCACCATAACAGATTTATACAGAGTTTCACAGGAGCCTGTTTTTCTCATTAAAAATATTATAGGCATCAAATCTGAAATTCAATGAAAGCCTGGTTCTCATTCTCCAAACAGGACACGTCAACTAAGAATCCCAATAAAAGTTAACATCCAAGTCTTTTCTAGTTCCTATTGCCACATATTCCCATGGTAACTTTGGGGAGGTAGACATGAAATACCTAGAATTTATTAAATGCTCTGTGCAGAAACAGAATACACAGCTGTTTCACACAGTAACTGCTGAACACTCCAAATATCTTTCACAAAATACATTTAAGCAGTCATTCAATTTAATACAGCTCTGTGCTGGGATTTTCCCAGAGGTTACAGTGAGGTGTGATCTACTCTAAAGAGTCATGCCACTGGCCAAAGCATACCATTCCAGGCCAGATTCACCTATAACAATTCTACTCTACCAGTATTGATGAATACTTTCTGCTTGTGGTCTTCTCTCGTTCTGTGTAGTTAGTGAACCAGAGAAGATTGGTTCCAAACACTGTCTGACCCAAGGTGCAAGTATGGGTGAAAGATCCGGTCACTGACTATCACTTTTCTTTGCATATACTTCATAAAAAACAATTTCATTTTAATACTTGATGAAAGGATTATTTTATAAAAAAAATAATTGTAATAACTAAATATCATACCAAAAAATCTCCAATGCAGATATGTGATCAAAGAACAGATAGCGGATGTAGAATATCAATAAAATAACATCAACAGGAAAGAAGTAAAAATGGATGTATTTGGTAATCTGGTGAGTGAATGTGTGTGCCCAGCTGATGTACCTACATTGTGACTATTTTGTATTTGTGTTGTTGGACTAAAATTATTTTAAGGGTCTTCTGCAACAATTAGCATAAATCATGGTTTTCGGTTCCCAGTGCAGTAAAATAACAGTATTTTCGCTTATTTTGCTTTAGAAATTGTTCAGGAATCCTGATTTTTTTTTTGTTCTCGATTTCCAGAGGTTGGATGAGGGTAAAGTGTGAAGATGGGAAAATAGAAAAGAAGATTTCTGAAATTCATGTAACATAGCAATTTCAAACATATAAACAAATGTCTGATGGCCCTCGTACAGCGACCATGCTGCTACTGGGTACCATAATGTTCATCTGACTGGCTAGACATCATGGGAAATGTCACCCACCACAGCTGAAGGGCCAATGTTTAGCCATGGTTGCACTATTGATTGAGAGCGGTCTGATTCGAACTGATCCAGTCTCTGTGAATGTTATCTGTTCAGGGCCTCTCATGCACAGATGAAGAAATTCGGTACAAGGAATCCATTGATTTTGTGCTGCTGAGGTGGAACAGAGACTAGAAGAATTACAATACTATCCTGGAATGTGCATCATTATTCCAGAGCTCTGTAATAAGTGAAATCAAAAGATTATCCACTCCCTGGACACCGGCGTGCAACGCCCCTAGCACAAGTTGGAGCTAATTTGCCTTGAAATCAGCAGCCTTGGCTATGTGGCTCTGAACAAAGCAAATGCATCCAGATGGTTTTCATTTAAGCGCCATCTGAGTGTTATTATCAAGCAGATTATTCGGTTTCGAGTACTGATGGAATCAATCGCACAGACCGCCAAGTGCAAAGCCTGCGCCAGGAAAAGAATTCCATCTTAACCTCGTTTCAATTCAGCCTGAAATTGACCAGGTCTCTTCATAAACTTTCCATTTTCCCACAAATCCCATGAATACAGCTCAGGGTACATTCTGTTACCTCCACACAAACAGTACATTGTTATGGAGTCATTTGGCCTTTAAAGGCACGGTGTCCATCAATAACAGCTAAAGGGTTTGCGTTTAAACAGAGCTTGATAAACGCTAAACTGAACCCAAGAAATCTGTGCAGACCACACGGTATATGCATTGAGTATGCAGAACACACAGGGTATATGCATTGAGTGTGCAGAAAATACACGGTATATGCATTGAGTGTGCAGAAAATACACAGTATATTCACTGAGTGTGCGGAACACACAGTATATTCACTGAGTGTGCGGAACACACAGTATATTCACTGAGTGTGCAGAACACACAAGATATTCACTGAGTGTGCAGAACACACGATATATTCACTGAGTGTGCAGAACACACGATATATTCACTGAGTGTGCAGAACACACAGTATATTCATTGAATGTATTCCTTGGCATTGTGTAGTCGGAACAAAGTACTAAATACATACACTGCTGTCAGCACTTGCAATGCACATCTAGTAAAATTGGTATGTCCAGACATGGTGGAATTGTAGACATGGAGGCAGGGGCGTACCTAGAGCATTTGGCACCCGGGGCGGATCCTGTGGTTGCATTGCTTGTGTATGTGTGTCTGTGTGCAAGGGGTGCATTGTGTGTATGTGATGAATGTCAATCTCTCCTCCCGCTCCAATTTCCTTCTCCTCCTCCCAATTTCTCTCACCCCCCCCTCCTTTCTCACCCCCCCTTATTTCTCTCTCTCACCCCCCCTTATTTCTTTTTCTCATTTCTCTCTCTCACCCCCCTTATTTCTCTTTCTCACCCCCCTTATTTCTCTTTCTCACCCCACCCATTTCTCTCCCCCCCCTCCCGCTGTAAGTCGTGCCCCTGTATAGTCCAAGGTAAAGTGATTTTCTTGTACCAAGCCGATTACAGGAAGTGCACACTCAGTGTGCACTTCCTGTTAGTCCGGCCGGGTACAGGAGACAGCTGCTCCCTGTACCCGTCGGACTAGCATGCTGCAGTGAGGGAGCTGAGAGGAGCGCTCCCTCCTGTCAGCCTCTCCTCAGGCTGCGCCCGGGCGGTGCGGTCCGCCCTCATGGATGCACCGCCCGGGCAAAGCTGCAGCCGCCTGAGGCTCTTCACAGAGCGCTCGGGCGGCTGCAGCATGGGGGGGGGGGCGGGGCTGGTCATGGCACCCCCCACCCGGCTGGCACCCGGGGCGGACCGCCCCCCCCTTAGTACGCCACTGCATGGAGGAGACTCCTCAGGTTCTATTTAAGCCCAGCAAATACAGGCTATACATCAAAAATATACTTGTTATTCAGGCTTTACTTCTGAAAGTCGGGTTTTAACTTGGTACACCTCAATGGTTAAAGGAACACTCCAAGCAAGAGCCCACAGCAGTGGCTATGGTGGCTTAATGTACATTCTCTGTGTTCTGCACACTCCGTGTATATACACACTCTGTGTTCTGCACACTCCGTGTATATACACACTCTGTGTTCTGCACACTCCGTGTATATACACACTCTGTGTTCTGCACACTCCGTGTATATACACACTCTGTGTTCTGCACACTCCGTGTATATACACACTCTGTGTTCTGCACACTCCGTGTATATACACACTCTGTGTTCTGCACACTCCGTGTATATACACACTCTGTGTTCTGCACACTCCGTGTATATACACACTCTGTGTTCTGCACACTCCGTGTATATACACACTCTGTGTTCTGCACACTCCGTGTATATACACACTCTGTGTTCTGCACACTCCGTATATATACACACTCTGTGTTCTGCACACTCCGTGTATATACACACTCTGTGTTCTGCACACTCCGTGTATATACACACTCTGTGTTCTGCACACTCCGTGTATATACACACTCTGTGTTCTGCACACTCCGTGTATATACACACTCTGTGTTCTGCACACTCCGTGTATATACACACTCTGTGTTCTGCACACTCCGTGTATATACACACTCTGTGTTCTGCACACTCCGTGTATATACACACTCTGTGTTCTGCACACTCCGTGTATACACACTCTGTGTTCTGCACACTCCGTGTATATACACTCTGTGTTCTGCACACTCCGTGTATATACACTCTGTGTTCTGCACACTAAATGTATATACAGTGTTTTGCACACTAAATGTATATACAGTGTTTAGTATATTCATTAAATGTGCAAAATACACAGTATATTCATTGAGTGCCCTAGCGCCCTTCCAGGTTAAGTAGTCAAACCACCAATTACCTGGGTTTCCACCGGGTGCTGGTCTGGAACACACAGTGTATTCATCGAGTGTGCAGAACACACAGTGTATTCATCGAGTGTGCAGAACACACAGTGTATTCATCGAGTGTGCAGAACACACAGTGTATTCATCGAGTGTGCAGAACACACAGTGTATTCATCGAGTGTGCAGAACACACAGTGTATTCATCGAGTGTGCAGAACACACAGTGTATTCATCGAGCGTGCAGAACACACAGTGTATTCATCGAGCGTGCAGAACACAGTGTATTCATCGAGCGTGCAGAACACACAGTGTATTCATCGAGCGTGCAGAACACACAGTGTATTCATCGAGCGTGCAGAACACACAGTGTATTCATCGAGCGTGCAGAACACACAGTGTATTCATCGAGCGTGCAGAACACACAGTGTATTCATCGAGCGTGCAGAACACACAGTGTATTCATCGAGCGTGCAGAACACACAGTGTATTCATCGAGCGTGCAGAACACACAGTGTATTCATCGAGCGTGCAGAACACACAGTGTATTCATAGAGCGTGCAGAACACACAGTGTATTCATCGAGCGTGCAGAACACACACTGTATTCATCGAGCGTGCAGAACACACAGTGTATTCATCGAGCGTGCAGAACACACAGTGTATTCATCGAGCGTGCAGAACACACAGTGTATTCATCGAGCGTGCAGAACACACAGTGTATTCATCGAGCGTGCAGAACACACAGTGTATTCATCGAGCGTGCAGAACACACAGTGTATTCATCGAGCGTGCAGAACACACAGTGTATTCATCGAGCGTGCAGAACACACAGTGTATTCATCGAGCGTGCAGAACACACAGTGTATTCATTGAGTGTGCAGAACACACAGTGTATTCATTGAGTGTGCAGAATACACAGTGTATTCATACAGGCTATACATCAAAAGTATACTTGTTATTTGGGCTTTATTTCTGAAAGTCATGTTTTAACTTAGTACACCTCAATGGTTAAAAGAACACTCCAAGCACCAAAACTGCTAGAGCCCACAGCAGTTGCTATGGTGTGAAGAGTGCCCTGGCGCCCTTCCAGGGTAAGTAGTCAAACCACCAATTACCTGGGGATCCATCGGGTGCTGGTCTGGAAGCTACCTGCAGTGAGCTAAGCCAGGTGTACGGCACATATTACTCACTGGTTGAGAGAGGACAGCTGAGGTTCTTAATCCAAGAGTTGGCCCTGCATGACTGTTTTTTCCTCGGCAGAGCCAATGGAAGCTCCTAGCAGGTGCTTCCAACTCTAAAAGGGAATGCGATCAGCGCCCTGACAAACCCTAAGATGTCACACAGTTTGTAAACGGTTTGACTACTCACACTGGAAGGGCTCCAGGACATTCTTGGTGCTTGGAGAGTCCATTTAATAAATGCCTAGGAATATTCTAATTTTCCCTTGATTCCCTCAAAATGATTAGTTTCCTTTACCTAATGACTATTACATATACCTACCAAGCAATTATAATCAGAAAACGTTGCAATTTAGAGAAGATGATCTAACTAGCCTACATCTCAGAATGCCTTTCTGTGTGCTTTCTATAATCCCATTGTACATCTGAACAGTTCTTTAGTCATACATCATTACTCCCACTTAATCAGAATGCATTTTACATTATTATACGAACCTTGCATCACACACTTATTAAAGACTGTGACAGTTCCTCCATCCTTCATTCCATTCAATCATTTACTGGTTTGAGGAGTGCGGCAGAGATAAGTATAAAACACACTTACCTCAGCAGCTTCTCTGAGTGTGGACAACACCATTATCCCATGATGCTCCAGGCTGGCTCATGCACATTCCACTAACTGCATTGAACATGGTATAAGACTGCCCCGGCATTCGTTTGCAGAGTATTATACTGTGAAATCACAGCTCCCGTGAACATTGTCACATGGGTGGCAAAATAATGTACATGATATCCGGCCACATGACGTAAATGGGGGGGGGAGGGGGGAGAGAAAGAACAAAAATTCCTTTTTAATACCTTTTGGAGGATACATAGTATTAGAAAGGAATTAGAAGTCTTGTATGTGCATGGTATGTGCATGGTATGTGCATGGTATGTGCATGGTATGTGCATGGTATGTGCATGGTATGTGCATGGTATGTGCATGGTATGTGCATGGTATGTGCATGGTATGTGCATGGTATGTGCATGGTATGTGCATGGTATGTGCATGGTATGTAGTTCTACCATCTATTCGTTTACAAAATATGCCATCTAGTTTACAATCAGGAACACCATTACTTCTCATATTATAGGATTTCTTTGGAAATTATTTTTGCAAATGATAGAAGGCTCAACGTACAGAGGCTCTGTCCACCCCCACCCTCCCCCGACCCCACAAGCATTTCATAAAGAAAATCTTTATGAAATGCTCAAAAAAAGACTATGTTGAAATTTGTTGGAGATTACAAATCAGTCAAGTTTGATAAAAGGGCAGACCTGCCATTGTCAAGCCCCCAGTCCTCACTAGAAGTCACTCGCATGCACGAGAGTAGAGCACGGACATCGGCTCCTTGTAAATAAAGCGCCAGGATGTGAAAAGTATGCACTGGAATAAGATAGCGTAAAAACGTACCTTCCCCCGTACTCCCAGACAACCATGCACCAAGTGGCGATGTCACCATCAGGGGTCTGTGCGAAGGTACCCCATAAGGCAACAGAATCGCTTTAAATAGCAATTCATCTTTGCATTTGCAATGTCCACTTGTAGTGATTAAATGCCAAGAGACTCACGTATCATATTGTAGAAGAACATTTACTCCAGCTGTATCCTAGAGTGAAAAGCTTTTGAAAGTATCACAGAATAGGAGGAATGAGAGTAGATTACAAAACAACTAAATGAAACAAATAAATGGCAATCAGTGACGTGAGCACTTACCTAAGAGCAGCAGCGTGGTAGGTATCCACATAGTCTGAGATAAAGAGCTCTCTATTCCGAATGACAGGGTCAGTGATAACCAGCTCCCGACCAGAATCTGGGGGGACAGAAAAAGCAAGGGTGATATTACAATAGAAAGTATTATCATTAATGGACAGATTCAAATCTAGAATGAGACTTATGTTTTTTAAGTAGAGTTCCCAGACAGGTTTTAGAATTCCAGATATTGTAAAGAAACCAGTGAGAAATCCGTGATAAATTAGCATTGCAGTGAATGTATAAAAGGGTTTTGCCCCTTTCATTATAATTATTTATTGAATTCATTGAAAATGCGGATTCTCTCTCTCTCTCTCTCAATTTTCCTCATTGATGTGTATATAAATTAATAGGCAACTCTTCTGGGTTGATCTAAAGTTCAGTAAAATCTAAATGGCTCCAATGCTTGTATTCGGTCTCTAAAAATTTGGCACGATAAAATGTGTTATTCAATTTTGGACATGGGTTGCTTTCTTTACTTCATATTCTGTACATTTGCACTATAAATACATTACAGGGGCACCGTAAATCCCACAGCCACTACAGCCCACTGTAATGGTATAGGCGCTACAAGTCTGTGGGCTAAACTAAAAAATGTGAAGGGGGAGGCGGCGCCACAGGTTAAATAAAATATAAATAAATAAACCTGATTATAAACTATACAAGCACATATACAAGACACTATATAAGAGAAAATACATACAAGATAAAAAAAAAAAAAGAGTTTTGATTATTATTCATTATCCATATTTCAGAGTCCAAAAGAGTCTATGCCTGATAAATGCAGCAAAAAAGTCCAAAAATAATCTTGTATAAGAAGTCAATCACAATCTTGTCAGGGGATGTATTCCTCAGTAACGTATGGACATGGGATATTCGTGAAACCCATATGAAAAAATAAAAAGACCGCAAATAATGGTGCAGTATATCCCAACAGGTACTAAGTACTATTTTTAGAGGTCTATATGGTCCTACTCACGTTTTCCAGAGCTATAAGACTAGCTCTAGTGTGGATGGCATACAGTGGTACAATCCCTACTTATGGAATACGTGAAGTTTTGTAGTAGATGGATATCTTGTTGGTATAAGGACCATATGAAATGTAAAAGAAACAATAATACTGCTTATTGTAATAAGTAATAAAATACCAATAAGTAATAAAATACCAAGTAGTTACTCACATTTTATTGAGCAGGCAGACTGCTCAATGGATAAAGCTTGAATGGTATAATGTATTACTTCACCTCTGGCTTATTATTGTTTCTTTTATATTTCATGTCTCTTTCATCTTGTATGTATTTTCTCTTATATAGTGTCTTGTATATGTGCTTGTATAGTTTATTTATTTATATTTTATTTCACCTGTGGCGCCGCCTCCCCCTTCACCTTTTTTAGTTTTGTCTACTGTATAGGGCCTGTAAAGGTGCCCTATTGTTCAGGTGTGCTGCCTTATATTTAGCTCTGTAAAACAATTTGACAATAAACCAGAGCATGCAGCCCACAGACTTTAAAAATATATACAAAGGATCAGCACTAATATACTAGGTCTTAGAGAGGTTTGACACAAACCACTGCACTTCTCAGCACACGTAGCTCAACCCAGCTTCAGTGATAATACAGAAACTGCATTAAGAAGTGTGAATCTGTCTGGACAGTAATGCTAGGCAGAGTACAATGGGTAAACTGGATGGATTCATTATTGTAGTTTAGACATATCTTAAACCTACAATGAGTTGTTATGGTACAGGGGTCAGAGTGCCATGTTAAAATGACTCATGTTTTGTAAATCACATTTTATACCAAAGGCAAGATCATACCAGAAAAAAAAAAAAGAAAGAATAAAAACCACCACACATTCCAGAGGTTCATACAAGACACTGCAGGCACTATAACCATTTCATGTCACTGAATTATTTATAGTGCCTGAAATCATTCGATGCAATCCCTTCGTTCATTCTCGAGCAGTCGAACACGTTATGATGGCCCATGGCTAACCATAGCCTGGCCTATACAGAAGGTATAGTGAAGGCAGACAATTACACATACTAGCCTTCTGAGAATACCAGCAATGTGATATGCTAAAATCAGTCAGCTGACCCTTTAAGCCTTTCACAGGCACTGCCGCTCAGACTAATGCTTCATTATCTCAAGAAGTACAAAGGGGATTCCTGGACTACTAGGGACCCTCATTTAGCATTAAAACATTAAAAACTGTTTAACAATTAAATGGAGGGCTAGTGCTAGGGGACTCCAGACACTAACCACTTTAATGAGATGAAACAGTTCTAGTGCCTACAGTGTCCCTTTAAGAACTGATCTGTTAGAGTGGTATCTTCATAAAATGTCAATTTTCAGACAGGTGTTTTATTTGCTTGCCCTGCTAAGGATGTCCAGGTGAACAAAGTATGCCAAGCTTCGAGTGATAGGATCCAAACACTCACATAATCAGACCGTGAAGTTCTGACGCGCATGGAGCATAAAAATAGTCTGTCCTTGGTTCCAATGCTGAATTCCAAACCTCCTCTTGAAGCAATATTAGCAGGTCTATTCTAGGGGAGCTTCATAAAAATGGTTTATGTGGACAAGCAATCATAAATAAGACAGTGACCTTCATGCTCCATGCCAAGTGTCAGCTGGAATGATGTATACAGACTCTGGAGCTGCTGAAATGCACTCTGTGTAGTGATGAACGCCACCTCTTCACCTGGCAATGATACTCGCAGCTTGCTGAATGCCAGGAACAATACCTGCCTGACAGCATAACACCAGCGGCACATTTTGGTGAAGGTAGAATGGTCTGGGACTGACAGTACCGGAGGTCCAGTGATGGGATGACAACTCTAACTCATACAACAGCATTACTATTCTGTGCTTCCAAATTAGTGGCAATACTACAGAGAAAGCCCTTTTCTATTTGAACATGAAAATACATCTGTGCCAATAACAAGATCAAATTAGAAAAAAAAATTTCCCCCCCAAAACAGGGTGTGGAAGAACAACTTGAAACAAAAACTGTGCATAACACTTCTGCATAACCACGTGATGGACTTGTGGTTGGAAAAAAAGCAAATTCCTGTGTTGATCCTGTTCCAACACCTAGAATACTGGGTACAGTTTCAAGAGAAAACCGGAAACGGACTCCATATTAACAGTCATGAATTGGAAAAAAAAAAAAAAATGTTCAATGATCAGGTGTCAACATACGTTGACCATGTATCGTTTTAGTGATTTAAAAAACACACACACAAAAAAAAAAAAGATAATTTGTCATACCAAAGGCAGAAATTACAGTTATAGGGCAGTACGTCCCAATCTAGTACTCCAAGTACCCTAGTGGTCCAGGATTTGTCAATATCCACACAATCTGAATTGGAAAATGCCTAAACTCTGGGCTGTAGGCACGCATGCTGAGGTATGTGTCATCATATGAGTGTGTTAGAGAAGGTATAGATGTGCTTCTATGGTAAGAGTTTGTATGGGTATTTGACTTACCGTTTTCATTGTGCCTGTCCTGTACCAAGTGCTGGTAGACAGAGTCCGGCACCTCAGACTGACGATAGTACCATTTCACATTCATCAGGAGATGGTCTCGTTTACTCTGAAACAGTAAAAGATGAAAGATATTTGTGAATCCCCTTCACAAAGTGCTGATAAATGCATTTCATAGAACATACAACCTATTGTATTTGTTAAAGATAAAACAAAACATGCAGGGTTAAAGTGAGATGCCGGGAATTCAAGGTGAAGTCCAAATTTTAAACCAAAGTAGCAGAACTGGAAGCAAAGTTAACTTGGAGAACTTTTCCAATTAATTTATTGTGGCCTCAACTTTAAAATGCATTTTGAATCAGTGACAGTGCTCACTTTAACAACTATGATTATTTAAAAAAAAAGGAAAAAAACATTCTTGTGACATAGCTGGACAGGGGCAAGAATGGAGTGGATAGAGATATTAATGTAACAGGACAGGGGCGCAGAACGGAGCGGATAGAGATATAAATGTAACAGGACAGGGGCCAGAACGGAGCGGATAGCGATATAAATGTAACAGGGCGGGCTAGAACGGAGCGGATAGCGATATAAATGTAACAGGGCGGGCTAGAACGGAGCGGATAGAGATATTAACGTAACAGGACAGGGGCCAGAACGGAGCGGATAGCGATATAAATGTAACAGGACGGGCTAGAACGGAGCGGATAGAGATAGAAATGTAACAGGACAGGGGCCAGAACGGAGCGGATAGAGATAGAAATGTAACAGGACAGGGGCCAGAACGGAGCGGATAGAGATAGAAATGTAACAGGACAGTGGGCAGAACCGAACGGATAGAGATAGAAATGTAACAGGACAGGGGCCAGAACCAAACGGATAGAGATAGAAATGTAATAGGACAGTGGCCAGAACTGAGCAGGTAGAGATAGGAATGTAATAGGACAGGGGCCAGAACAGAGCGGATAGAGTTAGAAATGTAACAGGACAGGGGCCAGAACGGAGCGGATAGAGATATAAATGTAACAGGATGGGCTAGAACGGAGCGGATAGAGATAGAAATGTAACAGGACAGGGGCCAGAATGGAGCAGATAGAGATAGAAATGTAACAGGACAGTGGGCAGAACCGAACGGATAGAGATAGAAATGTAACAGGACAGGGGCCAGAACGGAGCGGATAGAGATAGAAATGTAACAGGACAGGGGCCAGAACCGAGCGGATAGAGATATAAATGTAACAGGACAGGGGCCAGAACCAAACGGATAGAGATAGATAAATGTAATAGGACAGGTGCCAGAACAGAGCGGATAGAGATAGAAATGTAATAGGACAGGGGCCAGAACTGATCGGATAGAGAGAGAAATGACAAGTCCATTGCATACAAATTTCCTTAAATGATACGTATCATAAACCGACTTTAAACAAATATGGCAGCTGTGTTGAAGTATGAGGCCTAATAAGATGAAATCCAGAAATCACAGCATCCCAGGCAATACCATAAATAAAAAAGACCACAATAAAAACATAACGGTAACCACAACAGCATAGCAAAAAAAGATTAAATAGGACATAATCTAACATGACTGTATAGACTAGAGTTAGGCAACCTTCGGCACTCCAGATATTGTGGACTACCTCTCCCATAATACTCTTACAGCCATAACACTGGCATAGCATCAGGGGAAATGGAGGGCCGAATGTTGCGTACCCCAGGTGTAGACAATCAGAGAGCAGGAAGGCGGAGAGTATGTCAATGATGTAGAAAAGGTATAGAGTACAGAGGTACAGGTGTTTTCTCATAAGTCTTGGCTCTGTCAAACCAATATATATTAATCAACTGTGGGAGGAGATTAAGAATAAATATTAATGTAATAAAGTGTAAGTGATTTTATCCGGTTTAAACCTGTGGTACCCATTTGATAGATCTGATTTAATATTTTGGTGCCAGAGGGATAAGCAATGATCTGGTTTGACCCTAAAAGATCTGGCTTCCTCTTGGACACAAACAAACAGAATGCAAGGTGAAAGTTTTGTACACTCTTTACTTTGATTCACAAGCAACAGCTCTGTGAACACACGAAAAGCCTAGAGGGATGCAGCACGTACAAGATGGAAGCATAGATCTGAAATTCTCTCTGTACAGAGGTTACAGACGAATGCCAATGATGAATGATGCCTCCTAAAAGAAAAACTTGTAATCTTCGATGTAATTAAAATGTTTTCAAGTGGTCCTTCAACACAAACATAAAACACATGCAAATGTCTGGTAAGTAGAGTTGCTGACAGGGAACTAAAGTTCCAACAGCTTTGATTTCAGTTTCTGATGATGTTTATAGATCACCACAAGACAGGTAAGTGCTTCATGACCTACTGAGCACACGTGATTTACTTATATGAGATAATATGGTTTCCCATATGGTTCTTTATAACCTCATAAATCTAATTTACTGTATTGCACAGACAAATTAAACTATTACGTTTAAAAAAGAAAAAATGTCAGCTTTAACAAATATTGGTGGAATATAGAATCTAAGGTGGCAAAAATGCAGCTTACACCAACACAGATTACACACACTGGAACAGGCCACAGCTTGCACTAACACAGATCGCACACACTGGAACAGACCACAGCTTGCACTAACACAGATCGCACACACTGGAACAGACCACAGCTTGCACAAACACAAATTGAACACACGGGAACAGACCACAGCTTGCACAAACACAAATTGAACACACGGGAACAGACCACAGCTTGCACTAACACAGATCACACAGAAACAGACCACAGCTTGCACAAACACAGATCACACGGAAACAGACCACAGCTTGCACAAACAGATCACACGGGAACACACCACAGCTTGCACTAACACAATGCACACGGGAACAGACCACAGCTTGCACCAACACAATGCACACAAACTCACAATGCACACAAAAAAAAAAAAAGAGACTGATCAAAGATCACATCAACATTGCTCATACGCAATCAAAGGGACTGATCAAAGCTTGCACTAACAGCTCACATACTCAGACATTTACACTTTACACAAAATGCCACAATAATAATACAGAAACCCTGCACTGTTGATATTACACAAAAACAGGATTAAAATACAGGACGAATGTTTCTTGTGCTAGTTGTCTGGTCCTAAGATTGGTCTTGCCCTGCTTTGCATTATGTCTGTGGGACAAGGACGTCAAGTAGTCCCTGCCACTGTATAATCAATCGTAGTGGCAACATTTCCTGCTGCTATACATACTTACAGATGTCCGGGCAGACACAGGTCAATTCCCACTAGCATACTATTATTGGAGCAGTGCCAACATTTTTGTTCAGCTTCATAAGCCCAGTTTCAGCAACTGTGTGTGCCCCAGACATCTGTTTAAGCATGTATAACTTATCTATGGGGTTTTCAGACTCCCTAATCCAGGAGGGACCATAGAATTTTCATATTGCAATCCCTGTTTGCAGCTGGTCCTCTCCCTGCTGCTTTATATTATGATCTTCACCACTGGATGATAAATATAAAGACGGGATGTTATGATCATAAAAGCTAAGGTTTTTGTTCTTGTCCAGCCCCAAACATGTATGGAGGTACAGTGTCCCAGTGAAAGTTACATCATGTGTTTATGATCACACAGGTATGGACACATGGCGTAACATTAAAGGGACACTGTAGGCACCCAGACCACTTCAGCTCAGTGTAATGTCCCTTTTGCACCTAGTGCTGCAATGTTAAACATTGCAGTTCCAGAGAACTGCAATGTTTACATTGCCGCACTAAATCTGCCCTCAGTGGCTGTCTAACAGACCGTCACTGGGGCGCTTCTGGAATTGTAACAGACTTTTGGTATGGTCACGCTCTGCATGAGGACCTTTAGCGTCAGATTTTTCCCCATATGGGGAGGTCTAATGCGCGCACGGATGCTCATGGCGGGACTGAGGAGGTAGAGCTTGGACCAATCGCTGAGGGACATTGGCACTGGGATCAGGTAAGTAAATAAAGGGTTTTTAACCCTTTCATTTCTGAGGAGGTAGCGGTGGAGGGGGAATGCAGAGGTAATGGGTGGTGCCAGGAATACAGCTTTTTATTCCTGGCACTACAGTATGCCTTTAAGATGAGCTTATAGGAACACTTTAGTGTTCGGAATACACTATAGTATCCATCTGCCCCCGCGCCTTCCCAACCTTGCTCATTAAGGGTTTTAAAAAAATAAAAACCTTAATCAATTACCTTCCTCCTTTGTCAACATCAGCCGATCCAGTAACCTAATGTGCATGTGCGATGAGCACCACGTGCACATTGGGCCTTCCAGAAAGGAGAACATTAACTCAATGTTTTTCTATAGGGTTTGGCTTGGTAGACAGCCACTAGAGGCAGTCTTGATATTGCCGAATAAAATTGCAGTTTCTCTAAAACGGCAATGTTTTACATTGCTGAGTTAAGGAGACAGGGACAGTGCATCCAGACCATTTCCGTGAGATTAAGTGGTCTGGGTGCCTAAAGTGTCTCTTTAAGCAGCATATGGTCATGCCCAGGGTTTTTAAATATGTAATTATATCTATATTTAACAAATATTTATTTGTAGGTGAAAAAAAACAAAAACATAAAATCCCCACCTCTTTATCCTGCAACTGGCTGTCTACATCGTAGCTCCCTGTCAATCAGTGTTCTAAGATTGGTCCCTTACACCTTGTAGTCAGCATAGAGAAAATATAAGTCCCCTTAGTAACATTTATGGTCTATGATGCACACAAACAGAAGGTTTCCTATCTCACATACTTCGATCTATAGTTCAAAGCAGAATTGAAGGCAGAGAAATTTCACGCATGCACTATATGTTCCAAAGGATGCCCCAGGATAATATTTAAATGTAGGACTCATCAAAATTGAAGATATCATTGTGGGCGAATTAAGCTGCAGCTAGAGACCATCCTGGCGAAGGTACGTTTGTCTATTCTTTTTTATAGTGAGTCCCTGAAAGTCATTATTTTAAAAATGACATTGCACAATTAAAAAAAAAAATTTTTACATTGGTGTGTTACTTTAATATATGTGGGGAGGGCTATAATACACACACTTGGGCTGATACCCCTGGTCTATTTTGCCACCTAACAATGCCCCTGTAAGACTTATTTTTATTAATTTATTTTTAAATTTTAATTTTCAAATAAAATTTCAGTATATATTTAACTCCCTTTAAGAGGCAATAGTAACATAGCATCTATTTCCCGGGTTTGCTTTTTTCTTTTTAGCTCTGCTATAAGCAGGATTTTCAATACTGAAATGGTTACAGTAATTAAATATTTCAATAATAAAATAAGAAATGAGAATGTGCAGACATGGCGCGGGTTGGACAAGGATAAAAAGCACTGTCCTACATTCTGAAGTAAGCTAAACATAGACTGCAGCTGCACTGTAATAAATACATTTAAGGTCTTGTTTAAGACATCATTACATGTTACAAACTAAGGCTGCCTGCAGAGCTCTTTAAACAAACTCCTTTTGCTGGAAAAGGCTTTGTCTCCCTGAAACGTTCCTTACACGCCTAACACAAGAGAAAGTAATAATGAACAGCCAGTGTACCTCTCCCATATTCCAAATACTGCAGGAAGTTGAGTAAGGCCTAAAGGGAAATTAACATTCTTTAATGGTGAGAGTAACCACACAGTGTTTATTTATATTTCTAGTATGCAATCAAAAATGTTTTTAACGAGCTACAGGCCTGCACGAACATTGAATCCCACATAACACATATTTGTGGTCTTCAAAGAGGTGAATGGGGTGAGAGGGGGAGTGAAAAGGAAAAGTCAGTGACTTTATTCAAACAGTGGATGCTTTGGTCTACAGGCATGATGCAAATCCTAAAGTGGCCAGCTGATGGCAGCATCTGGTCAGATATCAAGAATAAATCGGAAAGTGCTTCAGGAATTTAAGATCTGTATGCATACTCCCAACAATCATCCTTTACATAGATTATTGCTCATCAGTACACGTACAGATCTGGGCATTCGCACATTTCTACTTTACTTTGATAACATCATGCGGACTGAACATTTTTGCTTTTTCGTTCACACAATAAGGAGTGAACTAGTAAGTCATATTTTTGTGCACAAAACCATTACCAATATTTTAGCTGCATGAAAAATGTGCTTTAAACGGCTGTACAACATTTTTTTTTTTTTAAAATACAAGAAAAAACATTTCAGTCTTCTAGATTAAATTTATGTCAGGGGCATGACTGCTTACATTCCAAAGAGACATTTAAGTTAAAAAAAACAACACTTGATTTTAAAGAATTTATTATCATAAACTTATTCCATTCTTAAGATTCTACATATGATACTGCAAAACATTAGGTGGCAGTAGGGAGCTTGTCAGAGATCTTATAGAACTTTCACCCCTTACAACTACAAACACCTATAGGGATTTATTACATTTGTCCAAATCAGCTCAAATTTTACAGTTTGGTGTTTAGGGAGTAACCAATCGCCTCCTAAATATATAACTATGACTTTGGTGTGTTTGGAGGTGCATGTTAGAGACATGGACAAAATAATCCCAATAGCCAAAAAAAAAACGGTGATCATCTCTAAACCCTTGTAACAGAAAGTTAGACTACACAAATCAGAGGATAAACACGTACCTATTATCCATCACTGTGAAGAGTAGATTAAAAAAAAAAACTATGTAAATAAGTGTTTTGTCTCGAACGTCCAATGTATCTACATCCTATTTAATGAGCAAAGAAAGGAAAATTCACTAAGCTGTGAATTGTCAAAAAAATTCAAAGGTTTGATAAAAATTGAAAAGCTGCAAACATATTCAACATCTGTTATTACAACTTAGTCATTTATTTATTTTATAAATATGCAATTTGGTTTTTCATTCACTGCTATTTGTAAATGAGTGAATAAAACCTTTAAGGTAAAACTTGCAGATCACTGCGTTCTAATAGCACCTTTTTGTGGACTGAATGCATAACTTATGCAATACCAGAGGTAATTAAGTTGATAAAATTCAAGAAAATGTTCAAATACAAAGTGGGGTTCTTCTGTAATGGTGTCATGATGGGTCTAGCCAAGTAAAAAGGAAATGCTGTAAGCCACAGTAACAAATCAGCAGGATCATTTATTAAAGAGACATAACTAGACATGAGATCACTAGAGAGCTCAGCGGGGATTGTTTGTTACTATAGTGTGCTCGCTCCTTCTTTCCGTGGGAGCTTTTTTTTTTTTTTGACGAATCATTGTTCTTCTGCTCTGATTTCCTATTAGCTCAGTGCTTTCACAGGATCAGACATCCATTTCATAGGTCACTAATCTATCATTCAGAGCCATTTTGTCCGTGTTTTTTTTTTTTTTGGTTGTGACCAGGACGGCATTGCTCATCTCCTCACATTCGGTGGGGCGGGGGAGTAATATCCCTTACTTCCCGTATTGTTTGGTCAGTATTTAGACTATTTCTCCTCTATGGAAATACAGTTTATACTGAACGTACATACACCTACATAATTGACAAGATCCTGACAACATGCAAACCCAACAAAGTACATTCACACAAATCTCCCTTCACATATAGCGTATTAATAATGAAGCATCTAAATATGATCTTTTGACAAGACAGCATAACCTTGCCAAAAATGTAATACCCCTTTAAATACCACAGCCATAATCCAAAATGTAATTACCCACAAAGAAGATATTTTTTTCAGATTCTTTGTGACTGTTTCCATGACACCATGACAACACAGACCAGGATGCCCTATTCACCTTCAACGCAGATTAAACCCTCATCTGATGGAGTTTCATACAGAAATATGAAACGGATGTCCTAATAAAGCACAGATAATTACATCCGCAGCTCTTCAAGCAAAATGTGAATTGAACTGCTACGGGCCAGAATAATGGAATGCATGGATTTAATAAAGCACGCAGAGGGTTAACTGACAGATTACTAGTTTGTAAGGAGAACAGAAATGAGATGAGAAGAAAAAAAAACAAAGATGTGTCACAACAGGAGTAAATTGAAGTGATCTCTGTGTGTTTTCCACAGCTTCTCTAATGTGCTACTGAGCAATAAAACACTTCTAGGAAGGGCTGGCTAATTTGCCTGGGGGGGAGGGGGTTGTCTCCCACACTATATACACTCTTGCCTATACTAATTTAAGCCAATGCATTCTTTATTATGTGATCCCTAAAACAACATCATTGTGTGCAATGCAGTGCAGTGTAATAACATGTTGGCGGTGTCAGATTTCTCACAGGAATAACCGATTTCCCTCAAGCACACAGGTTTACACTGCACTCTCTGTGCAAAATGCAGAAAATCTATTTCCAGCTAACAGTTAAAAACCTCTCTGTTGTAAGCAAAAGCCCCTTTTGCCATAGATGGGCACATGTTGCCGAGGGTTTTAGCCAGCTAGACATTTTCAAAGAGCCAGGAAATGGGGTGTTTCCATGGAGATCTGTATCAAATACCAAAAATTAGACGTGTGGAGCACAGGAATTTTGTCAGTGTGCACCAGCCATACACATGTGACATAGTAATAATTTATATTTTACACTGTTACATCAACACATTTTGCAATCTAAATGCATCAAAGAACATCATTGTTTTGTATTTAGTTGAAGATTTTAGCATTGAACAAGAAGTATGGAAGACTCCGGGATATACTTACATCTGTGCATCGCCAGAGTGCCTAGAACGGCAAGCCACACACAGCATTGTGGGAGTGAGCAGATGGGAAAACCTGGATACAAAGACCAGGCATGAAACATTTGATATCTACATTTGTAAGTGGTTTTGGTTGCACAATGCACTGATTACACACATGCTACTCACTACAAGGGAGCACTTTATACATACTGTCCACCGGCATGGATAAGATGTGGGAGCGGAAAATGTGGATCTGGAATACATCCCATTAATACTACAGGCTATTGTATGGTAGATTCTGCCAGTTGCTTAATTCTCATGCGCACTGATTACAGCATTAAAACCAGGCTCATGCTGAAAGGGTTAAACTGGGAACCGAGACGTCACCCAGCTTCTCTTTCATTCACCCAGTTGTGCTGCTGTGTACATTTCAAACACTAGATTTATGGAACATACCAGATGAGGTCCTTTAACACGCTGGAATAATCCGATTGCTTTCCACATGAGGCAACGGTTATTGTTTAACTGCAGCAGTATGGTCACTGCAATCTCAGAGGGTTAAACCGCAGATGGCCAACAGAGCAGACTATCAGATATGTTTATGCTGCCTCCTTCCTTTCCCTATTTACACGCTACCCTCCCTGTAGACAGGCTGGCAGAGCACCCATTCTGATGTATAGAGAACTGACAGGCTGGGCCTTCTTTGCCGGCTAAGGCATGGTCTATCAGGGCCCTAGCAGAGTTTCATTATGTTTAACAAGCTAGAAAGATCAGCGCTGGTCACTAGTGACTCATTTTGCAGGTCACATTATTAAAGCTTTATTTGTTTACGTACATTCAAGCCATCTTCACAGTCGAGAAACAGCATTGTTTAGACAACACAACTGGCACCTAGTTCACACTGGCACATCACACACTGCTAACAGCTGTGGGCTGCCTGGGACACTCTTAAATATCTAGATTTTCTAGGCTTGAATTAAAATCTCCACAAACTGAAATTATGAGGGATTAGCTACAGTAATTTAGATGA
Source organism: Pelobates cultripes (assembly GCA_933207985.1). Taxonomy (NCBI): domain Eukaryota; kingdom Metazoa; phylum Chordata; class Amphibia; order Anura; family Pelobatidae; genus Pelobates; species Pelobates cultripes. Next base: position 99,447,386 of record OW240921.1, on the reverse strand, counting down.
TTTTTGCCCTTAACGGTGCCAACAACCCAAAAGTCATGCTGAAAGCAAGGGTATAAATATCACTAATATAGGCCATTGTAGTTGGTCCAACACATTAACATTCATTGTATCTGAATACACAGATCACAACAAGTAATTAATATGAAACAACCATTTACCAGGAATGTAGAGAACACAACATGGCATTTACTGTGGAGTTACGGATTCTAAACAGAAAGTACAAAATCTGGGAAACAAAAACCACCAGTAACAGAAAATAATCAAGCTCTATATCAAAAAAGCATAGAAGTACCTGAAAATGGCTCAAATCTTCCTAACTACATAAACTTTGTCTGTGTTTAATGCCAAACCTACCTCTTAAGAACATGTACATATTGAAATTACTAAAGAAAATAAATGTATCTTGACCCATTCCTGAATATCAGCATTTCCCCATATAATATCATGTTTCTGTATACATTCTATTACGGGCTGTAGCTCGGAGGCAGATTACCATGTGCCTTTTTTGCGTCCCGACACAGATATTAAACAGTGTTCTAAATCAATGAGGGCTACCAACCCTCAAGATCCACTTAAAAGCCTGTCTACCTGAGGATTTCTATGAAAGAGTCTTGACTGGACTTCCAGGTCACATGAGCCAGCAGACGGCTTTTATAAATGGATCAACATGCTCATTCTATGATGTGCACAGGAAAAACAAGAGTCCATGATTCTTTAGGTATTCAATATTGATTTCTTTAGTAGAGGCTCCCAGATCAGATATGGAGTCTGTATGCCTGTATATGTGTAGGGCAACTTGTATGAAGAAAACCATGCAATTATTTAATTTTTGAATCAGATAAAAATTAATAAAGGAATAAAGGCAATATTGGTTATATGACAGAGGAGAAAATTAAAATCATCTTGCCTCCAGCGAGTAATTTTTTGCAGAAACCAAAATTGTAGTGGTAAATGCAAAGTTAAACTTCTACACATCAGGAAAACAAATTAAGCATACCAGTTTTTATAACACTGAGCAACATATATCTATATGGTAGCTGCTTTCTTTACCACGTGGTCAGTACGCACGGGACCTTGCAAATCAACCCAGCTTCAAATACAACCATTTCAGAGTAGTAATTTCTCGTCTGAGCACTGGGTGGCAGCCTACATCATTCATATTCTAAATTGATCAGTAAAAACATTTTAGAAGAGAGAAAATCACTGCAGTGTTCATAGTAATAGAATGATATATATTTTTTTTAAATAAATAATGCAATTAATATACTTTGATATTTATTTTACTTTTTAGATGTTTAAAGGGACACTATAGTCACCAGAACAACTACAGCTAAATGTAGTTTTTTTCTGGTGAGTATAATGGCTCCCTTCAGGTATTTTATGCAAACACTGCCTTTTCAGAGAAAAGGCAGTGTTTACATTGCCCCTAGGGACACCTCCAAGTGGCCACTCCTCAGATGCCGATTTTAGCCAATCATAGGGAAAGCATTGGATTGACTAAAAATTGCCCGTTTTGATGATGTCACAAAGGGGGTGGAGCCAACACCGGTGGACCCACAGGGCGCAGGAAATGAGGTGACTTTTATAGGGAGGCTAAGGGGAGGGTTTAGCACTATAGGGTCAGGAATACATGTTTGTATTCCTGGCCCTATAGTGATCCTGTAAGAGACCCACCCCATGGTGGTAAATTATTCAGTCACTTGTATTTATATACTGGTGCTCGTGATATATTTAAAGGGACATCATTAGAAACCAAATATGTTGATGTCAGCAGTATAGGTAAAATAAACAGACAGACGACCATACATAAAATTTTTGATAAATATATGTTAAAAACAAAAGGTGAATATTCTGTATACAAAGCATGACAATGTAACAAATGGGCAAAATGCTTAAAATAAACGCAAACAGCCCCCTAGCATATCTTTCAAGATGTGCCCCTTATTGAAACAAAGATGTAGCCATTGTACTACATACCAGCGCTCTTCACGACATTTAATAGCTGAATACGTGTGCTATAATTTAGACAAGGAGATCAGATATATTTATCCACAGATTTTAATGAGCCAGACTTTTCTTAGCAGTCAAGCAATCAAAGTGTTTAGGAATTTATAACCCCACCCTACACTTGGCCAAACCGTACTCCCACCAGTACTTGGCACTGACAGCATTAGCAGCCAAATGAAATACAATCATCTGAGAGCCACTGTTCTCACTGCTTTGCTTGTACAAAAAAGCCTTTTTGATTGGTGACATGTTGCAAACTTTTGACTAAGTTACAATTCTTTTTAAAGCACTGGGCCACCTGCTCAGATTCCCGCTTTATCAGACATTCATGTAGAAGTGCCATTTACGCTGCAGTGACAGTAAGCAATTGACTCTGTGCTGACAGAGTTAAACTCACAGCGATTCACCCCTCCTCTGGATGCACAAAGACACATTGTGAATCAAACCTGCCCTAAACTGAGCAGGCAGCAGATACCTAACAACTCTGAGCTTTACTGATGCGTTTAACTAATCATCCAGTATGTGCCATGGTAATTACTTACCATTAACGTTTCCTGTTTGAATCTTACAGAAAAGGCAAGCTGTAAAAAACTAGAGCAGGAGTTCAGGGCACTTGACATTTGGCATGAAATGTCATTTGTGCTACAAAGTTCACATCTAATTACTTAAAACAAGCAGGCACAGCATTGCCCTCACCCGCAGTGTGCGAAAACACGCACAGACAGACATGGCTGGAATGGTGCAGCCGCAGGCGGACAGCTTGTTTTTTTCTTTTTCATGTCCTCAGGAAACCTCCAAAAAAAACTCTTGCCTTTTAAATACCAATAAGGAGCACGAAGGATCTGGCACAAGAAGCACACTACTAAGCAAAAACATGGGTATACAGATACGGGCACCAGACAGACCACACACAGAGGCTCAGGGTAATGCTGGGTAAATCACTACAAATTCATACACCAAAATAACAGACCAGCTATGGCTAAGAACTAAATTGCCACGGTTAAAACAAACTGCTAGACCAGACAAACAAATAATGCAAGGAAAAATACAGAAATGCATTAGCCATTGCTCTCATCCTTATATAAAACTGCACTTTGTTTTATGACCTACACAGTGACCTCACATTTTCCGCAGCTCATCGTGACAGATTATTAAACATTGACACCAGTAGCTGATGGGTTGCAACACCTTTGATTTGCCAACTTTAATAACTTAATGTGAGACACATTCAACAGCTTTTAACATGCACCAGTCCCAGCCTACATCCACCAAGGACCAGAGATGAACAGCTTGGACCTACGAACTTGCTTTGGCAACAAAAACATCATCGTCTAAGTCAATATGAGGAATGGAGTCACCCTGCAGACACACAAAACATGGATATAATGATTAGTAAGATTGACTGGCCTATCGCAAAGAAAAAAGGCTAGAGAAAATTAAAATCAAAATGGCCTACTCACATGGAATAGAGCTGAAAACCAGCTCTAGTGTGAAGTGCTTGCAATGGTATGGTTCCCCCACTTCAGGGATATGATGGGAAGTATAGACCAAAGTGCATCTTGTCAGCAGGATATGTGAAGGTAAAAAACAAAAGGTACAACAGATAGTGCTCTCTGTATAAAATAAATCCAGTAGAAGAAATAAAAGAGTAATACTCACATTTACCTGAGCAGATAACCTACTCAGTGTAATTAGTGTAGGTGGCATAATCCCCACTAGGGATGCTTTGTGAGGTCCTCACTGGGAAAATAAAAACTTGATGCCAGGTAAAAAAAAAAAAAAAAAAAAAGAAAAGTAAAAACAAAAGATATATGGTACTAATATTGGTAATAAGAGATATCAAAACCTTTATTTAGACAATTAAAATGTAAAATATAATCCACAATGCGTTTCACCCACCCTACCCCCTGGCGCACCCTACATTCTTGTATTGTTGTTTGTCCTTTTTGGGTTTTTTAGGAGAGATTTACCCATTTAGGTGTGCTGCCTTCCTGTCCTTTGATTTAGCGCTATTCCACTCTTTGTTTTTGTTATCGCTAAGAATGATCGCTCATGCTGTTCAAAGAAAATACGAAATTTTCTGCGTCTTAGTTATGTGAACTGGCGGCAGCTGACACCTCTGAAGATCGGGACAGGAAATTACTTGAAAGGTGACCTTAAAGCAGAAGATATTTAAATACCGAGGTTGATGTTGCCACAAAAAAGTGTTAATCCGAAGAAATAGAAAATGTGAACAGAATTAAAAAGACATGGACTTTTTTTTGTTGTTTTTTAATGGAAAAGTACTTAAACCTATAAAGCCATGATCATTTAGATGTTGGCTTTTCCTGTGACCAATAACACAGGCTCGGCTGAATTCTGTAACAAACCATCAATCCACCACACCACTTGGGATCAACTGATAAAAAGCACCACACACACCATAAACATTAATAGAGGTATGCCTATCTATACATGTGGTTTCTAGTCTTTAAGTCAGGGACCTGGCATCGACTCATTGATCTGTTCATGCAATAACGGCTTATTGATTAATTGTTCAGGTTTATTAAGAGCACATGACCACTTCAGTGATTTGAAGTGGTCATGGTGTCTGAAGTCTGTTTCTGTATAAAAATGCTGCATATACCAAGTTTAACCACTTTGCTGCCGGAGATGTAACTTCACCCCCGCAGCATCATGGGCCATTATCAGGTAACAGGTTAATCAATCTTGTGCAAATGTTGATGCACAGATACTTATCGACTGACAATGGTCATCTGACACTCACTCAGCCAATGAATGAATGGCAGAATCGACATCTGGCTTCTGCAGCTCTGCCTATAGAGAAGACCCGGCACCTGGCAAGAACAGGTAAAAGCGCAAACCGTTGTAGAACCATTTACTTCAATATGGAAGAACAGCGCAAGGGTATTCCTGATCAGAACCACTACCGTGACATGTAGTTATGGTAACTGGAGTAACCGTTAAGGTGTAATATAATGAAATGGCAATAAGGGAAAAGGCGCTTGGAATTGTAACAAATCAAGAAAGCAATACTGCTACTGTAAATCAGTTATTATGGTCAGTTTTCTCTCTTGGTTAAATAAATGAAATCTTCAAGTTGAATCAAAAATATCAGCAAGGCTTAGTGAAAAGTAGATTGTGTGTCATATGAAGCCATCTATAGATTTTCTCCATTTGACACAGTCTGTTTTAATCCAGGACCTTCTAATAAGAGATATGGCATGCCATTGCCATCTGTGATAGCCAGCAGCATATCTTTCCCACAGTAAAAAGCTGTGTGCTAGTAAGGCTGTCAACAGATACCTGTGCACCAAACAAGAGCATCAGGCCCAGGAGCCATGCCTAAAACAGTTTGGGAATCAGGAATGGGTCTATGGTGGGTACCATTCATGTGCCTTGTAAATGACTCCTCAGCACTGGCACAATAGGTTAGCTTCATCCCTTCCGTTAGCCGTATAACTTTGTGGTCATATCTCCCAGCATATGCTGCTTATGCAACACAAACACATATTTAATCCAAAATAGCTTTCACTTTTATCCCCCAAAAAAGGTAAAAACTAATTTCAGAAATCATGACCAGTTTCCTATAAAGGGAGACAATGCGAAAGCAAGGCCACTTTTTCAAATACCATACAATGGCCACAGCTGCTTATTAATATGTTGTAGGAAAATCAATTCAAAATCCAAATTGGAAGTAAAAGAAAAAACCTCCCAGAATATTCTGATAAGTAAAATGTAATAACAAATTACATGAACAGTCAGACTAAGTCAGGTTTTATTTATAGTTTTAGCCTCCACTTTATAGGTTTGTCAATTCTCAAAGAAATAGAACACTTTAAATATAATATATTGTTGAAATTGAAACAGATGCTTGCTGATTGGAGAGGACGAATTACCTGAACCTTTCGGCCTTCGCATTTTAATTCTCAAAATAAAAACATAGCTTGTGGAAATGAGCAGAATACCATTTGGACTTGCAGCGGCAGTACAACTAGGGCCAGGCTGTAGAAGCGACGGCAATCGAAAACATGCAGATTACTGCATTGGGAATTGGAATGATGGGCAGTTAGTGTCGGCGGCTGAAGTACTAGTTTGTATTAACGGCAGAGGAGTAAGAATTTATATGTAAATCACTGGCATAAAATACACACAGGAGGTGAAAGAAAAAGCACTGGGTAGTAAGGAAAGCAGCAAAGAGCCTTCATTTACTTAAAAATAATTCAGCAGTTAACATTCGTACAGACTGGCAGGCTGCATTCAGTGAGCGACTAATACGAACAGACCTAACTTTCTGAATTAAAAGAGACACGCACAAAGAAAAGAAAGAAAGGGTAGAGCAAAAGGTTGAAGGCTCACACAGAATAGATGGATACAAATGTAAAAAAATATAATATATATATATATATATATATATATATATATATATATATATATATATATATATATATATATACACACACACACACACACACACATCTAGATCAGGATTCTAAACAGATGCGCTGCCTATCTAGATAGAATCAGTATATTCTTTATATAAATATGTACAATGCATCTACATGACATTTTGGAAGTTGCGTGTTGGCCATAAAGTAAAAAAAATTATTACATTTTTTTTTAAATCAATGTTGGGAACAAATGTTAACATTTAAAAATAAATAAAAAATAAATGACGCTGCTTATATTTGGGCTGGTGATCTCTCATAATGTAGATGTTTATGTGGTCAGGGCCTATACTCACATTAATGGGTGTTTACATGTCATCATATTCTTAACTCAAGAATCACAGTTGCCATTCATTCATTCCACAAAAGTTACCAGACACATTTAGTAAATCAGAAATGTACCAGTGTCATGTTACCATCTCCATCATGGCAGCGAAGTACGTTGGAGTCATGTTTGACCAAACCACCTTGAGTCTCTATTACACCCCAAATGGCACAATGTTTGCATCATTTCTGTGACAGTGGCTGTGCACATTCTGGGATCCCTGTATTGATGCTGGCCAATAGACCCTTATCCTATTTAGACTCAGACCATGCTCTGATCTGTGCCCTGTTGTGGTCTTCAGGTACCAGAGGGAACGCTTCCAATGTTTTGTTTTTTCATACTTAGGGCTCTGACTAACCGTATTCCAGACCATGGCCTGTCTACTGTATTGTTGATGCTCTGTTAAACGGTCACCCCAGACAGTACTCAACTATTCTATTTCTGGCATTTTGTTCAAAACCCGGCCACCTCTAAGGACCAATGACACGCTATTACCTCTTTTCTCTGACTATACTAGGTTTGTTTGTTGGGAACCTTTACAAACTTGGCAATTACCTCCAATGCTAGATGAGCAGACCGTGTTGGAAAGAGGTAGGTGGACAGGAAATTTTTAGGTAATTTTTTTTTTAAATTATTGTTATGGCCAACTCGCAACTTCCAAAATGTCATGTAGACCAGTAATTATTTAACCCCTGGTTCAGATTAAGTTGGCTGTGACATTCAATATTTATCTATAATGTTTAGAGAGCTACAAGCTGAATGATTCTGGTGGCCTTCATTCCCCGTTAACAACAAAAACCTTTTTCCCCCACCAAGAGATGCCTAATATTTACATATATAAACGGCTGATCTAAGAGGACAAAGGGGTTATATGAAAAGGAGCGGCTGTGTCTCTGCCATTAGTCACCCTGTACTTGAAAAACCTGTTGTTGACTATACGAAAATCTGTAGGCATATCACAGTCACCTGCTATTAAAGCTTACACAAACATGCTGTTCTCTTCTATATGAATTGCTGTGTCTGTGATGTGAGTGTTTATATAGGGGACAGCACGGAGAGGTAAAGTCTACAGACATGGAAATCAGAGCCCTTTTAGCAGGCCAACAATGCAAATATGATAAATTGGTAACAAACCTGTACGTCGACAGAACAACGGCATTGTATTGCATATGTTTGGATTTGCATGGCTGGGATATAACACAGTAGAGTATACAGAGCTCTTTGTTGTTCTAGGTTACAGAGGACAAGCAGCACACAATACCCTCCCAAACACTTCCCCTTTTGATTAGCCTTCTGGTGGTTTGGGAGCTGCTCTGCGCACAGCACATTCGTACTGTAATGCCTGCAATAAAACCAGCTGAATAAGGAAGTCATTTGTTACATTATCAGAAACAGAAGCCAATTTGTTCTCCGCTTCAGCTTCCTCTATAGCCCAGCAACACAACACACAGGGAGTTAATCTCATTAATAGAGAGGGAACAGATTTCTCCTCCGCTTTGATAACTGATCTGCCGGCAAAGAAGGCAGCTGAAGAAGACATGTTCATCTAAATACCATTTTCTTGGCTAGATTTCTCCCTCTGGTCTTTTTAGATGTATCTTGCACTTTTGTTTTCTTTTTAATAAGATCTGAATGTTTTACAGCGACAGCTTGCCCTGAATTTCAAGCCTCTTCTTGCTTTTTCGTATGAGCGGTTTAGCTGCTACATTCACACCATGTGGAGCTCATAATTAATATCAGGGCAACATTTGGGGGGTTTACAAAATGCTGCACTGAATTCGGAGCCGTCATTAATTACATTTATTCCTGTACCAGCATTATACATTAAATGTTGCTCGCTTTAAAAATGCCAGTGTTAAGAGAGACACCTTTCTACAACTCACATTCTATCCTGACAATGGAGGGCGTTAGATGGTAACTAATACACAAAAATAACACTTTATAGATAATGTCCCTTCTACACAGTGTGGGAAACAGTCATGATACACAATAAAGCTATGCTGGTGCACAAATGTACACATTGACCTATGGAGATCCCACCATGCATGCTGTTTAATGCTGTTTAATATGAGAATGCAATGCATGTTGAGGGAAGGTACAAAGTGCCTTGATATAAATGTCCCCTGTATTTCTTAAAGAGGCTAATTATAACAAGAGTTCCCAACCGTTTCTTAGCCATCACATCTGCTAAGGGTATGGCTTCAACTATATCTAGACATTTTACTTTATATCAACAGACTTGTAGGGAATAAAACTATGTGAATATCTAGAAATGAAAGTGGAAGCGCAATATACACCCTAAGTCACACGAGGGAAGGGGGAGCAGACTGTCCAGGAGTCATGTAGCAAATACAGTTAGAATGTCTCAATAAGTAAAGTATCTGAACAGTGAATCTATCCACCGCGTCCTTAAACTTGCATAGGATTGAGTTCATGTTAGGAACCCTACTACCTGCTCTAAGCTCTGTGACTGCCCCACGGCTGCAAGTGTGACCTTGGTAGCAAATTTGTTTTCTGCTCTCGTCTATGAAGCAAGTGGCTTTGATAACAGTAAAGGGATCCAGTGGATGCTCCACCATGCAGTCAATGATAATGTATAGTAAACCATTAGCTAGAGTCATAATATATATGGCACTATTTAGCCTTGACTTGCAGAGAGTCCCAGTAAGGAAGTATTTCCCAAGTAAGTGGATTAATCTCATAAGAGCAATCATTAGGCTGCTACTAGGATAGGACCTGCTGAATATGGGGTACTTTGACGTAGTTGGCAGGCTTATGCAATTAGTCACATAATCCCCCATCATTTTTTGCCTAGGTGTGGTGTTTTTAAATAAAACTATTACAATCTCTAAGATTTGAAATCATTGTTTAGTGAATAAGCGAGTGCGCTGGATTCTGTATTTTGTGTATGTATATATTTAAATTAAATGAAAATACACACACCAAATAATTTGTTACTTTGAATTTGAAGAGACTGTCAAGAATCTAAAAAAGTAAAAATGGGGGGGAATAACCTAGCAACCATCAAAAAGTGGTACTTGGCAGTTTCCTACAATACAGTAAAAAAATAAATATAATAAAATAAATCCTATTAAAAAGGTCCAGGCTTGGACAATGAGCCATTTAACCTTAAAATTGCAGAATATACCCAACATGTTCACAGCTGCAGGTTCTTCAACTTCATGTTCATGAAAACCAGAAGCACAATTAGTGATTATGGAAACGCTCAGCACTGTTAAGGCCAGAAAGTGATGGCACAGTACAAACTGTCAATGTACACACACAGCTTTACAGATTCGCACACAGCTGTTCCTTTCCATCTAACCAATGAGGGGATGCGGTCATCACTACAGGAGGCAAAACAGCTCCTGCCTGGCACTGTAAAGCAGGTCACCAGCCATGAGTCATTTGGTTAGATGAATGAACGTCATTGTGCTGACCTGCCTGGCAGTACTGAAACCGTCCACATGGGGGCCTGAGCAGACAGGTTCTTTCATCACAAACCTTTCTAAAACAAGAAGGACCAGCTACAGCTAATTAGGACACAATCACTGCCTTTATAACTGTCCTAAATGGCCAAAGGTCAACTACTAGACTGAAAGGCAAGATTCGGGGCCATGTATAAAGTCCTGGCAGCAGGCCAGATTTTATAACTCACAGCTATATGATAAAAATTTCTAACAAACTATTGTGAAAACACTGGTTGCAGCTATAAATAAAATCTAAATTGCGGGAGAGAGGGGTAGCAAAGAGCTCCCAATTTCTTCCCTTACAAAAGGGGAACTGACAATTCTCTGGAAATCACAGAATTTTATTAACAGAAAACTTTCTATTAAATGTATATTAAAGATTTAGCAAATAATATAACAATCATCTTCTTCCACTATGTTCAATGGTAGAAAAGTGCAATATTTACAAGGATTACTGACAGGGAGCAAAGATGCGAGCGAGCGACAAGTGTCAGGTTAGAGGAAACACAGTGGTGTGTATTTTATGCATTTAATTTGGTTTTTCAGACTGTAGTACCATTTTATAGGTAATAAATATAAAATTAGAAATTAGAGAAGTGACAGTTTCCCTTTAAGTTTTCTTGATGCATCACATTAAATGATTTCCATAGGAACTTTAACCCGTAAATACAACATATGCTGGCTAACAGACACACTAAAACTAATAGATAAAAGTAAAAAATTTGTAAAAAAAAGTAATATATCCAATCCCCTCACCCTCCTGCACCCTTAGATTGAGCAGTCATGGAGTGTACATTAATGGTGATCTATGTCCATTGGCAAACATCTGGTGTGCTTGCAGAGGTTTCTGGGAGGGTCAATATTAAATACAGGTTTCGTGGAGATGGCGGTTCACTTTTAGGTGGAGTGCCTTACAACTTGATGTATGGGTACACATGTCTGAGTGCAGTTATATATGCAGCAATTCTAACATTTGATTAACTGATGCAATGCTGGTATCAACTGTGGCAGAGAAAGAAAAGATGGAAGAGGTAGATCCCCAGCTGTTAAACTACAATTCCCATGAAGCTTCTTTGTGTCTACACCGGATCAGTACATCAGACAGGTCCGGTAGCAAAATGGGAGTGTTTAGTGTTCCTAAGATAAGGCATGACCGTGCGCTCTCATTTGAAAGTCTTTCATCGGATCCAGTGGTATTAGAAAGACAAATAAGGGCAGCTTACCTAGTCATGATATTTCCAATGTACTCCTAATCACAATGTCTGGCACTTTAAATTCTCTGTTCAAGGTATCCATCTCTTTATTTTTCCCCTGGCCACAACTTACTCTTCAGATGACCGAGGTTGGAGGCAGATGTTGCCTATTTTTTGCCAATGATGAAACCATGTTTTTTGTTGAGATCCTACTAACCTTTGATACAACTATCCTGTCTGGAAATTACCCATAGCCATGTTATACTTGACAAACCTTTGTTTTAGTTATGTTGTATTGTTAAATGCAAAAAAGTGAATGTGAAGGCTTAGTGTACAATCTTGACTCCGTATCTGTTCTGAAACTATGCCTGACTTATGTGTTGTATTTAACATTCACAAAAAAAAAGTGTTTAAAAGAATAAAATAATATTAAAGGGGTTTGTTGGTGTGGTTCTATTTCTCCTTAAAAAAATAAGTGTGCTACATAATCCTTTTTTCCAAGCACTCCCTGGGGCATTGTGCATGTTAACATGTTGGCTTTCAGCATTGCAAAAAAAGAAACTATAATTTTACACTAGCAGAAATGCTGACTTTTCACCTTTCTGATAAGAAATGGATTAGCAAGGCAGCAAACCTTTTTCAGATGACTATTCAATGCAGCCGTCAGCAAAATATCATTAGATTTTGCCCATTCTGTCAAACCAGGGCATCTGGAAACTAGAGCAGGAGGCTAGGCTGCACATTCTGACACGTTTACTAAAGTTAGTGTAATGTCTACAAAACCCAGCCATTTGTATGAATATGGGCCTACACACAAGCAGAGCTAAATGTTAAACTGCCTTTATGGGAAACCTTACTGCACCCGTGAGGCCACTGTGATTCGTCCATTCAGCAAATCTGCAAATCTCAGAGCACTTATTAAGTACAGTATCTCATGTGATCCAGACCCACAGCTGTTCTAAACCTACAACCCCCCATGATCCTCTGTCAGCCTTAAAAAGACACTATAGACTATAGTCACCAGAACAACTACAGCATATTGAATTTGTTCTGGTGAGTAGAATACCTTCAGGCTTTTTGCTGTAAACACTGTCTTTTCAGAGAAAACGCAGTGTTTACATTAAAGCCTAGTGATAACTTCACTGGCCACTCCTTAGATAGCTGTTAGAGATCCTTCCTGGGTCATGGCTGCCTAAAATGCATCCAAACATTCAGTGTCTCCTCCCTCTGCAGACTCTGAACTTTCCTCATAGAGATTCATTGATTCAATTCATCTCTATGAGGAGATGCTGATTGGCCAGGGCTGTGTTTGAATCATGCTGGCTCTGCCACTGATATGCCTCCTTGTCAGTCTCAGCCAATCCTATGGGGAAGCATTGTGATTGGATCAGACTACCACTTCTGATGATGTCAGCAGACTGCTTGTTTTTCGGAGTCTAACAGCATGCAGATTTACAGCTTCAGGCTTGAATACAGTAAGATTTTTACTATATTTATGGAGGTATGAGGGGCCTGGGGGGCTAGATGGTGGTTTTAACACTATAGGGTCAGGAATACATGTTTGTGTTCCTGACCCAATAGTGATCATTTAAGGTTTAAAAAGTTATTTTAACCAAAAACCACAAGCTCAGCATTTCATAGAATGAAAAGTATAGTGATGTCAATTACTAAATTATTAATACACCTAATCACGGGAAAATACAAGCTGTCGGTGATTTTTCGTATTTTATTTAAATTTCCAGAAGTGACAGTACTGCTTTAAAAGCTGCGGGGAGCTACCATTTGGCCACCTCTAAGTAAAACGGTCACAGCTGTGGAGAGACTGCTGTCAGAATACACAGCCTGCATTGCCATTCAGCTGCCAGTTAGCACACCCACACATGTACCCACACTTAAGAACTGCAGGATGTTGGGTTTGGCACGGGAAGACAAGGTACATAGAAAACATCTGTAAAAGCGGGCTAGCTTGAATGGAGAGATTTCCTTCATGTGTTCTAATAGTATTATGGCTGATAAAACCGGTACAAAATCACCAGGGCCCCTGAGAGAAAGATTTGTAGAGTAACTCTGAATTAGCAGAGATACTGGACAACAGAGCAGCAAGAACATGCAACCATATACTACACTAAAAGAGGAACAAACCTGTCTGGTTTCGATAGACCTCGCAGAGACTGATCACATACAGCAGAATATACCCGTATTACAACGAGCACGGACTGTTACAATGGCTGTACCAGGCTATGACAAAGTGTTTCGATTTTACATCAAATAGCGCTAAAGCATCGGATTTACAAAATAGTCCCACGCTGACAATGAAATAGACAAACAAAAAACAAGGGGGCAGGGGTGTACAACAAAACTCTGCACCATTCTCTAATTAGGGTATCAAAGCATCTTTCTGGTTTGAATCCATGGTATTTCAGTTTATGAGAAGAGATAAAGGACCCTTCAATCAAAAATTCATAAATCTTTGGTGTCACCAGGTAATGTAATATTTTGGTTTAAATGGGATATGACTGCTATTGCCTGATATCTCATTTAAACTTTACTAAGACCACAAAACGTTTGTCATTACTCTACAACATGCCATCCAACCCCATACATTTGTTGCAATAAGGTTAATATCCTGTAGTTAGATTTTTAAAGTGCTACATAAGTCCCCACTTGTTTTTCCTTTTTATCTAATACAGCTGCACATTAAGCTGTGACTTAAAGGACCACTATAGTGCCAGGAAAACAAACTTGTTTTCCTGGCACTATAGGGTCTCTAGGCCCCCTCCTGCTGGAATCTAGGGTGAGGAAGGGGTTAAACACGTACCTTTTCTCCACCGCCGGGCCTCCTCGGCGGTGGGGACTCCCCGCCTCCTTTTCCCATCATCGGCTGAATGCACATGCGCGGCACGAGCCGCGCACACATTCAGTCAGTCCACAGGAAAGCATTCTCAATGCTTTCCTATGGACGCTGGCGTCTTCACTGTGAAAATCACAGTGAGAAGCGCGGAAGCTCAATGACACAGCCACTAGAGGCTGTATTAACCCATAGGTAAACATAGCAGTTTCTCTGAAGCTGCTATGTTTACAGAAGAAAGGGTTAATCCTCGATAGGCCTGGCCCCCAGACCACTTCATTAAGCTGAAGTGGTCTGGGTGCGTATAGTGGTCCTTTAAGTTGATGGTACTTGAGAGTCTCCTGCAGAAAGCCAAGAACTGTACCAAACCTCCATAAAACTGTTCTCTGCCCACAAATGGTATAAAGTTTGCAAGGCTGTATGAGGCTAGAGCTGGTCTATCACAGCAATATCACTTCATAAAAGTAACATTTTACTGAAATTCCCAAGCAATCAAAAGGCATATACGAGAAAGCAGGGGTTAATTTGTATTACGTGCAAGCGTGAAGTTAACAAAACTTAAAAGCCAGAGCTTCCGCTGTCAAGTTTTGTCAATTGCAACAATAACCACTAGCGACAGCTGTGGTAAACGTGCGTCTTGGGGAGAGTTCAGCTGTGACATGGGCTCTTGTCACGTGAAGCACCAGGAGTTAAGCAATATGGCATCACCAGGGAGCTTTGGGTAAGTATATTTTTGCCACGTGCTTCACCCTATGGTCACTGCAGACCAAACTGGGCTGTCACCTTCTGGGAACTTTGTAATATGTGTAAATTAGACCCCTGAAGCATTTCTACATAAAAACATTTAATAAAAATAAAACCTTTAAGAAATACCATAAAGACTGTGTTGGAATCCCATGGATTTCAAAGGATATAAGACAAAATAAATCCTCAAGTTGACAAAAGTTGACAACAGGCGGAGGAGCTACAGCCATCATGTTTTGTCACTTCCTCGTCATTGCTAGGACAACTGTGGGGATAAAGCATTATCTCACTCGTCGCTAAAATTATCTATGTTGACTCACGTGGTCCTGTGGGATTCTACATACACATGTTCGAGAGTTCAGCACTGACGTTTGATGAAGTGCCAGGACTAGAAGATCATTGTGGAGAAAGCCCCAGGACCTTAAGATGGTGGTACCTGCAGGGTACCTGCATCAAGTATGTATCGCTCTCCTCCACCGCACCCCCAGTCCACTGCGTACAGAGAGGCAATGTCATTATCGGGATCTAATAAAAAATATGATTTAGTAAAAGCCAATTGCAGTAGCTGCATAATCTGGGAATTTGCAGCTAATGCAGGCACTTCAAATGTGAGTATATTTTATTTAAAATTTGTGGGTTTTTTGCATAACTTATGTATATTGGGGGATTTCCCTTCATGGCTGAGTGAGCATGGTAATCTACAGAACCCTGCAGCACCCACCTTTGTTAGCCACTAATCATTGATGAAGCTACAGAACAAAAATCTTTAGTTGGTGTGAAATAGGCACGGTCAATGCAAAGCACAAACCAGTTGCAACCGCCATTCTTCTTTACAAGCATCATCTGGCATACAGTGGGAAAGATTTTTAACATTGGACAGAAATAAAAAATTCAAGCACTGAGTGAGAGAAATCTCACTCATGAAGAAATAAAAGAATTATAAAACCAAGACTTTTCTTTTATAGCACAATGCACAACAAATCTCCTTACACAACTGACAAATTGGCAGGCACATTAAATTGGAGATAATGAAACATTGTTAGAAAGAGCCCTGTTTAATAATTTAGCCCAGCGAAGGCTTTATATTGATCGCTGTTTTCGGCACTCAGAGTGAATGTTATCGCTTGGTTTACAGCCCAATGACAGCTCTGGTGCCTTTAATCACCAGGCAGCTAGCAGGCTTAACCTCTTGTATGCTATCTGGTACTATCAAAGTCTCTCCTGGATAAACTTATGTCAAAGATTAAATCCAAAAGCATCCACTTTTTTGTTTTTGTTTAGAGATTTTCCACTGTTTCCATGGTGATTGCACCATTTTCTTAGATTAGAATCAAGCATGGATCTGCTTTCTTTAATTTATCCACAGTTGTATTTAAATTGCTTTCCCATAATGAATAAATGTATCCATGGCTCAGAGGACGGGATTTAGAATATATGGGGTTATAACAATTCCCCATACTCCAAATTACAAGCTTACAGATATCTTCACGGGTCCGGTCATAAAAGCACAAGAAATAACATTGGACATACACGGTGCAAGAAAGGAAATATGGTATTAAACGGACATTCCAGCATGGAGATCAAATTGTCTTCATTTATCGAAATAAAAGGAAAACCAACAAATGTACAATATGTTCTTATTTTAGATACTAGCAACTGAGTTATAGGAGATATATTGAAGTTTAGGAGAGGACAGAGTGTGCCTCAGTACTCTATCTAGCAAGAAAGGGGTATTCATGGTTAAGGTCTAGAATATGAACACTTTTTTTTTAAACCATACAAAATGGAGTGTGATCACCACCAAACAAAATAAAGACGAGACACTATTTAGTCAAACCTACAACGTTGTGTTGATGTTGGCGTTATTCCTATAAGAAAGATAAAAACATTTTTTTTTTATTCCTCTATTTGAAACCTTCCACAAACAACCCAACATACAAATGAACTAACACAATATCCGATTTGCATATTCTGTGGCCAAGCATACAAGTATAATATATATATTATTATGTTATTTATATAGCGCCAACAAGTTCTGCAGCGCTTTACAGTATAGTATATAGATACAGAAAAAACAAAAAACACTGTACACAACCCTTTGAACTGGGGACAGCTTTGTAAGGTCATTCTAAATCTATTCATGATTCTTTAAAATCACACTCACTGACACCTCTTTTCTAGGTTTTTACAACCAGGGTCAACATACCGAGTATGTCCACTGCTGGGCACTGGAAACATATTACAACTGGCTTTTTAATGCATTCTGCCATTTTACAGCAGAAATTTTTACCGAGCCCAGGGGCAATCCTGCTGTATATACTCTGTCTCCAACCAGCTTCAAGGAGACCACATCACAAGAAAGATGCTTCAATCAAGCCAACATGCAACCACAAATTACCAACCAATCACAACCAATAAGACTCCTTTGTGCAGAAAGCCGGCCTCCTCCTGCATCCGTTTAGTAAGCACTAGTTGTCTCTGTCTAATGCGCAGAATTAAAAGCGAAGCCTCATTAGCATTTTAAATGAGCGCCTGACTAATCGCACGAAGCCCGAAGCACAGGCATTGAGCAGCTCTTACTAAATAATAGCATGGGGGAAGATCACTAGATGAATCAGGGAGAGCAAGCAGGGGAGGGCTGCAATGATGAGATAGAGTACAAAGACTGGATTCTAGGGTGTATATTAAATTTTACCCCAGGTAATGGAATGCAGAGATAAGACGAAAAGTAGCCCTGTTTGTTTTTGGAAGGGGGGAGGGATTTAGTTTAATGATCTTAATGATAACACTTCACTCTTTAGGGGAGGATACATATGGAACCTATATATTGTTCTGTTAAAGCATATGTATTTATTAATAGAAATACCTGCCTGATGATCATTTCGTTTATGCCTTTCCAAAAAAAATGATATGCCAACTCGCACACAGAGTTGCAGCTAGACACCAGACATTGTGGGTTATCACTTGCACCCAGCCACCTATATCGGTTGTATTTTTGTTCTGCAATGAACAGACAATAGGCATGGTAAATATCTATCTGTACATTTGCTAGATGTTTGGGGAACAAAATGCTAAACTATAATTGAGGGCAATTAAAAACAGGATGTGGTTGTATATAGCTTGCCTTTAGAGCCTTACACTCATTGTAATAAAAAATGCCATTTAATTGTAATCCCAGCGCAGGCTGTAAGCAGAAAGATTATCCCAAATCAGCAATGTCTATAAAGCTATATTGCCGTATAGGAGTTTAGCATGGACACTTTGCCCTAACAGGAGGGTGTAGCCAACAAGTATCCAATTAACTCCACACAGAACATCGCTTGGCACAGGCCGACTAAGGACTTGGAACACAATATTCCAACTAAATTGTGTTAACAGCTTCCTGGAATAAAGTTTTGAACTGTACATGCTGCCTTGTATAACAGACAGGATGTGTTGTTTTTACCTACTTTAATTAGAAAATACAAGTATTTCTCCAACAGTACTAAGGGAATGTTGAGCACTGAATTAGGGAATGGAGCAGACTTGGCAAACTTTTATTGCTGGGTTTGGGCATTAACACCACATAGAAAAGTCAGCATGCGCCACTTTATCACATTTAACACGGTATTAACCACATGAGAGCATTAGGACCTTCCATGACATCCTAAAATAGTGGGCTTTAATGTCATTAGCACAGCATTGAATGTTCTTTCATTTTGGTGTAAGAAGGGTTAAATCCCTGCTCACACCAGGGAGATCCAGGTTACCAATAGATCTATATAAAATATATTATAAGCAAAAACTATGAAAAAATAAATAACATGGTTTAAAAAAAAAAAATCTGTACCCCCTCCTCCGCAATTTTTAACCAGGATTACTCAAAGTGAATTTCAAATTTAAGGTCAAAACAGCTGAACTAGAAAAACCCTCCAAGTTTGCTCTACTGTCAGTTCACCTACTCCGGGATCCTTAAACTTAAAGGGACACTCCAGGCGCCCAGACCACTGGGTGCCAACTCCCACTACCCTTAACCTTGCAACTGTACATATTGCAGTTTTCATAAGCTGCAATATTTACATTGCACGGTTAACTCCTCCTCTAGTGGCTGTCTACTAGACAGCAACTAGAGGCCACTTCCGGGTTTATAGCACAGATTTTCTGTGCTATAGCGTCGCTGGACATCCTCACGCCGTGTGAGGCCTCCAGCGTCGCTGAAATCCCCATAGGAAAGCAGTGAAAGCATTTTTTCAATGCTTTCCTTTGGGGAGATCTAATGCGCGTGCGCGGCATTGCCTCAGCAAGGCCATGAAAAAAACAAAACTGTGAAATAACCATTAAACTCATCCATCACATTGCTTAATTGAAAAGCAAACATATGTATGTGTGTCTGATACAGAAATAGAAAGAAAAAAAAAAAAAGCCTATTTCACAGTTAATGACTTACCTGCCCTTCTCAATCCTGCTAAGACCATTAGTTTGCAGTTCATAATAAAAAATAAATAAAATAAAAAAGCCACCGCATCTTTCTTACTTCACTGGGAAGTTTTTACATATACATTTACGTGTTTATTTTGTCTTTGATGGAAACACTCAAGATCCTATCTGGGTGCGTCACTAAAGACAGATTAACTGCAGAAAGATGTGTGGCATTGTAAATGGAAGAAAAGCGTGAACAAGCACGTTTTAATCAGTATTCAACAAAATGGATGCCATGCTAGAGCTGTTTCCCTGCATATATCAGGGTGTTGCAGGAGGGGAACTAATGGTCTTTTTATTAGCTGATGGAAGGCAAAAACCTTCTACAGCAGGGCATTAAACCATAGTTTTTCATTTAAAACACAAGAAGGGAGGTTCCACTTACATTTTTTTCATTACTTATGAGTAAGGTATATGCTAATTAAAAAATAAATAAAATGGCATTAAAATATCCCACTGCTACTACAATGACTACACGGAAACAATCCACTTTAACTTTGTCTCTCTGTCGCAGAGTGTGCTATTTATATAGCGTACATATTCACCTATAGACCCAATTGTGCAAGTCCAGTGTATTACTTACTGGAATCAGAACTCCAGCCATTCAGATTGAGGATGATGATGGGTAACTCTTAAAGTCATACTACCAAATTCATAAAGCATCTCTTTGTTTTTCACGGCAGAACAGAAAGCCTTATTAAAATAACCTCTGTGGCATACGCCCAACCGGTCTGTCCTCAGAATAATCAACCTAAGTTTCCTACTCACTCTTTCCTTTGTCATTTACAAAGTGTCCTACAGGCAGTCAGGCAAAGCATGTGTTTTTTTTCTCCATGGTTTGTTAGGAACACATTAAACGGGTTTATTAACTGCAAGTAACAGAAAAGTGAACAATGCATAGTTCATCAAGAAAGCTGGACGTCTGCACAGTTCCTCCAGACAAAAGTTAACAAAACAAAACCAGTTTCCCAGTCGTTTTAGTTTTTCTCTAATGGCATATGGGTAGAATGCCAAAATATAAATAAAGTCAGAATTCTAGCCCCCAGAAAAACGTATGAAAGGTAAGGACGGAAGTATTGGGTATCAAGGACATGGTTATAAAAAGGGCATCGGGAATGGAAATGGTGAGGGCAAGAGGGCAACGAATTGTAAGCGGTCTGAAAAGGATTGCAGGGAAGAAGCATTCGAATTACAGAACAGAGAGAATTGAAAAAGACGGAGGTGAGGAGGGTGGAAAGCAAGATAAATGGGTCTGAAATAGAAAGGGGGAAAGGTTAACTGGAACAAAGAATGTCTAAAAGGTGGGTTTAGACAGAACGGACAGGGAGATAAAACGAATGACATTTTGTAAAGAAGGTTTGATATAACTTGTAATCGAAGAAAAGACCATACTTTTTTTGTGACAAAGTTTTCAATTGGGTTTAAAATCACACCCAACCTCCTAAGAAGACTTTGAAGTTTTAAACTGTGAATGTCTTAGAGCTCGGATGTTACGATCGTAAGCATCTCGTTTCCTTTACATTGGAGGCACTTGGAAAGTTCACACCCTCAGCTGGGTTGCACAAATTGGGTAACCACCAGCAGATATGCAGAATTGGTGGCACTGTAGAAATGTTGCCATGGTTGACCAAAGAACTGAATACAAACAAATTCATACAACGCGTTCTATTAAACTCAAGCTGCTAGAACTGACATTATGATTCTCCCTTTTAATGTTTAGACTGCATCCACTGTGCCAACAATAAACGACATATTAATGGGATTCTACATCCATCGCTCCTTCATTAATTTTTCCTTCTCTTTTATCATAGAGTAGAGAAGTACAGATGCAGGTAAAATAAATTATTAAGAAAAGAAAGCAAGATTTCGCAGAGAGCGACGCTGTTCAGGTAAACCTATTTTATTTTTGCAAAACATGTCATTAGAAGCTGCATCGAGAGTGAGGGTGGGCAGGAAATTGGCAATTTCGTCAAGCTGCTACCCTCTAATCTCTCAGACGACAGGGATGCAGTAAAAGCGTTTGCTTACAATGCAGAAGAAACAGCATTAATAACCTTCGCTCTGTGTAACCAATAAATTCTACAATGTATCCTAGCAATGTGTATCCCAGCTAAAACCCGCCTGATAACTACAAGGGAAGACAGCTTCTTTCCAAGAAAGGCTAGCTCAGTCGCTTCATTCTAGACAAGTTGACGGGCTGGTGACAGATTTACATGCGGTTTTCTACCCAACCTCAAAATTCCTTCTATAAACATTTTAATAACACTGACACACTGCCCGCAGGGTGAGATTAACTTATTGTCGATTCATTTGTATATACATTTTGTCTTCTTGCTTTAATCGTGATCATGAAAAGCTCACTCACATCCAGGTTTAGTATTCACCATATTTGAAAGCTGCAGTAAACGATGCCCCATTCACACGCCACTATTTATTGAGAGTAAACACCATAAAATATACTGTGTTAGCCACAGGAACAATGAGGCCCTGTTCTAGGAAATGCCACATACACCTGTGTTTGTCAAAATCACCTCCATTTGGCAGACTCCTTGGAAATAAGGGCAAGCTGAAAAAGCACATCGCAATAACAAGGCAGAGAATGAAGACTCTGGGCACTTCTATAGCGAGATTATGCAATCCGGGTGAATCAATACGCAGTGATAGCCACAAATACGTGGTGTTTTTATATTCAGGTTTTGAAAAAATAATTTAATTTACAAATCGTTTGTCCTCCAATTGTTGGACTGCATATCTGATAATGCTCTGCCAGCCAATGACCTGTTGGAAGGCCATGCACACACTAGCAACGCACTCCCCTATGACAGAGTTCAGGATTGAAACCTGATCATCCCATTGGCACAGAAGCCTTTAAACATGATGTACATCAAAAATCACAAAAAACTACATTCTAGTTTTTTTTTTTTTTTGGGTCTTTGTTATTTTTTTGGGGGTACCCAAGCTTTCAGCCATGCCCTACTATAAACTGCCATATAGCAGCGCTGCGGAATCTGTTGGCGCTTTATAAATACCAGTAATAAATAAAATAACTATGTACAGGCTTCCCAAGAGGTTGTAATAAGTAAAATGGTGAGTGTGTGGTATGTGTGTATTTTCACCCGGTGCAAGTCTCAAGCCAAACCAAAATACAGGAGAGCACTCAGAATTCTTCACCAAAATCAATTACACTGCTATATTAAGACCATATAGAAAACATGATAAATTTTTTAGATTTAGTCCTCCATATCAAGAATTATCAAGATGGTCTTTAAAAAAAAAAAAATTCTCAAAATCCCAGAGTTCCAGAAGGAAACATTAAATGGAGTGTGTGCTTAGAAAATGCAGTACGGAGATTGATACGCTGGTAGCTCTCAAACATCTGGTTTAACATGCCAAGCTGTGGACATCTCATTTTGGAAAACATTAGGAGCTTGAGCTCCATAAATCCTCTTGCACAAGTAGAAACTACTCAAGTGTAAATATTAGCAAATACCTGAATATTCCACGCCTGGGTCAGTTTACACAAGTGGAAGGAGGGGACTCTGATGCTTCAACTTGTGTGGTTTTCTATGGGATCTATAATATTTGAGTTATTTCTTACACAGCACCTTTTCTCTATGGACACGCATAATACATTTCGGACGACATACTTCACTGATGGCTATTTGAAAATCTGAAAGAAATTACTAGCATTGGCGACCACGTCCACAATGACAGGGTAATTCCAAAACAGTAGACTTCATTGCAAGTAAAGTGTCGTGTGAATCTCTGGCTATCTTACACTTAAGTGATAATATAAGAACATGGGGGTGTTCTAATGATATTAAAAAACAAGTCTAATAATAAGTAGTGTGAATGTGTCCACACGGATGACTCATTAAAAAACAGGCCTGTTCCCAGTTTCGTCTTGTGGTTTTGGCATTCTTACACAAACTTTTCACGATAAGTCTATATAGACACACGTAGAACCTTCTGCTTCACTGGAATGTGGATTATCGTTATCCAAACCACCAGTTATTTCCAATGCACGGTTCGATACTCAGAGGTTCAAACTAAGTGCATAGGCTACTGAAATATGCAGGGCTACAGTTTAATGGCGGACATGTGCTTTTTCGCTGAAATCAAATACATATTCCACAATTATTATTATTTTTTTATTTTTTTTAAATAGTGTGCAAGATAAGTCCTGATACAAGTCCCAAAATCCTTTCCTAAACACTGCATGTGAGACGAATCTGGATCTAGTGTTATCAAAACACGTATGGGGATGTACACGTGCATGCACAAATAAATCAGAATTGACCCATAAAAACCTGAAACCTAAAACCACAGCCAAATGAAAATAAAGTTGTGAGTACCTTTATTGACGCTAAAATAAGGAAGAAATGAATTGGCGACATAGGACAAGCAACAACGCTGCAGTAGTAGATTCATGATTGCTACAGTTTTCAATAGCAAGCTGTATGATATCACATGTAAATAAAAGTGCAGCAGGAGTTTCTGGGATGGGCACAGAAAGCTCAGCTACTTCCTGGTCACAGAATACAGAATCTTTTTTTCCCCCATTTTAGTTTTGAAACACAAAAAAGAGAGAGAGGAGTCCTCTCTAGGATTACCGAACCCCATTTATGAAGACCGCAGTTCCAGACAGTTTATGTTTATTGTTACACACCTTTCTATTCTTTTACCATTTTTACACCTAGCTGAGAGTATTTTAATAATTTTCTCAACGATTTCACCTGGGGAAGGACAAGGCTAGGACCCACAGCATAAAGGCTCATCATCAACTTAAATAACTTAAGATGGACAGTGCAATCTTTAGAGTATCCCAAGTAGAGGTAAAAAAATATTTCTCTTTAACTTGAATTAAGGTTAATACATCACAGGAGACCCTGCACATGCTGCTACTCTGTTAATAAGATGTTCGGTCTCCTGCTTCATTCATGTTCCCCTCATTTACTGCTCAGTGGCAGTAGATGGCTTCACACCATCGCTCTTTAAAATTTAACAGAGCACATCTCAGCTGGGACTCACAATGTAACACAAGGTACTTCAACATTTGTATATATCTGTACATATAGCAAGGAGAGACACACACACACTGAATACTTGGACAACTATGGCCTAATTGGAGCTCGGTAAAGAACATCTGCAACAGAACAAAAACAGATTATTTGTTAAGATAGGTGATTTTAAGAAGACCTGTACAGATTTAAAATTATTTGTGTGTGTTCCCTTAATCTGTATTTTGTATTTATTTATATATTTTCTTCTTTACATCATCACATGTTCTGTATGTGGCACCAGTTCCCTTTTTTCTGTGTAGTTTGAGTTGCACATCCCCACCCCTCCACTCGAGGTGCCCCTTTGGAGGTGACCTCTGGAAAACATAAATTTGAGGAAAGTCTCTAGAGGCAATTTAAGCAGTAAGTATTTTTATCCTCTAAACCCAACATCTTTCAGTGCCCCCTTAGTATACTGCACAGGAGGTTGAATAAAAATATTGTTTCTGTTGAGACAGGTAAGTCATAAAGATGAACGTTATTCCATCTTCCCTAAATTTAAGGAATAGATGTGCATTGCCTACATATTTAAAGTCTACCTTAAACACAACCGGTGTTAAAGTGACACTATAGGCGCCCCTACTATGGCAGCCGTCAGAGCCTCATTTAGCGCCAACGGACATTGGCGCTGGAGTCAGGTAATGGACAGCAGGGCGTAAAAAAAAAAAAAAAGGAAGGGGCAGTATAGTTTACCTTTCAAGACTGTCTCCCAGGATTCCAGACAGAATATATAAATAAGGACAAGTATCACTTTTATAGATTTTTCAATCGACACTTATACAGGCTCTATCAGTGAGATTTTAATTTAAAAATACAACCTTTTCTGCCGGTGCATGTGTTATGATCCTTTTGTACCAAATACTAACAAAATTTGAGTGGTTTCGTCCTCTAAAGGGTCATTATATAGTGTAGTTCTGGTCCACTGATAAAAAAAGCAAATGGGAGCATATAATAAAGAATAAAAAGGATGGGGGAGGGGGGAGGATATCAAGAAGTGTTTACCAACTGATTAAGGGAATGTTAAAATGTTTATTCACTAGAAATCACAAAACAAACCTTCAAAAAAAGCAGTGTGTCTGAAATACCAGATTTCTACAATACTCCCACAATGCAAAACTAAATATGCAAATGAGAAATCTTTGTGGCAGGGATATAAAAACAACCAATATGTAAAGAACACATTGCAACACTTCCAATTTTTTTTATTATTATTTAAATGTGACAAATCTTTATCGCTAACTAATCAGGAGCTAACTAGACATTCTTCTAAAATACAGATGCATTGATTTATTTAAACGTAAGGATCTATACCATTGTACAGCGCTACGGAATCTGATGGAGCTATATAAATAATAATAACCTAGTTTTAAGGAGACAACACTTCCTTGCCTTTCCTTTTGTGTGCAGGAAGATGAAGTGAAAGGAGAATTTGATTGCCCCCTCCAAGAATATAAAATCCTCTAAGGGACACAGTTTTGAAAAAAGTGTCTCCTATTTCATTACAAGCCCATTTAAAACCGTTTTTCGAGTATCATATTTAATAAAATAGTAGCTTCTCCCATGCGTTGCTCTTACAGTGTACTTTGTTCAACCACCATATGGATCAAATCACCGCCTTTTTCTGGGTCAAAACATGGCAGTCAGATGTGTGTTGGATGGATACAGCAGAATGAAAGAATGATCTAACCCATTTACTACATGGTTAATGTGGCACAGCCACTGTGACAGGTCTTGCTTATTCCAAAGAATGGTAACTTGAATGACAGTGCAGCCTATACACAGCGTCTAAATAACAGCATCTTTTTTAGAAACATCTACACACAGCCCAGCATGGATAAATACCTGTTCTTCATGGTGCAAGGAGTAGGGGGATCGGTTGCCCCAAGGGACTTGAATGTTTTACAGGTTTAATACACTCACAATGAACCAAGTACAGTTCATTGGTTTCTGCATCAATAGTATGTTGCAATAGTAGTTGCAGAAAGAGTGTAGCATGTCAAATGTATCAAACAAGTTTGTACCTTCTACTCCCCATCAGGTAAATAGTGCAGCTCAAATACGACCTCACACAGGGGCATGCGAGCACCAAAACTTCTATGGAGGATTTAAGTGGTTATGGTGTTTAGAGTTCTCCTTTACCTAATCATTATTCTTCGAAAAAAGAAAAGAAAAAAAAAAAAGTATTTCTTTAAAGGAAAACTCTAAGCACCATAACCACTATGGCACACTAATGATAAAGAACCAGAAGTGCCCAGGTTGCCCCATTCCACAGAGCTGGAAGCTCTTTGTGTGAGCTAAGCTCAGCAGGGCATTCCTGGAACCACAATTACTACAGCACGCAGCTTAAAAGGTTTTCTTTCTTTTTAGGAAAGTAACTTAACATTTAACATCAACATACAAAAAAAAAAAAAAAAACGAAATCTGTTTATTAACAAAGAACCAATAAATTCATAGCACTGTACAAGAGGGTCACGAATATCCAATTTTTCACAAATCTATCTCTAGTGTACAGAGAGCAGTACAAATGAATGTCTGAAAAGGCTTGGGTGGGGGAGTAAAGTAATAAAATCCCTGGCAGATGAATGCCTTGTAAGCTGATCTTAAGTCATGTTTCTCTAAACACTGCTAGCTCGGAAGCCATTTGCGCTCTATCACTGTGTAATTTGTATTTAAACCTCCCATGTCACACAGCTGTTTCTCTTTCTCTAGCAAGACTGGGGCTACATTCTTCATCCCTGCTTGGCTTACTACAAGCACAGCAAACTATCACCCCAGCAGTCTTTTTCCTTTCCACCCCCTGCAGAATTACACCGACAAGCTAGACAGACAGGGTCATTAGAGGTAATAATGCATTGCAAATCAAGGGTTTTATTCCTACACACTGGCTCCAAAACCAAGTCGTTTTTATCCCTCCCCAAAAAAACAAAACTATAAAAAAAGCATAGATTTATATACTGTCATAAACATGCAAGATTATGTCCGGCATACACAGTACATTCCTAGCATTACACCTGTGACACGTAATGCAGATGATCATATAATCAATGCAATTCCACATAAGCAAAATTAACCAAACAGAATGGTCTATTACCCTTGGCATATTCCAGAAAAGAACGTTAATGATACTGTCTGAAAACCTGTAATCAATTTCTTTTGCACGGCAGCTCTATCATTATGCTGTGTTCGATCTCGGTGCCTGCAGGGATTTATTAAATCTCAGAATGCAATGGGGCCTGTGCCAACTGGATCGGACTTCAGTTTGGAGAACACATAATAGCTATTATTTCAAGCAACATTTGAATTTGAAGCAGTCTCACTCGTGGACAGAAATCTTGGTTTGGCAGTAAAGACAGACACCTGTCCTCTCGTTTGCCTGAAAAACCTTATCACGCCATGGTTTGATTTAACTCAGAGTTAGAGCAGAGGAGAGCTGTGCTGATCTCCCAACACTGCCTATGCATATGACATTAGGCTTTAGAGATCAATGTAAGATCAGCACCAAGATGACAAATTAAAAGATTCTCGTAAGATCCTTGCATATGAATAGCGACTTATGAAACAATCACACTATCCGTCCCCCCCACCCCCACACCTACTGATCTAAATGGGGGGGAAAGTAAAAAATAAATAAAAAATCACCTTGCTGGTGCCATGTGCAACGTGTTAGAAGATTTATTTGCCTCCTACAGATTCCCTTTCATAACACATTTAAAAGATCATTTGTAAGCACACTTGCAGTCGTGGTTACAAGCCATTTACATCTCTAAGTAGGAGAAGTCACTGGTACAAAGTTAATCATACTAATTAATCCCAGACAGACAGCATAAAACAGGCATAATGCACAAAGCGCACACATCTGCAATAAAACAATGTTCAGTGTATTTTGTACACAGGCTTTCAGTAGAAAGGTTATAAAAATGACCCTGGTAACTAGTAACTCATATACGCACACACATCTGCTGTGCTTTTAACTCAACAGTTAAAGATAAACATTAAAAACATAAATTAAAAAAAAAATGCAATACCATGTAGTATTAGGGTTGGGTATCCCCCCTCAACCTCCCAAAAAAATTTAAAAAATTAAAGCTGTGGATTTGGCTTGATAAGACCTGCAGCTATTACACACAGGTTTCATTTATTCTGTGTTCCTTTTTAAGGTTTTTACATGTTTTTTTGCTGGTTCTAATTTTTGAATACACAATACTTCTAGTCTGGGATTGCAAAGCATACATTTTAGTGTCTCGATAAAAAGGCCATAGACTAGTGTCCCTTTACTGCACTGTAGAAGAATGGATGGTTCTGGTATAGCTGGCAGAAATCATTACATCTCTATTGACTTCAGGGAAAAGTACTAATGAGGAAGAAATAGCAGTGAGATATTTTTTGTCCCCGAGGGTGAGAAGAGTCTAGGACCATGTTTTGACAATCTAGGTTACTAATATGCTCTTCCAACAGAGCTCTGTGAGGCTGCCGCATTCTTAATTTAACAAAATGAGAGGCAACAGTGACCTAGCACAGAGATTGGGCACTGCAGTTACTGTGGACTACGTTTCCCATGATGCTCAACCTGCAGTCATTTCGCTGACTGTTCTGGGAAATGCAGGCCCTGCAGAATCTCTGAACCGTTGCAGCCCTTGATTAACCATTCAGCCAAGGCAAAGTTCAACATATCTGAAGGATGCTGCTTAAGAAAATGAGCTGTAAAGCTGTAAAGATATACAGGGTGGAAAGATGCACTAAGGGCAATGTTCATATTAAGAACTGATTTGGATCAATGATATGCAAAGCTGAAATTTTAACTGGCCTCAAACAGTATTTTTCATGCTCTCGTCATGACCAGCACTGTGTTCTACATAGAAATTGAATGCAAGAGTCAAAAGCCCGTTGGGCATGACATTACAAGAACATGAAACACAAATGCAATGTGGTGTGAACAAGAAAATGGACACAAAAAAACAACCCACACAATATCCTTTGAAATCGTCTATATGACATATTTCAGGCAAATTATGACCAAAACAACAACAAAAATCAATTTCCCCCCATCAAGCTTTACAAGAGGCAGTAGGTATCGTAAATCAGCTGTTCCTCGCATCTATATATACAGTGGTGGTTTGAAAATATAATCTATGGAGCACAGTAATAAGCAATATAAAAAATGTTCAGGTTCCTTTGATAAATTGAACAATAATGTACAGTGCTGTTTATCACTTGAACAGCTTGGTTCTTTTTTGTTTTCTATATAAGATCACAGTAATGAAGTTAAAGGATAGTATATGTTTTGGCGTTTTTGTATCCTTTAGTATGAATTGAGTGGTTCATTTTATTTGAGGTGAGAACATGTGAAAACAGACCACCACAACAGAGGGAAAAGGTGTTACTAGCACAAGCTATGTTCTACATGTAGAAAATATACTGTATGTGCACTATAATGCCTACTTGTACATTTAATTACAGGGCCATTCATTACTTAAATGTGGACGTTATAAACAGACTTTCATGATATATGAATTTCCATTTCAAAACAATGGCCGTTTTCCTTCAATAGTGATTTAGATAGGAATGGTAAATACCACTGGCAAAAAGCATATGTATCACAACTTTCTACATCATGTACAGCTTATGGGCACTAAAGGGGGAGAACAAACAAAACGGGTCATGGGGGAATGCAACCAAAAATTGATAAATCAAGGTCACTTTGCTAAGGAATAGACTTCAGACCATATGTTAAAAAAATAAAGTTATTATATTGCTCTTTTTCTGTTTTGATCTGTGAAATTAGAGTAGAGTTTATCAAACTCGTGTTCTGAAAACACAGTGCAAAGCACTAAGAAGGAGCAATCACCATGGAAACCAGATGGCAGAGCTGTCACATTGCCCCCGGTGACTTCTCCCGGTTTTCATCTTTGCACCACTTTGACATATCTTACACATTGTGAGTTTTAGACAGATATGTTGCTTTTCAAATTGTGTAAAACCTAACTTACTACACCTTTGTCCAAAATCTACATGACTAACCATTCTAATGCAAACACTTTTTGCAAAACTGAAGCGCATTGGTTTTAATTCAGCAAATCCTGTAGGTTTAATTCAAACGATCACTTTCCAACTAACTGCCCACATGCCATATGTAGTCTCTGATTTATTCTTCTCTATGGCCCCCTTATTGAACTGTTCTGAAACAGTATGTACAAAACTTTAATGATGTTGAAATAACAGCGTGTGTGCATTATGCAGAAACCCTGGGCTGAGCGATGATTAGAAATATTCAGACTGCACCAACAGCTAAATTATTCAAAAATCATTACACACTGCAGATTCTGATATTCATTGCCAACTCTGCCTAATCCAACCATTGAAAATGCAATCCTTCTACATGATGTTTGACAGAAAACCCACTAGACGTTGCACCCACAATCCTCAAATAACCACATATAGGGGGCGTCATAAGAGACAGACACACACAATCTTCCTGTAATGACAGACTGTATAAGGAGCAGAGAGGTTCAACACTCATTGGCAAAATTTTATTAAATTTGACACAAAAACCTGGAGGGCCACGTTTAATAACTCTGTTCTAGATCTTCAGGAGAAATGTACGAAACGCTTCTGTAATAAGATAGACTGATTTAGTCAAAAAGGGCCACTCTGCAACGTGCAAGGGTACTTCAATGCCACCTGCTCCGAATAGCATTATATAATAAGTGACCACTAGTGATGTCCCGAACTGTTCGCCACGAACGGTTCGCGCGGACTCCAGTCAGCTGACACATTCCAGCCAATCAGCAGCAGACCCTCCCTCCCAGAACCTCCCATCTCCTGGACAGCTCAATAAGAATGCAGCTTCAAAATGGATGCTGTCCAGGAGGTGGGAGGGTCTGCTGCTGATTGGCTGGAAAGTGTCAGCTGACTGGAGTCCGCGGCGAACAGTTCGGGACATCACTAGTGACCACATATGCTAGCTAGTTGGTAGAACCCAGGGTGGATCAAAAATGTCCAGCTTACGAACACACAAGAGAATGAAGATGAGTGAGCTGCAGAAGACAGTGTTTTACGATTTCCTCGTGGACCAGGCTGAAGTATTCCAAGAAGTTTTTCTTTGTTAGTTATTTTGTTTAATTACTTCATTTAATGAACATGGATGTTTAAGCAAGTACAAAAATATGTTATGCTACAGAAATGTTATTGTTTTAGTTAAATTTAAAAAAATTAAAGTAGTTCTCCAAATTTTTTAACACCTATTAAACTAAAATCTGTTCTAAAACCGCCGTTTTACTAATCTAAATAGGAGATCTTTATCTGGTTGCAAATATTAAAGATTATAACGATTAGTAAAATATTGATTTCAATCTAGTCTTACTGGACCAGTGATTTAAATCTGGGTTTGAAAAAAAACTTGATTTAAATCTAATCCACCCTGGTACTACATTAGTTGTATACCAAGGGCGTTCATTAATTGCAAGCTCGGAAATCTTGATTCTAACAAAAACTATTTTATACAATGTCAGTCACAAGAAATATCTTTCCATGAATATGAAAATGCAAATGATAAAAAATAGCAGCTGTTTGAAATGCAGAATTACCATAAACTAACAAAGGCTGTGTAATTCTACAAATTACTCATGATTCAACTCTCTTAAGAAAACATCCTCAGGTTTAGTAAGTCGCCCCCTTTAGCAGCTACTACTATTCCCCGTAAAATCTTATGTTCTTGCTCAAAACAGTAATGTCATGTGTTCATTTGTGCTGTACATAATACAGATCATGAAAGCAGATAAGAACTATTAGGACCATATAGCTTGCCATTTTCCCTTCATGATGAATGCATATACCCGTTTATTTTCCAGGATAATCTTATTTGGAAGACGTGTTGTCCCCTCCTTAATGTGATGAGATCTCCTAACAAGATCACTGTATACAATGTAGCTGCTGCCAACAAAGATCAGGAGGCTTCAAGAAGGCAAATATCAGTAAACGGCTGAAATTCAGTATTAAAAGGATTCAATAGTTAAAGGAATACAAAACTATATAAACATATTAAAAAATGTTTAAAAAAAAAAAAATATTACAGCATTAATGTGTTTGTCTGATGATCAACTGTGGCCTGAAAAAACACCTTTTAAGAACAGATCA
The DNA here is from genome assembly GCA_933207985.1 of Pelobates cultripes. Lineage (NCBI taxonomy): Eukaryota > Metazoa > Chordata > Amphibia > Anura > Pelobatidae > Pelobates > Pelobates cultripes. The sequence continues at coordinate 99,414,700 of OW240921.1, read as the reverse complement.
TGCTCCTATCAGCAGACCAAGTATTTAAAAATCTTTATCCATCAGGGATCAGAAGCATTTACATTCCATTTGGAAGTTTACAATAAAGTTATTTCAAGGTGTCATTGAAAATTACATCCCGTAGCACATGCCTTCTCAACTAACAAAGCCAACAGAACTGTACGTTTGTTAAAACAAAGCACACACAGACACTTTTGTTGCATATTAGCATCTTTATACTGCTAAAAACCTGTAACCCATTCCGGTTAGTAAAATAAGAGAAGAAAGCATGGTCTCAGGAATGATTCGGATAATTGATATGCAACTTTTCGCTTGAAAGGAACACTGGAATGGTTCAATTAAATAGATATGTAATGAAAGTGAACGTTCCTGTGCATGATTAGTCAATGCCTCTTGTATCCCATTTTAAATTAATAAAAAGTAAAATTCACTTTTAATCCAGCACCTTACTGGCCAATGAACGGCAGCAGCTCTGCCTGCTGTGAGATCATCACAAGCAATGATCTTGGGTCATTCCAATGCATGCGAGACAAATTTCCATGCTCCACCAGACAGATGCTTCTCCATGAGAAGCACTGAATCCAATGTTTCCCTACTTGAAGCATTAAGTGACCCCCAAATGTGAAAATTATCAATAAAGTCTACATAAAGAAATGTCACTAGTGGCTTGATCAACAGCCACTAGAGGCATTCTTGGTGACAAATGTAAACACCACTGTTTCTCATAATCGACAATAATAACAACAACAACAACAACAAGTATTTAACCAGGAAAGGTACATTCAGGCCAACATCCAGGGATTGTTAATATTACCCACTTTAATAGTACTTATTTTATCTACCTCAGAAGGATGAATGGACTTGCGACCCAACGGTTGAACAGATTCTACTGATGATGCATTAGCCCACTGAGCTATCAAACCGGCCTCAATGCTTCTGTCAGATTTAAGGAACAAGCAGTGTCTTTGTACCAAGACCACTTTATTAAAATGATTTTGGTGCTTGGATTCGCTTTAAAATTCACACAGAAAAACAAAATAAAGGAAATGCAAGCAATTGAAACCAAGCATGCATGTTGGATCAGGTGTTACATTGCAGAATGGAAAACAAATCTCATTCCTATTGGCGATTTTTTTTCTTCTTCTTTAAATATTAGTTCTACAATACAAACTTTTTTTTCAGAAGGCAGAAGAGTTTCTCCAAAAGTAATCTATGCTCAATATCCAAAAATAGCTACATTGTGAAGATTTTAAAAAGTATGGCCCAATGTCTCCGTTCAAAGAAATACAGTGCTGAGTCACTCACTGTACAAAGATAGGTGGAGGGGATGTGAAGAAAGAAAAAAAAAAACCCTCTTCTCAATTGCAACACTTTTTTTTTTTTTAGGTCTACTCCCAAATTTTTAAGTTCCTGTTATTTGATATTAAACAAAAACCCAGATCAAGATATGTCGCCATAAAGCAATCACTGGCTCAAGGGTATACCTGACCTCAATCTTCACAATACAAAAGGCAGTGATCATACACAATGTTTATTATGATCAAATTTTGCAACATACTTTAAGAACCCAACGATTCTCATCTCTCTGGTACTACATAAAGCATGTAGGTTTCACAGTGACAACAGGCTCTAGAAATATTTGAAGTTGTCAAGCTTCGCATAATGAAGGCAGTCTCTGAGCTCACTTTCAGAACACATGCAAGTTCAGACTTTCAGCAGCTTAGCGCCATGTGTAATCATATTACTGAACAGGAAGGTGGGAATGGTCATGTAACAGTAAAAATCGTTAAACCAAACACGCATCACACACATATTAACCTCTTCACTACTGTAAGGGAGAAGCATGTATTGCCTAATCCGGACAATATAAAACTGCTGTCAGAAGAGAAGGTTGATCTACAATGGAACGCAATGCTTCAATCCCTAAATAAAAAATTCTAACTTCAGTCCAATGATTACATGTCATTTCATTACTCAACAGCCCAGCCCCAATGGGGAACATGTAGGAGACTAATTGCAAAGCTTACATTCAAAGTTTCAACATATGCTTGCTTAGAAACGCCTGCACTTGACACCTGTGTATCGGAGATCAGATCAAATGTGTAATTTGAAGCTTAATATTCATTGTGCGCCAGTTGCTCTGGAAGACGAGGCCTGCGTGCTGCCTCTGACAGGCTATCTGTGCATACTGATTCATGTTGTTTTGCAGAACGCTTTAATGTGCAGCAGAAAAACCAATACGGACTACAATAGAGCCAGCCTTTATTGCTGTTAATATCCCTGAGCAATTATGGAATCTCAGCAGGATGTTCTCCTCAGAATGGAAACTCGCGCATTGTAATTTAACATTTCTCCAGCACTTCTGCTCAGAGTCCCAGGTAACAGCTACAACGCACAACGGCCCAATTCAGGGAAAGGCATTATTACACCAGGAATGAATGAATACACACTGCTGCACTTAAGCCTGGCAAGGAATTGGAAAATGGGAGCCATTTAGGGTAAAGCAATATCACTACACAAAGAGGAAGCAATAAGACCATAACCACAGCCGTGACGAGCGGATTTATGACAGGCATGAATCAAGGCTTTGTCAATGATAATCTAACACAATGGAACAAAACATTTCATGTACCCAAACTGTAATTGGTTCTGTTTGTAGGACTGGGTCATTGCTGAAGGTGATGTGTGTAATATGAAGTCAGGTGCAGTAAATACCATGCATAGAATTAATGCCTTTATATAAACTAGTTGATTCCAGTTTCATCATTACAAGACACATTGAAGCAAGGGATATCTAGCAGTCGTGTATCTCACCCAAAACACCACGTGATTTAAATAGGCACGGTTAGCTTTATAACCGCTACAGACATGTGAAGTGGTTATGGTGGAAGCAAATTCCTGGCACCATCCATTACAACGGTCAGCCTTACATCGAATTTTGCTGTTGCATCAGTTCAATTTCCTCATCAGCAATATCAAGTAATTCCAAAAAAAACAAAAAACATTTGCATAATTTTTGCCCCTGGGATAAAACGCAGGATACATTTGCTTTAAGAACAGCTTATCAGTTAGAGCAGATGCACTGATTTTTCTGTTGACCACCGACAACAGCAAATTATTTTCATATAATATATCCGGTTACCCTTTAAAAAGAACAGCCATTTACAAAAATCCATGAAACAAGTAAAGGGCACTTACCAACTTGAAGTCTTGAATGCTACAGATGAAGTATGGAGTGTTGGGTCTTCTGCTTTCTATATATACACAGTCTAGGAGGGAAAAAAGAAACATTTTAATCAAGGAGTGCAGGACCAAAAGTGTTAACGCTGTGGACATTACAAAACCATTCAAATCTTGCAAACTATTGGTGCAGCAAGCATTTGCCTCAACGCTATTTTGTGAAATTGTGATTAAATCTGCTGGAGAATAGCCAACATTTACGGTTTACAACACATGCCCTGTATGAATTGCATTCTCAGATGGAAAGTACATAAAAGGCATGAGTGTTTTTCAGTTTTATACATATTTAAAAATAAAAAATAAAAAGAAAATACACCACAACGATCGCTGTCCTATCAGGCTACAATGTTCCACATGTTTAACAACCAGTGACAGTATAAAAAATAAAAAACATCAATGTACTGTCATCTAGTGTGAGATGCTCTTTTGCCAACATAGTAAAGAGAAAATTTAGATCTCGGGATATTATCTTAACTTTTAAAGACTCCGCAATATGAAAATAAATAGTCTATTGTATCACATATACAAGTAAACAAAATGAGTAGAGATGCACCGGCCAAAAATGGGCCTATCATAACCGAAAACGGGTCAAAACGGGGGAGAAGACTATGGGACTGGAGAGGGGGGAGGGCGGGGAGAAAGCACACTATGGGACTGGAGAAGAGAGGGAAGCACACTATGGGACTGGAGAAGAGAGGGAAGCACACTATGGGACTGGAGAGGGGGAGGAAGCACACTATGGGACTGGGGAGGGGGAGGAAGCACACTATGGGACTGGGGAGGGGGAGGAAGCACACTATGGGACTGGGGAGGAGGGGGAAAAGGACACTGAAAAAAAGAGAGGGGAGAGGAACACTAGGGATGGGGGGAGATTAAGGTACAGGGGAGGGAAAAGGAACACTGGGTCAAGGGGGACCACTAAAAGAGGGGAGAAGGGAAGTTTTTCATATTAAATTCATTTTAAAAAGTCTAATAAAAATATAGGGGGGGGGTGGAAACTATCTTAAAATCATTTGGGGGAAGTTGTTTTCGGCCAAGGGCATTCGGAATTTTCGGTTTCGGTTTTCTGCCAAGGGCATCCTGAATTTTCGGTTTCGGACCAGATTTTTCATTTCAGGTGCATCTCTAAAAATGTCTGCCTAAATTTTTACAATTTAAAGGATCACAATAGGGTCAGGAACACAAACATGTATTTCTGACCCTATAGTGCTAAACCCACCATTTAGGCCGCTTCTCCCCTCCACCCCCTTTAACACACCTATAGAGTTTAAAGCCCCCCTTACTTCCACTGCCGCGCAGGTCCGCCAGTGACATCAAAATGGGTGATTTTTAGCCTAGCCAATCCAATGCTTTCCCTCTGATTGGCTCAAATCGGCACGGGGCGGGGCTAATTGCCGTTTTGGCCAATCAGGACCTCCTCAGAGATGCATTGAATCAATACATCTCTGAGAAAAATTCAGCTTCTGCATGCAGAGCATGAGGATGCTGAATGGCAGGGCTGCTTACTGTGCAGCCCTGAGCCAGGAAGCCCCTCCAGTGGCCATCTAAAGAGTGGCCACTTGGAGGTGTCCCTAGGCGCAATGTCAACACTGCCTTTTCTCTAAAAATGCAGTGTTTACATGAAAATGCCTGAAGGCAATGATTATACTTACCAGAACAACTACATTAAGCTGTAGTTGTTCTGCTGACTATAGTGTCCCTTTAATAAACATCAAACAGGGGCGGGCAGGCAGGCTTTCCAAATGCTGGATACTTGGGAGGTATGAAGAGATATTGACATTTGAGATGAAGTTTTCACACATTGTACAATCCAGTAACTATTAAAGCCAACAAAGTATTTTTTTTTAAAATGAATACGGTAATCCACTTAATATGCAAGACTGCTGCGGCACAACCTGGCATATGATGTAAATCACTGGCATCCCATAATGTTGTGCTTGATCAGAACATATGTTTTTGGTTTCTAATGTGTCCCAGTGTCACATTAATGCTGTGTAAATCTAGGGACTGCTTACATTTTACATTCCTGTAAGCTAACCGTGCTTTATATTTTGAATGACAGCCAATGTCAGCAGGCTCTTAAAATTTACACAAAACAGAAAGGAGGCTAAGAAGCAGAGCAGTATCCTGACAGAACAAACAAAGTTGCTTCTGAAAGAATATTTAAAATAGTTCTTAGCCACTACATTTATAGAGTAACTGGAAATATAGGTCACATTGTTAAAGGAAGAAAAATTAGATGTCTGAATAAGGAGATGAATTCCATTATAATTTTGGCAGTTCTGTTTTAAATACTGTACCTTCGTAAATAAAATCACTCTAAATGGGATGTTATGACAAACAGGCACAAAGGTGACACAAAGAGTGCACAAACATTTATGCTGGTCAGGTGATTTGTGTAAACATTACCCAATGAGAGCAAGCACATTTAGTTATGCAGGTTACTCTGTAAAATAAACACAAGCTGACAAGTCATCTCTCTAAGTGCAATGTTTACAGACTATTAACATTTAAGTTCAAATCAAGGTTCAGAAAGAAGAGGCAGAGATCCATTTTAAATCACAGAGGACATGGGAGACACAAATGGCGCTGTAAACACGTAGCATGTGTCAATAATCTGTACAGATCACAGACTGGTCAACCACACAGCAATGAAACGGGATGCTCAAATCCACAGGGGAAACGCCTGCTATTAAACCCCAGGCAAACACTGTCTGTTCTCTAATTACCAAGAACGACACAACCAGGAAAAGCAAATTAGATTTAACTTGGATACAACCAAGCTCTCTCAAATTGTATTTGACATAGAAAAGGATAATTATTTTCATCAGCTATCAACAACTAAACAAGCAACAACCCAGAAGGGCCGTCCTTTTAACCTTCTGAGCGGCCTTAAACATTTTAAATTATTCTGCTGCACACCCACCAAATGAAAGGATTTTTTATTTCTACGTATTATAAAGTTCCAACATATTGCACAGCTCTGTACATTTTAGGATATAGAGAGAACAAAATACAGACCCATCTATCCAGGTTGTACTATCTAATACACACACACACCAAAATTATTTTAGTTAGGTTAATAACAAGATTCAGGCGTGTGAAACATGGTGTTAAAACACATACCTTGGTGTCAGTCATTTTTATATAATTAACTGCTCAGTTTTCACATAGGAAACTAATTTATTTTTTTCTTGCAACATTTAAAGGGACACCTTTGGTTCAGTGGATTACCCCAGTCAATATAGAGGGCTAAGAGAGAACGAACATGCTCCAATTCCTATGACTCACAGCCAGTGACTATACTGTAGCTATTGCCACAGCGTAGAAGCCAAGTTAAGATGCTAATGGCAATAAATAACATAAGGAACAGACAGGAACTACACAGCTTTCCCATATTGTTATATCAAACTCTAAACAACAAAGTATATTAAAATGGTTGGGAGGGCACAATCACAGCTGATTCATTGTTAGGTTAGCACACTTTAGAAACACCTTTAAACATGATTATTTTTTTTTCTTTCAAATAATTTAGCATACAAATATGAATGGTGCAATAGTACCAGGTATCATACACAGATTAACTGGTTAGAGCTACAGTGACCCGCACTTTTAAGTGAATGTTTGTTTTGTTTAATAGGGCAATTTGGGGCCCAATTTCAAGCGGAGCAATCGCCATGGCAACTAGTCTTGCATAATGCTCCATGTTTGTTGATCAAGAATTTCTCTGTAAACATTGCCCTATAAAATCAATCTGTACCTTCCATTCAACACGGATTGAAATTACAATTGCTTGAGGGATCCTGAAAATGAAAAGCACAGACAACCAACAGGCGAGAAAATGTCAAGCCTTTACAATGAACCAAGAAGGCGGTAACCAGGTCTGAGCTCATAGAAGATATTTACCATTATTAAAATGTATGTATTGTTTTAAAAAGCAGGGATGCTAAACCACGGCATCTCCACTTGTTGGGAGGACAATTCCCAACCAACCAATCCAGTTCTAGCAGTAATTCTACTGTAACAAAGACTGTGCAGATGCAGAACCCATAAATCATTTCAATATTTACTAATCAGCACAGAGATTGAATGAACTTTACAATGCAAAGACTAGAGAAATATTCACCTAGCACAAAGCAGAGAAGAGGACATATTAACATGAAACCTGGCGCCACCGTCGTGACCAATGCTGCTTTAATTAGGAATACCAAACCTTTATAGTACATTACTTAGAAAAGCATTAGCAAACACATATCAGAAGAATGCTACCAGCCCTTCCTAAGCTTTTTATGAATGTAATATACACAATGCGACAATAGAAGCACAGCCTTGCTTGAAAAGACTATTCGCTTTCAGCAGTAAAATGAGAGACCTTAACCTCCAGCGAAGCAGAAATGTGGTGATCTAAAGTGTACGCACTACTGGGGTTGATAATGGGCAGGAAATTACAACGGCTTTCTTTGGCGGTTCATTTGATTAAAAGGTTGCATATGGACAAAACACAGAAGGAAGGGATCAGTGAATTTGGCTGCACAACTATTAAAGAATGTCACCATCTGTAGTACTAAATAACGGTGGGTGTACAAGATCTCCAGGTATCCCACATCCTACCAAACAGTCAAGGTGACGAAGCCTTAACAAGTAATGCATTTATAGGAACAGAACAGGGGATTCCTTACTTGCTACACAATGTTAATGTCTGCATATATTGTGCACAGTAAGTAAAGCTTATTTAAGCTGAAACAAGGGGGCATACAGATCTCTCTATGTGAACTAACTTAAGTAGGGGTCTTCTAGACCACATGCTTTAAGTGCTTATATTTTTAGTGCTATGAGCCTTGTGTTCTAAAATGTTGCCTTTGCCTCCGTAACCCATGGCACATACAGAGATAACTAGTGAGATGAGGGAAATATAAATAGTTAGTTCAACACTTTAGGTACGTCATGAATGACCTGGGTGATTGGAATTGAATGGCTTTTAGCTACTTCATGTCTATTTATTGGCTGTTTATTTTTATGCATTATATCAGCATTGCATGTTAAAATTGAAAAAAACATGCATGCCTTTGTAAGCCCCTTTTCTTTTATGTTTAATATAAATGACCCAATCAGTGATCGTATCCATAAGCACACACCTAACTACTTAGGCTCTAATAATTTCCAGCGAATAGATAGAAACTATAAATCTTTAAGATTTATGTCCTTAAACATAACCTCCAAAATGTTTACATGACCTGTAAGCACATATTTCGATGTACATGGCTTCGGAAAAATTAATCATTAAGATCCAGAGCATTAGTGCAGTGTTAGGATCACACACTTATGTCACTATATTACGTACGGTACTGGTATACAGCTTAATAAATAAATGCAGATTCTTAATTTGTTTGCCATCCATTAATAGTATCACCTTTACTTCACTTATTTTTATTACTTACGTTATTTGTCTCAAATCTGCTTCCGTAAGCAAACATGAATTACTGTCGGTTAACTGTCAGTGCAATTATAAATGACTATGCTAACTGGCGATGGCTCTGCACCTCTTAAATAACAAAACGGAAGCCATTTAAACACAGGAGAGGGCAATAAAACAATTTGCTTTCAAGTAAACCATATATAGAGACAGTAAGGCTATATATTAAATCTGCTACCTTCAGTACAATTTACCTAAGCATATCACCGTCTGTGTCCTTGTCACTAAGTCTGTTACTCACTTTGTGACAGCATTTCATAAAGTCTTGGAAAGAATACAATGTTTTCCAATACTGCTGCTTATTTCATAAAAGGAGCTATAAAGCAAACAGAGATTGGGATCACTGTAGAGCCAGGAGGCGTCTGAATTTGTAATTTTATCTCCCAGCCATCAAAGTCTTGTCTGCAGCTGACAAGGAAAATGGAAAGGCTGGCTCGTTGTGACCTGGCTTTGTGTAATTCATTTACAAGATAAAATAAGTGAAAATATCCATCACAGCACCTCACATTCTGCAAGTGACATGTCTTCTTATATGAGGAGGCAAGAGTGTTACATCACACATCTCCTCTGTAGGCCCCCTCCATCGTGGAGAAGCTGGAACGGCCTTGACATGATCACAAGATGGTGATTAGAGAAAGAAGGAAGCGAAAGAGATTGCCTTCCTGAAAGAGAGACAATTGGGCGTTTGACCACTATCAGCTATGAAAACAGCAATGGTCATAACATCCGGCAGGAGACCGCATTAAGGAAAATCAGTAACAAATCCACCAAAATGGAAAAAAATGGCTTGGCAAACGTTACTGATGTCATCTTTACAGAAACTAAAATACAATACAGTAGGGCCAGTTTCTATCAAACCGCATTCATTTCATTTTTATTGCGGCTTTCTAATATATTAAAATCTGGCGTGTCAAAGGCGTACAAAAAATGCATCACTCATTTACTAGAGAATAACACAGTTAATGAAAATGAAATAAAAATAAAAACAGGAGGGAAACAAACCTAAAAAGTTGGAGTGAAAAAAAAATAAAAAAAAAATATTGACTACCCAATATCCTTGTGTGCAGATTCAAATCAATAAAGTTTCAGATAAATAAGAGAACAAAATAACAAATAGTGTAACACTCTACAAAATTAATGACATTGTGATAGGTGTTCCAAATTTTCAACTCCTACATTTTTTTTTTACTAAATGGCCTTTTAGTTTTCCCTTTCTAAAAACGACCTTTTTGTACTTTTTTCTGAAGTACAATTTGCAGTTCGTGATCGTTCAGAAGAATTTGCCAAACTGTATTAATATGTTCATTATTCTTCTACTAGCACAGTTGTAGTTACAGATAAAAAAGACTTTAGATTTAAACGTTTTCCTTTTTATCTTTATATTTCAATAATGAACTTCTCGGAAGTTTCTCAACAGCCTCCTGTGCAAGTACATCTGTTGGTATCCGTTTTCTTTAAAATGCTAGTTTATTTTATATGTTCTTTTGCTATTTGACCTCCTTCGCAGTTTCTATTTACACATAAATATTACCTTTTGGGAATGTTAAGCCAATTTGGAGCATGACAGCTGTTGATGGAAATAAAACGTCTACTGGTTTAAAAACGTTTGTTTTGTTTTTCGAGTCCTCGATTAATATTTAGATTAATACAATTTGTCGCTTTACCACTTATTTGCAAAGCACATTTTAGACCCCAATTGTTCAAGTTTATACACGTGAAGAAGGACTTAACTGATTTCATATTACCATTCAAGAAAAAGAAAAGGTCATAAATATAGCAGCTAGAGTAACCAAGCTTCCCACCCAGCCACACCCAAAATCCACACATTCATGTTCCCAATGGGACATAAAAAGGTTTGGCATAGCCAAGTGCAAACCTGGTCCCCATTGCTGTACCTTTTATTTGGAGGTAGAAACATTTTTGTTTCGGCAATGCTTATTTTTCAATATAAGTAAAATACCCTCTAGAACGTACCCTGTGACTTAGTCATATTAAATATCGCTTTTAGACAATGACTTACTGTGTCACAATTTTTTGGGTACTCCGTTGTGTACAAGGAGGTGACACCGCACGTTACCAATAAACACCCTTCTTTTCACTACGTATCGTCACAAATTTGAAAGATATTTATGGTGTCCTTCAGGTAGCCTGTTTATGAATGTTTATCAATGTATTCAGAGATAGAAGATACAAGAGATAGAATTCATGGCAGATATAGGCCTACCTGGAGGATTTTTACATCTAGAAGAATAGCATTTTTGGGTATATTTTACCTTTTTGGAAGTATTTAACCCCTTAAGGACATATGACATGTCATGATTCCCTTTTATTCCAGAAGTTTGGTCCTCAAGGGGTTAAGAAACCTCATAGTAATTTCCACTGTAGGGTAGGGTCTTCAGACAATTTTAAATATGTTTCCTTATCTTCCAATAGTCTATTCGATTTTTTAGTATATATCTTCTTTGAAAATTATTATTATGCCCCCATCCCCCCTTTATCTGCTGGGTTTATGACAATACCCTTATCCTCTTGTAGTTTAATGGTCTGAAGTTCAGCAGTGAACATTTTTTTTGTTTTTTGAATATATGTTTGGTTTCTTTTAAGTTCTTGGTGACTTACATTACTATCCCTGGAACATTTAATCAACTCCTTAGATATTAAAGGAGAATAAAGTTGTTTTTTTCCTTTCAAATTTAGCTGTGTAATATTCTTTAGAACCTCAAAAGGTTTCTTTATTCATGTTTTTGGTTTGCTTTAAAAATAAATAAATATAAATATTTTCAGGCATAGATTTCTTTGGAACCCATTCAGGTCCACACACAATTTAAAATTATTAAAAGTTTTAGTAGGCACATATTTTAAACCTTTACATTTTAGGATAGTATGATTACAAGCTTGATGGATTAAATTAAAAATCTTCATCTGACAATACTATTTCTTTTTTCTTTGTTGGGTTAATCTTCTTCTTCTACTCCTCCCTCTTCTAACATTCTCTGATGTCTCTTGGATGGGTGATGTATGACAGGAATGTCTTTTTCTTTTGTTCCTCGTGTGTTTTTGTAAACCAAAAATACTCATCTACATGATTTGTATAAAAAGGTGAGAAACAATTGTGCAGTCTTATTTTTGATGTCTCTCCTTTATGAATTCACCAAGATGAATTATAGTGTCCTAAATTAATTCTTGATTTATATGGGGATGCTTTGATATCTTTAGATTGATATTCTTTACGCTTATTTTGTCTGGTCGAATTTTCATTTCTCACTCTGAAACACCTAGGTGTATCATGTGATCTCACTTGATTTCTTTTGTGATAAATCTGTGGATAAATATGAGATAGATTTCTCGAATAGTGTCCCCTGTGTCTTGGATAATCCCCCAAACAATGAGTATTTATTTTATTTATATTGTTGCTTTCAGAACGTAATCATGTTATTTCTTTATTTCTTTTGGGGGAGCTTATAGGTCTACGATGACCAAGAATTTCATCCCTCCTACACTTGTGTGTATTCATGTGAACTCTTATCTCTCAAATACAGTCTTTACTTGATCTCTATAATCTTTCTTTCAAGTTTTCGTCAGTTCCTTCAATTAAGTGGTCATGATTTTTGGATGTAGATACAATACTTGTTTTTGAATGCCAGTCAATTTATTTATCTAAAATAGATAGAATCTCCGTCATTCTCTCTATAATTATTATTTATAAAGCGCCAACAAGTTCCGTAGCGCTGTTCAACGGGTGGACTAACAAAATTTGTAACCATATGAGTTGGGCACACAGGAACAGAAGGATTGAGGGTCCTGCTCAACGAGCTTACATGCTAGAGGGAGTGGGGTAATGGGACACAAAAGGTAAGGGTAGGGTAGAAAAGTAGGTTGTTAGGATAGTGTTCATTGAGGGCTAAGGGTTTTGTTTCGATTACAGTTGCAGGAGCAGAATCAGGGTGCGGGGAGGGAACGCGGTTTACAGCTTAACTGATATGCTCTCCTAAAGAAATACTTTTTCAAAGATTTTTTGGAGTGGAGATTGCGTGACAGTCTAAGAGAGGGGAAGGGAATTCCATAGGAATGGTGCAGCCCTAGAGAGGTCTTAAAGGTGAGCATCAGAGGTAGGAGTACAAACAGAGGTTAGACGTAGGGCTCCATAGGGACCTAGATGGGACATATTTGTGTATTAGTAAGGATAAGTAGGTAGGAGCAGTATTGTGTAGAGATATACAAGTATCAGGATCTTAAATTCAGTCCTATATCTTACAGGAAGCCAAGGGACTGACAAAGAGGGGGGCGTGGGAGTTGCGGGCGGACAGGTAGACTAGCCTTGCCGCCGCATTCATTATAGCAGCGAGTCTTAGAAGTAGAGCGGATGGTAGTGCCATTGACTTGGAGGGACACAGACAAGGGAGTAGCAACACTTGAGGGAGGGAAGACCAGAAGTTCTTTTTAAGAAAATGAGCAGCCATCCAGATGGAAATAGAGAGGTAGTCAGAGACATGAGTCAAGAGGGGTGGTGAGAAATCAGGGGAGTACAGATAAATCAATTTCATTAATCCAAAGGAGAAGCTGTCTAGCATATCATTCCAGTTTGTCATAAAAATTTTATTTTCACAAACAAATGTTGACATTTTTTGAAAATCTGGGATTTATTTTTTCACAGAGATATTTTTCTCATTGAAGTGCTCTGGGTACAGTGTCCCTATTGCACGTAGGCACTAGGGTAAGGTAAGTAAATAAAGTGTTTTTAAACCTTTATTCAAGTCGGTAGAGGTGGGAGGGCATGAGGGAGGGAAGATAGCTATAGTGCCAGGAATATAGCTTAGTAATCCTTTAACTTCTTGACGCATGCATTTTTCCGTATGAAAAATAAAAATAAAAATCTGTACCACTTAAAAGAGGTTGATTTGTACATAAAAACCCTTTACTAGCATTTTGATATTTATTTTCTAAAACCATTTAGTTTCAACATATTGTCACAATCAAACATTTTCTTTGTTACAAAGAATGGTTTTGGTTTACCAAAATAGGAACATGGAGAAAAAGAACTGAGAAAACAGCTCTGCTTTGTCAACATGTGTTTTACTAAGCTGCGCTAATTGCTTTTAAATATCATGTCCTGTCTGGAGAGGACATGCGGCTTGTTAAGCCCACTACTGCTTATTTCTTTTAAATAACTGCTCTATGAGGAATGTCGTGCAAAGTCAGCTGCACTGTGACCAATGCTAAAGGCATCGATCCAGGTTAATGTCGACATCATACATCCCATCTGCGCTCTCATTATCTGCAAGGCACCTGGCATTTAATATTTGGTGTATTGCAAATTGTATAGTCCCTAAATAGGTCACCATCATCACCGCACATGAGAGATTTAAAAGAAGAGAGGGTAGGTTAAGAAATAAGGATGGCAAAATGATTAAAGTTAAGCCTAGTTTCATCCTATTAACCACTAAATGACGGTCTATGTCGTCATGCAGTAATATGCACAAAGTATATGTAAAAATAAATATCACAAAAACTGAAGGAAAAAAAACAAACTATGGTTTAAATAAAAAAATAAAATAAAAACATACATCTCAATTAAAGGACCACTATAGTGCCAGGAAAATATACTCGTTTTCCTGGCACTATAGTGCCCTGAGGGTGCCCCCACCCTCATGGTCCCCCTCCCGCCGGGCTCCAGGGGGAGGAAGGGGTTAAACTTCCCTCTTTCTCCAGCGCCGGGCGGGGGACTCTCCTCCTCCATAGTGACGTCATCGGCTGAATGTGCATGTGCGGCAGGAGCCGCACGCACATTCAGCCAGTCCATAGGAAAGCATTTTCAATGCTTTCCTATGGACGCTGGCGTCTTCTCAATGTGAAAATCACCGAAAGAAGCGTGGAAGCACCTCTAGCGGCTGTCAATGGGACAGCCACTAGACGATGGATTAACCAATTTGTAAACATAGCCGTTTCTCTGAAACGGCTATGTTTATAGAAAAAATGGTAAATCCTAGCTGGACCTGGCACCCAGACCACTTCATTAAAAGGACCACTATAGTGCCAGGAAAACATACTCGTTTTCCTGGCACTATAGTGCCCTGAGGGTGCCCCCACCCTCAGGGACCCCCTCCCGCCCGGCTCTGGAAAGGGGAAAAGGGGTAAAACTTACCTTTTTCCAGCGCTGGGCGGGGAGCTCTCCTCCTCCTCCGATCCGCCCCGTTGGCTGAATGCGCGCGCATTCAGCCGGTCGTATAGGAAAACATTATCAATGCTTTCCTATGGATGCTGGCATGCTCTCACTGTGAAAATCACAGTGAGAATTACGCAAGCGCCTCTAGCGGCTGTCAATGAGACAGCCGCTAGAGGCTTTGGGGGAAGGCTTAACCCATTGATAAACATAGCAGTTTCTATGACACTGCTATGTTTATAAAACAATGGGTTAACCCTAGCTGGACCTGGCACCCAGACCACTTCATTAAGCTGAAGTGGTCTGGGTGCCTAGAGTGGTCCTTTAAGCTGAAGTGGTCTGGGTGTCTATAGTGGTCCTTTCAAGCTCAAAATATATCATGCAAGAGTTCCCATGGTGTCCACGTTTGTAAATGGTATGCATTTATGGAGTAATTTAAATATGTGAGCTACTAAAATGCCCCCAAATGCATAATAGACCAATCTTCAATGTGTCATGTTTTTAAATAAACTGCTGTGTGCAGGTTATGAATTTATCTTTGTAGTTTCACAAAAACTTGACAAGGGTATACGAAGAGGGTCATTCTGTACTCAGGAGATATAGCACAATTTAGTGATTATTATTACAGTATCTCATATCAAATAAACCGCTAAAATGCAATGTGCAAGGAAAAAAAAAAATAAAAGAAAAAAAATACTATAAAGTTTGTAAGAAATTTGTGCTAAAATGGCTATATAATTCTTAAAATATCCCATATGAAATACCCAGTAGTATGCACTTTCACAAATAGAATGCCTTTATACGGATACTGTGAAATTGCTACAGTGCCCCAAAATGCGGAATAGGTCCATAAAAATAATCAATGAAAACTCTCGCTGTAAAAACTGAAATAGCCAGGTCTCCTGTACAGCACTGTAACTTCGTAAGTAAGTGCTAAAGGCATACATTTTGGGTACGGATACGAACAGAAGAGTTTACCCAACATCATTTGGTGAGTTTGATCACAGTGGCAAATAATCACAAATTTTAGAAATGGCCTGTTAAATTGTAATGAGAACGTAGAAAAAAGAAAATATATATAGAGAAGGTGGACAAATACCAAGGACTGAAGTAGGAACTAGAAAGGATGTGGAAGGTGAAGGCAGTAGTAGTCCCAATTGTGGTAGGAGCACTCGGGGCTGTGACTCCCAAGTTGGGGGAGTGGCTTTCTACAGATTCCAGGTGGGACATCAGAGATCGCTCTTCATTAGAGTGCAGTGATAGGAACAGCTAAGATACTGCGCGGAACCCTCAAACTCCCAGGCTTCTGGTAGAGGACCAGAGAATGAGGAATAAATATACTACCCAGGAGGGGATAGAAAATCTATTTATATTTAATTATTAGCACAAACTTTGACAAACTGGTAAAACAAAATGGCAGCATGATTAAAGGCACAATATACATCCTATGAAATACCTTCATTTTTTTCAGGAATTGTTGTGCATTTTTTTATAACAAATGGGAATTTCTATATGTACATGTCACATCAAATTAAAACCCCCTTTTGTCCTTTAAAAACGGGATACAATATGGTGTTGTGCAGTAAATGAAAATTGCACTTTAACACACAGAGCAAAGATGCAAACAATGCTTTGGCCCATAAGTGTTAAAAAAAAATAAAAAAATCTTGGTCCTAAAGGGGTTACATTAAATGTTAGATTATAGAAATGTACATTTAATTGGATCAAGCAAGGTTTAACCCATTAAAGAAATGACAAATATTAGCCCATATGTGCTTAGGTTGCAGAGAGCCATTTTGTGAGATCAGCTGCTACGCTGCTTGAGAACTCTATAAAGCATTAATATCACTGAACAATTCCATCAGCTATGGCCCTTTCCTTTTCATCTTGCGGCTCTGTAACTAAACAGAAATCAGATCTGGCTGAAGCATTTTTCTGAGGAAACTGATGGTGTAAAACATCCAGTCACCACAAAAATGGGAAGAAGAGGAAAATTGAGAATTGGAAGAAAACAAAAAAAAAGGGAAGAGCAAAAGGTTACTAGGAACAAAAATAATGGCACTTTTCACCTTTAAGAAAGGGGGAAAGAGGGAGCTTATTTGTATTAACATACAAAAAGCACACACACACACACACAAAAAAAATATGGAGTGGGCAAAGCAGAACATAATCTTTCCCCATCACAGAAAAATCCTGACAAAGTCAATCCTGAAATGAATAACCCTATCTAAAGGTATTTACACTTAACACAGCGTGGGAAGCTTACTATAAATCTGCTAGATCATAGAGTGTCCTGCATTACTGTTCAATGCCATTACCAACAGCTATATAACCCGCATCAACATTGCACACTGACCTTGACTGTAACACAGTTCATCCCCTTCTCATTCACACTGCAGGTTTAAAATGCAAAACGAGTGTACGCTAACAGACAAGTCTAAGACAGGGAATGGTAAAGGCACGCATTCAAAGGATAACCGATATTTCTCCTTCAAACGCATCTATTAAATTGTGCACATAGATCTTTTAGAAGGCTATAATCCTTGGATTTTCTAGCCGGTAAGTCAAAGCCCTTTTCCCATGTACTAGCATTCAGGCCTGGCACTACACCTCTGGCAAATTAGTTTATTATAAAACTGGTATCACAGGGATTCCATTTCCTCTAGAATGTTTCCCCCTGCAGCGGCTGGAGTTTAATGTACTGTCGCCATCATTTAGATTTCATCTGTTTAAGCTCACTCAAGCCTACCTACTGACTGTACACTGAACAGAACACATTTCTATTCAGTAAATGTAATGAGTGTTAATTGTAATCTGCAGCTTAAAAAAAAAAAAAAAAAAACCTGTAAATGCCATGGTTTTGCCGTTTGAGCAACAAGCACCACGACACCCACACAATTAACTTTTCCAGTGCTACACAGCCTTTTATGCGTTATCACAAGGGACTCTTCTATGCTCTACAAGATTTTAAAAACACTATTCCCCTAGACTCAAATGAAATTTAAAAATGCAGTGAACTCTGAGAACAACATCATTAAAAAAACGGAATCAACACTCTGTTTAAAGAGCCACTGTTAGCTGTTCGATTTTGGCTTCCGAGATGCCCTCGAAAATACCATTATGTGTTCTGCTAACATTTTTACCTCTTCCTCACTGACATTGCACGGTCACTGTACAGCGTGGCATAAAGGCAGTCACCTTCATTTCCTTGATGTTTAGGTCCTGCGCAAATACGTACAGCAAAAAGGTCGTATGGCATGTGCACAATATATTGTGGGGAAATGTCTGAAAAGCTGTAGATGCGTGCATGTTGGAGGTTAACGCAAAACCCAAAACTCGAGTACATGGCGATAGCATTTAGAGAACCTATAACTGACCACTTTAAATGTGTCAGTGTCTCTTTAACAGCAGGAGTGGTAACAGTTAACAGACAATGCTTTTAAAGAGGAAGGGGGAAAAAATGTAGGAAATGTGCGGTGTTAAATTAACCAAGTACTGCAAAATAAGCAGGGAGGAAGACATAAATCGATGAAGAGCATAAATTTAGAAAGGTGCAGATGGGAATGTCTTAAAAATTAAGACAGATGAATACATGTAATAAAACCAGATGCCTACATAGGATGCAACGTTATGTCTAAGACATTCTCGGCTGCTGTAAAATATGACAAATGTAGCTGCAATCAGCCAGGGCAAAGAGAGGGAGAGAGGTGTCATCTTTTTAATA
Organism: Pelobates cultripes; assembly: GCA_933207985.1. Lineage (NCBI taxonomy): Eukaryota > Metazoa > Chordata > Amphibia > Anura > Pelobatidae > Pelobates > Pelobates cultripes. The sequence goes on along the minus strand of OW240921.1, from coordinate 99,396,103 downwards.
GGCATTCACATTACAATGCATGTATATTGTATTTACTACAATCATCTTGCTTCTCTGCTGTTACCAGAGAATATAATAGGAGAGGAAAAAAACAGTGGTTTAGTGGCCATTCAGTAACATGAAAGCTCTTAGGACCATAACACATAGATCCTTCACATGGCACTAAACTCCCCTGTTTAAATTAATCATGTTTTATGCATCAAAGCTTGGATATGTAATTTACATTTTTACTAATAAATGGAGTTTAAGCTTTTTTAGATAGCAGATAAAGGCCTACATAGCCTGTACTTTCTCCATCAGAATATAGGTTTCTATTGCAGAGGAATGAGTCAACCCTTACAAAGCGCTAAATTACCTATTGAATTCTCAATAAAATGACAAACCGTTAGAGTTGTTATAGAAAATCCTACCACCATTTAAAACTCTGACCAAAATAATAGAATTGTGCTTTTATGCCTTTGGTGAATTCCCCAAAACAATATTCAAAGTATATGCTGTCTGTGGAGCGTGAGTTCGTCCAATAATTAAACACTGCTTTTCAATTAGATCCACATCTGACTAAGCAAAGGGTGGCAGGATCAATTTCATGGTATATAACGGTGCTCTGCAGGTATATTCACAAAATTCCAGAATCCTGCATATTACATCAGCCACGAGACTGAGAATTCATAACTCCACTTCTAGAGCAGCCTCCATAAACTATATACATAGCTCTGTGATGCGCTGCTGTCCCTGCAGATCCAAAGGGCACCATTCAGTGGACAGTTATTTGTATGATACACATTTCTCTGCTGATCTCCATCTGTTCAACACACAAAAAGCACTGAGGCAAAGCAGCTTCCAATTTGGTCTCCTGCTGCTGTATGGATAACCATTAACAGTTGCAGCAGTTCCATTTTATCACAGTGGCTGTCTGCATTACTTCTTCATGTCATGGCCTCTAGATCACAAACTCTTTACACGATTGGCAGCCATCACACAAAAACAGCAACCAGAATTCTAGCTTGGAAGCATTTTGGTCTACCGTACACACTCTGGAAGGCAGAGGGGGATGGAGTAGTAGAATTTAAGCCTACATCTGTGCCTTACATGATTACAGCACAAGGGGATTGTGAGAAAGCTATATTCACCATACAGCAGAGGGGGGATCTAGCAATAAAGCCTCCATATAGCACCAAGTGAAAGGCTGTACAGAGCGAGAAGTCATGGTTACGTTATAAGATTTGTACATGTAAATGATCATTTTTGAGCCCTAAATACACATACAAACCCAATATATACTCATCCCTGTAATTGCAGATTCTCACAACATGCTCAAATAAATCTCAGACAAGACCAAAAAAAAATAAAAAAATTTGCAGGATCAACTGCTATTGATCAGCGTCAAAGTAGGAAAGTAGCTCTCCATCTGTCAAGCTTTAAACCGCTTCAATCTCACAAAGCCGGGCTGAACAATGCTCGTCAGACAGCCCTATTCACAGGGCATGTGAGAGCAGCACATCTTCACCTATACAAGAGGCTTGTGAAGTATTTTATTTCTGCTATTATACAGCTGTGTAACAGGCTGTATTGTTCTGAGCCAGAAAGAAGTGCCGGCCTCTGCCCTGGGAAAAAAAACGACAGTCAGACCTGCCCTTGTTAGCGCCCTTAGAAATGCTGCTTGTCATGTGAACACGATTACTAGCATTAAAGACTTGGTGAGGATCACCGGCCTACATAACAAGCGCCGAGAGACACTCCATACAGCCACTAAACACCCCCTCCCCCGTTGTATTTTTTTTGTCACTGAGCACTCTACCCAGACTTTCTAACATGCAATCATGTGCCATGATTTCACGGGTGTCGTTCAGAGCTGGTGGCAGCCTCCATTTTACTAGGAACAGCTCCCACTTGGTGCATTCTGAGAACACAGACTTTATATGGAAACAATTCCAACCACAAAATGGCTGTCACACAAAAAGACTGCTTTCTCCCCATGGATGGCCCTCTCATAGAGTTTAGTGAAATGGGCCAATATCACTCTGCAAATACAATAAAGATCAGAGAGGAAGAAAAAAAACACCTTGGTTACTCAGGAATATAAGAAGATTATATTTTGATCGTCAAACACTTACAAAGTATCATACTCTGTAAACAGGTCATCCCATCTCTCCAATATCTAGTCAAAGGTTATTCAATTTGACTTGGGTCTGGATTTCTTTTCTTTGTAGGATTTAACACGCGAAGCAGGCTCTTAATTTAAAAAAAAAAAAAAAAACACCAGTGTGATCAGGTAATTGTCACTGTTACAGACTGCATGGAGGCTGGATCTGAAGGAAAACGCTCTCTGATATAGCCGCTCGTGTACAGAAACGGCTATGAAGCATTGCTTTGTTAGGATTGCCGCAGGCTACAAACTGGCTGCAGGCCTAGGCAAGGACTTTTATTTAAGAAGTCCTGAATAGGATTTGAACTCTAATGTGTCAATAAAATGGCAGTCCCTGTTGAATTCTAATGAGTAGCGCCTACATGCAGAGCAGCTGCAACGGCACTGGAATGAAATGGCACAACTGGGCTTACAGACAGACTCTCTCCCTATCCTCCCCCAGGCAATCCCTAGAAATCATGCTCCGTTCTGGCAGGCCTGGCCTTTCTCAGCTGGTGTGGCTGTCACAAGAAATGGAAGGCAATACCTGGAAGGATGACAAACACATGGGTTAGTGACAGGGGGGAGCCAATAGCTGTCAAGGCAGCAGCCAAGTTTCTGTATTTCAATTTAACTAATGCTCCTTTAGCCCTCACACTCCCCAGCAGCATGCGGACCAGCAGGAAATAAAAAGGCAAGGGGCAGGGAGGGGCTTGCTGCATCTGACCAGATGTTAATGGGTTAATGCTATTAAGCGGGAGGTGAGAAAGAGAGGTTATAACCTCAGCTGCCAAGACAGTAAGATGATACACCAAGCCCAGGCACAGGACAAGCAACACAAAGGAAACCTTGATCTAAGACGAGCTGGCAGCAAATCAGCCTTTACTAGCGCTGCTTCCTTAGTCATTAACCCGGAGGGGCAAAGAACATGTTTATAGAATACAAAATACGAGCTATGGAAGCATCAGATTAGATCAGCTGATATTTGTATTAAAATAAGCATACAAAGCACTCGCCGAGCAGAATAAAAGCAGGTTAAACCAACTGGATGCTGCTGTCAAACACTTGGGAGATTAAATAGCAGCAATGGTTAGAGAGCTGGAAGCACTAGTAAATTACCCACTGAAAGAAAAGCAATTGCTGACTTTAAAGTTTCACCAATATCAGCGAAGGAGGGAAAAAAAAAAAATTTTGAAAGAAAACAAGCTTTGTGCTATCCACAAGAGACGTGCAGCCTTTAACTGCATTCACTGATTTTTCAGCAAAATAGTGGGCATTTGTGGGATGGAAATGTACCTCGATATCTCACTTCCACATATCAACATTGAGGGTACTGGAAATACACTTTCCCACAATAACAGAAAAATAGCACTGACAATGGATAACAAGTACCATCCTTGGATTGAGCAGATGCACAAAATATTTTGTGTTAACAGAAAAAAAAAAATCCACATCCTGTTTTTGCTCAAATACTTAATATTAAGGGGTTACTTCAAGTACCATCACCACTCTGCATATACAAAGATAAACCCCTAGGCTGTAGGTGGTGTAACAACACCAAACATCAGTGTCACAGGGTGTCATCACGAAACAAATGTCAATACAGTGCAAATTATCTTGCATTCATTGGCATTCATTGACAGAGTGGTCAATGGGTGCTCTCCAAAGAATAGCAACTGGATTGACCTCTGCAGAACTTGAAAGTGGGTCACCAGAACCAAAAAAAGGCATCAAGAGACCGGTGTAGAAACCGGTAAGAGGCAACCCCATTACAAGGATAGTCACCATAACCACTACAGCAGACTGTAATAGTTATAATGCTTCAGAATAAACCCTTTACGCACCAGAGATGAGATTTTTTTTGGAGCCACAGGTTCCAGAGGCTTAACATGACTTTACAGTATTTAAAATATTGCCTGCAAGAATACTTGGCATTGGAGAATAATTACAACTCTCCGTGTTAGTCTGCACCACTTATGTAAAGTTTTTCTTTACCCCCCTTAGCAATTTCTGTCCATAAAAAAAAAAAAAGTCTACCTTATATTCAAACTAACCCTCAGAAACCTTTAGCTACAAAACCTAATCCAAGCATGTTAAATATGAATTGAAGCTGTGAAATACCATACTCAGAAAAATATTAACAAAGCACAGCCCTCGCACCAAAACAAAATATATTAATGTGCTTGTCCAGGTCATGGTATATAATCTATCTAACCATAACAAATCCTTTACAATGTAAGCCTACATGGCGGGGGACTGAAACACTATTCTATGGATTGCTATAAAAGACACATGGTATAACTAACCGAACTGTATCAGACAGCATAAAAATGACCTTTATGCTATAATATAGCATATATTTGGAATGGATTATATATGTACTCCTACCCCCAGTGATTGGATTGTTACTAACTTTGTATGTTTTGTAATATAGTATGACCGCTATGTAATGGTTGGCTTTTTGGTTTAATTATTTCTGAAAATCTGTAAAGTGTGCAGACAGAAATACACAATAATACTGCAGATAGAAACATAGAAACATAGAAACATAGAATGTGACGGCAGATAAGAACCATTCGGCCCATCTAGTCTGCCCAATTTTCTAAAAACTTTCATTAGTCCCTAGCCTTATCTTATAGTTAGGATAGCCTTATGCCTATCCCATGCATGCTTAAACTCCTTTACTGTGTTAACCTCTACCACTTCAGCTGGAAGGCTATTCCATGCATCCACTACCCTCTCAGTAAAGTAATACTTCCTGATATTATTTTTAAACCTTTGTCCCTCTAATTTAAGATCATGGAAACAATCATTGTCATTGATCTGCTGCATGTTTCTACTCTCTCATGGGAAGCCTATTTAATGGAACCTTTTCAATCTCACTACAAAATAAAGAGATACTATGTAGATGCAGTCACTAATTATCATATCCACTTGGCCACTGCGGTCTGTATTTAATTAAATTGATCAAAGCTTAAAAGTCCCAATGAGTTTAAGGCAAGGACCCAGTTTCACAGACCATTGGTACGCAATACTCCAGATTTATTTATGGCATCTATACAAGTTGTGGTCTAGGTAGGCGTCTGCTATGACTGACTAAATGATCACCTTCCTGTGTTCACCACTAGATGGGGTAGATAACCTTCAGGGAATGATAATGATCCTATCCAGTATGCCTTGGATCAGTCAAACAGTAGAGGAAGTGTACTTGTTCACAAAATTGAGAGGCAAGGTCAGGAACAGCAGTCTTGGTACTTTGGAGTGCGGTATCTTCCAGTTCTGGGTAAGAATTCCTTATTCCAAAGTTAAAGCCAGTAATCTAAAGCTGATCCATAGCGGAAGGATGAGCAGTCACTAAGCAATAAGAATACTAAGGATCTTTTAATTCTACCATGGCATAATCTCCCATTAAAAGCAAGAAAAACAGGTTGAGCACTCCTAATATTATATTTGCATGACATTCATTCATATGTCAGTGATTCACCCTCCTATGCGAATTTCTCAAAAAACCTTGTAATGACCTTGGAAATTCCAAATCAATAAATTCTGAAAAGGACAAAGCGGAGGTCTCTTAACACTGACACTATTTTTATTCCACTAAAGAAGTAATTTTACTACATACTCTGATGTCAAGACAGACTTTAAAAGTCTGTGTGGACTGTTAATGAAGGATCCATGTTCTTTAATCTCCAGAATCTATTTGGTCTCCAGTCCAGAGAAAGTGTAGCTATGTGAAGAGTATTAGTATGTTATAATATTATCCAGATGAAAAAGATACACATGGCCTGTTGGCAATATATTGGCTATATACCAGCTGGCCTTGAATATTTTGAACCTTAAAATTGCAATGAGGTGCATAAATAAAATCCAGTTTGCTCCAATTGGCAAGGGTTGTCTTTGTATTCTAGGTTGTACAAATCAAATAGATCCAAGCTGCGTTACTACAGATGACTAGCACCATTTTCAAGGAAATTGTGACCAGTATCGGCAAAGAGATTTAACACTATTACAGCCCATAGCACGGAGGCCGCATAACCATAGGTTTTGTCTCTAAGGAACAAATATGAAGGCCGCATAACCATAGGTTTTGTCTCTCAGGAACAAATATGTCCCCCCCCCATATGCCTTATTTTGTTTGTGTTAACCATTTATTGAAACCAGTGATCCAGTGTTTTGGGGTTGTTTTTTTCCAAGCAAATTACTTTAGGCTCTTTCTCCAAAAGCTATTTTCAGTGCAAGGATAGTGACGCAGGATATATGTGACTTTGTTGTGTTCCCAAACCTGAACGGTTTAAATCTTAATCAGCATGTGGTCTTTGTTTATGCTTGCTTATTCAGTAGTACAGATTTCAACGTAAGGCTTGTAGAAAATGAAAAACGAACACCACTCATGTCACAGAAAATGAACACATAATCTTTGGACTGCTGTTACAAAACGTCTACAGAATCACAGTGTAATAAATGTGAGCTGCAGCACTAATCAGGGCACAAACAGTACTGCCATATCACGCCAAGCTATCTGCTGTTCTGGCTGACTTTCGAAATCAATAGCCCCTGGTGGGGATGGGTGGAAGCAAAGCCTGCTGCACATAACCTGCAATAAATCAATTTGTTGCCATGGTAAAAAGCAATATTCTGGGCGGGTGGGAGGAATAAGAGGGGTAACAAGAGAAACACATCCAAATGAGAAGGCTATGCAAGTCAACAGCAAAACACAAGTGTTGGTGAATACAGGTTTTGGCAGGCAAACTCACGATTTTTTTGTATTCTGACTTTTTTAGTAGTCAATATTCATTAATCCACAGAGTCACATATACTCTAGAAAGTTTTCAGTCAACAGTCATGGCCACTTAATATCAAGCTCTGTCTGTGCTACCTAAAACGTAACTGGGCAATTACTAGCCCCGTGCATGTGTTTCAACTGCAATTTGCATTTTACTAATTTATTGCACCGACACATATTATATACCGTTTTTTTAAAGGACAGAAAGGGCTTTAATTTAAAGTAACATATATATATATCCTTATTTAGTATTAAAAAAAAAAAAATACAGAAAAATGCAAAAAAAAATTAATAATTTGTGTGTTTGTTTTTTTTTTACAGTTTTTGCAGTAATGTGTGCACAATTAGTGCAGGTTAAGGAAAGTAATTAAAAATAAATTAATTTAGTTGTTCTGATTTACAGAATATATAATGTGTCTGGGATTTTAAGTTTTTTTTGGTAGTTACAGGTCACAAAGCACAAGGAGTAAAATAAACTTTTAATGTGGAGCGATTTTAGAATTTGGTATGTTTGTCTTGTAAGCTTAATAGCCATAAAAGAAAACAAAATTGCCACACAAAATAATATATTTATATAAAGTAGACATCACGGGCTATTTACCTAAGGTTGTTTTGACACTTTCTACGTAGCCATTTCACCGCCAACCTCTGCTAAATATTGGAGTAAAATTGTGTTTTTTTGGTTTTTGGCACACAAACTTATAACAAAGAAATTCTCATGTGTATTTTGTAAAGTTGGTGTGTGCTATTCCTGTACAAAGTTTTATTTTGTGTTAAGTTACATCTGCTGAGTAAAATGACACCCCAATTGTATGTCTTTGGCACTATTTCATGAAGTTACAGTGCCATATAGGATACCTGTCCTTTTCAGTATTCACAGTAGAATTTAGAGAGACTGATTTAATAAGCCTTTGCTTCCATTTGGGGTATTATAACAGTTTGACTGTTCAAAAAAACCCACAAAGGCCTACCATTTGTAAAAGTAGACACACCAGGGTATCTCATAAGGTGCATATTGTGCCTTAACATGTATATTTCATATGTGCCACTAAGTTCAAACCCCCCAAATTATGCTCAGCTAAGTCTTCTGAGTAAAAAGACACCCCCAATGAATGTCTTTGGCACTATTTCGTGAAGCTACAGTGCCATATAGGAGACCAAGCCATATCAGTTTTTACCGAACTTTGAATTTTGATGCTGGGCCTATGTGCAATTTCCAAGCATCTTCGCAGGTTTTAAATTCAAACTACCCCACAAAAGGCCTACCATTTCTTAAAGTAGACACCCCAGGGTATTTCAAAACGTATATTTTGAACCTTAGCATGGGATCATTTTTCCGCTAGCTTGTACCAGGTGTAGTGGTAATAAGCGTTTTTTCTGCCTTTTTGACCCACAAAGTGAGCTATGTCGGCTGAGTACAGCAATACCCCCGTATGTACCTTTGCATTAACAGTAAATTCCCCATTTTCCCATAACTTCCACCCACCCCAGCTAGCAAAATATATAATTATAAAATATTTAAATTAGTTAATTAAATAAATTGAACCCCTGAGGGTTAAAAAATAAACGTTAATTGTCAGGGGTTAAAAAAAAATTAGATCACAGTATAATACTGTGATCTGTATTTTGATCACTGTAGGCAGTGATCGTCTGGCAGAGAATGGGTTTTTATATTTGGCTAAAGCGGTGGTGTTTTTTTTTTGTTTGTTTTTTTACTTAAACATTACTACAACCTTTTCTAACTTTTTAAAGCTTATTTTAATTTTTTTTTTTTTTAACGTTAACCCCTAGTTAGCCCAACACCAAATCCCCCAATTCCCCACTAATTTCCACCCACCCCAGCTAGCTAAATTTATAATTTTAAAATATTTAAATTAATAAAATAAATTTAACCCCTAAAGAGAAAAAAAATTAAAAAATTAAAAAAAATAAAAAAGAGAGAGAAAAGAATTAACCCTCAGTGGATAAAAAAAAAAAAAATATCAGATCATAGTAAAATGTAATCCCTGCAGTCAGTGATCAATTGGCAGGGAGGGGGTTAATTTTTTTATTAAAAAGGGTGGGGTGGGATTTTAAATTAACTTTATTTATTTTTTCTAACAGGGACAAGATCAGTGATGACCCGTCTCCCTGCACTTCACAGTGAACCCGGAAGTGCAGGGAGGCAGAAGGTGAGTATACTGAGCACATGTGCTCACTCTGACAGGCTGTCAGAGCGAGCACCGGTGCTGGGGCAGCGAGATCGGGTGCTGATCGGGAACGGATCTCTAAAAGAAAGATCGGGTGCTCCCGGTCTGCCTCTTATACGCGATCGTGGTGATCTGGGGTTAATTTTACCGCCACTGTCGTTAAGGGTTTCCCCTGAGTGACGTACCTCATCCGTCACTCGTCATTAAGGGGTAAAAGCATTTTTATTTTTTTAACAAAAAAACGTGAACGTACACAAACAGACTTTTTTTATTAGTCAGTTTGTAATACCATGCCGAGTACACTTGTTCTGTATAAATTAAGATAACATTGGTTGCCTCTGACACCAAACAAAGTATGGCAAAATGTGAGGATTAGGGCGTTAGAAGAGCCAAATTGCTTTGTTGCATTCTGTGTCCAATCTAAAAACTGGATTGTTATTCATCAATGCTTTGGAAATGACAATGGCTCCTCCTTAGGTTAGACAAAATGAGACCTTGTGGGTTTTGAAATGACTATGCACAAAACATGAGTAATGCATATAGGCCTGCAATTACCACAGAAATATTTGGCTCATTTGGAGTGATTTCCTCATGAATAGAGGCGGATTGCATTTGGCAAGTAACAGATTCCCCTCTTGTGTGCATCAATGTCTTACTTGCACAGTAGTGGGCGAACAGCATGCTCATATGTTGATTTAAACACTTTTGTCGCGGTGCATTATATACTTATACACACGGATGGTGTACTGTCACGGTAATGATCTGGTGGCACTAAAATAGATTTCAAAACCCCTGACAAGTCGTGACTAATAAAACAAATACTAATGGTGAATTTTGTTATAAAATAATTGCATTCCGACAATATTTCAACATCACTGAATTAATTCTTACGAGCCATATTGGTTTCCATATAGTGTAACAATGGCAGGCAACCTTCAGCACTCCAGATGATGTGGACTACATCGCCCCTCATGCTTTGCCAGCATTATGGCTATATGAATATGTCATGCAATTTGTCATCTGTGTTTCTGTATGTCATTTATATCTGTAATTTTGTACCCAGCACTGTGAATCCTTCTTGTCAGATTAAATGTTTACTTAATCAGCTTGCATCTCTGTTCTCTATGAGCTCACTCTCCTGAGGAAAGCTCAGGTAAACACGTTATCAAAGGGTTAATTATATATGTGTAATCAGTAAAGTAAGGTTGTGATCCTATAATTCTGTGTGTGGGGTAACCTAAGACGCCCGGATTTAAATTCTTGGTGGTGGCAGTAAAGTGTGTACTAGGGTGTTAAGTGTAGAAGGGATCACAGTGGTTAATTTAGTGGTTGCTGGGAACGGCTACATGTAAGCAGGGGTCTAGTGTCATTAACCCTTGCACTTCCACACTCTCCCCACTTTCATGGCTGGGCCAATAGCCCAAGCTCGTGACAGAACATTAGGAGCAATGCAGTCCACAACATCTGGAATGCCAAAGATTGGAGTGGTGTAGTGTAGCATTGTTGTTAAACACTCCGTATTGTCTATGAGATCCAAGTGACAAGACTTTACAATAATCTGAAATGCAAACAGCCATCTCACGAGAGAGAGAGAGAGAGAGAGAGAGAGAGAGAGAGAGAGAGAAACTGATCTCTAAAAGAAAGCCATGTTGTTTTCCCAGAGGACGCCAGAAATCAATCACATGGAAATGAAAAGCTGAATACCAACAACACAAGCAATCTCTATTCAATCTGTGACGTGGCTCTGTGACTGACTGGCAGATCCTTGTTGGCCACGGGTGGCATGAAATTCTTCCTACAGGACACCAGGCAAAGAGTATTACAGCTGGAATCCCCAAGTGGCTGCTTGAGAGAACTCAAAATCTCATCTGTGTAAGTATGTGTAACCATATCACCTTCTAAAAACAGAGGGCTTAAAGCACAAGCATCTCTTACCTCAGTAGGCTAAATATGTTATTTGTATTAAGCGCCATCTCATGCAGAGAGAAGGGCTGGGATGCTGTGAAGAGCAGGGTAGGTAATGACACACGATAATGTATCAGCTTGTGATTTATATTTTCTGGGTATAATCTTTGTCTAGCTTTCCAAATCAGATTGGAATATTAAGGGGGGAACGTTTTCCTGAGACGGTTGGGCCTGTGCTAAATATTCTCAGAAGCATTAATATCCAAGTGCAATCCCTTTCTAACAATTCTATATCAGAATATAGATTTATAAATAAAAATAAAAGTATTCAATATATTTGAAATGTATAGGCATAAATCCAATTCACACCAAGCTCCTTTTGTACATGACTTACAGGACCACTGCGCGCATAAAGCACTTCAGCTAAATTGTGGCCATATGAAAACAGTCACTTATTAATTATGATAAATACAATACTTTTTTTTTTTTTTTAAAGCCCTTTATTTAAGATAGTAGTTATCTCCTGGCCAGGACTCCTATTCCTGAAAAATCTACATTGACTTACGATTTAACAAAAATAAATAAATAATAATCTATATTTTCCATGACTCACTCACTGTGTTCTAACATCTCTATTCAACCTGGCACCCTCTTCCCCTTCACCCATAGAGATAATGGAGGAAAAGGAAAAAAAAAAAATAACCTTTACAAAAGTAATTTTCTACTAAGTAACAAAACATTATGACTTAACTGAAAAACTAAAACATTTCAACGTTTAACAATGATGTATAATTAACTAGACTTTAATAAAACAAAGTGATAAATATGTTACCATTCCTACGCCAATGCACAAGAAATTGTAGTGTTCCAGCCATTAGAATCCAATTCTGATTATGTCCTGGTATTTTACAACTACATAGCACTAAATATCAGTTTCACAACCACTGGGTAACTTTAGGTTGGCTGCTCCAGCCTACACCCTAGAGTTAAAACATTCGCAAGAACATTTATCAAATGACCCAACACTCCATAAATTTGAATATGCTCATAAGACTCCCAATTATGATTATATCCTGAAAATGGACATGCATAAGTTGGACAGCAGACAAGTAATTTAATAAACAATGTATTCTTCTTACCACCAGGTTTGTAAATCACATCGTCCTCTGTGACGAATGAAGTAATCTCCCCATTATTTGCCCTCTCATATCGGGACTTTTTCTTGGGAAGTTTCTTCTTGTTTTTCTTGGCAGCCTCCTCAGCTGTTGTGCCATTATTCTCATTGTCCTCGTCTTCGCTGTGGTCGCTCTCGGCGTAGTTCTTGGCTCCACCTTCAAGTGTGCAGCTGCGCCGGGGCCTGGCATTTTCACCATCACGAGTCTTATCCCGTTTCTCTCTTTCCCGATCCCGGTCCTTGTCTTTGTCCTTTTCTTTGTCGGCCGTCATGATTCGCCACGTGCCTTCTTCTGTCCTCTCACGGCTGGGCCTCCGTGAAAGGTAGACAGTGAGCCTGGGCTTCAGTCTTCTGAATTTGTCACGCAATTCCAGGAAAAATTGGACCACTCCAACAACCCCAGCGCTTCAAAAAGCTCTGTATAAAGAGAAAGCAAGAGATTAATATGTTGTAACCACGCTTTAAAAAAAATTAAATATATATATATTTTTACATGTTGTAATGCATCAGCGGTGTGGTCAAAATATACATTTACAAAGAATACAACTCGATATGAACCCCTTTCAAGAGGGAGAGAGGGAGAGAGAGAAGACAGATTAAATGTTCCATTAGTAAATATAAAGTTATAGATCAATGAGGACCAAACTTTGGTACTTGGACCGGTTATAGACTACTTTATAAATTACTACATGCAAAATGGGACACTCAAGTTACAACTGGTGCACTGCCCCACTCAAAAAACATGAGAAGGCAAACACTGAGGCAAATCTTGACTTTAATAGGACATGCAAATTTACAGAGCACAGGTCTTGATGCACCTAGACATCAACAGCAGATAAGCAGGTAGTCTATCTAATCTGGCAATAATAGGAGCTTAATACTTATCTGATGCACAATAAGATAACATACAAAAACACAGATGTTACCCAAGGCTACCTGTGTGGTAAAAAAAACAATTCCAACCAGATTTATAGGTTTTCTTTTCAAATGTTTTACAAATTGAAGAGGGGGTGGGGCACATAATGCTCAAATGCATAGTGTTCCTTTAGGACAAAAATAGAAGACTCAACTGAAGACAACACAACCAGGCTGGGACCTGTGTGGACAGACTGAAATCAGTATAAATACACCATTACCAGTAAGATACAAAGCTAAACTTTGCTTTCAACATGAAATACACAAAGCTTTATTTAAAAAAAAAAAAAAAACACAGCTAACTGGCAGACTCCATATTCAAAATACTCTAGTATAATTTAAAGATTTTCCCTAGACTCAAAGGCTGATTTTTCATGGCTAAAAGCCTATGAATTGGACATGGCCAGGTATTCTAAAATAAAAATTGTCAAAGTGAATCCAATATAGGCCTGCTAGCTTATGCAGAGTCGAATTCTCCCAACATTAAAGGGGCACTCCACTGTCCATATACAAAAAAAAAAAAACACTATTTAGTAGATGTACTCCAAATGAAAACTGGCATTCATTTAATTGTGCATTTTTCATTGAAAGGTATATCTAGAAACACATTGCAAAACCTTTGCAAGCCTTCCCCTTCTAGCCCCGCCCAGAATGTCAGTGGCTGTCCAATCACTGACTTCCCAATGCAGCTCAATGAGAAGTCTCTGAAGGGGCTCTTGGCATTTTCTGCCTTGAGCTTAGATCCACTGAGCCAACGAAGCCAGGTAGTAATATTACTTGGTCTCTGCTTGAACGCCTAGAGGGTTTAACCAGTATACTTTATACAGGTGCCAATTTCTATTAATATTTACACTTTTTGGTAGAATGAAAGAAAAAAAAAATGTGAACAATTTTTTCACACAAAGCTTTTTGCAAGTTAAAGTGCTTTAGGGTCTGGAGTGTCCCTTTAGAGACTTCTGTCCAGCAGCAGCCAGAAGGCCCAAGATGACAACCCTTGTTAAGATCTTGCCCAAGAAACGTTAGATAAGCATTGTGTCCAAACATGTCGCAACAAACGCTGGAGCGGCAGCAAATATACTAACAATTGCTGACAATGGTAATGGTTCACAAAAGCAATAGAAGATTTGGTTTGTAAATATTGCAAACTGTGGATGATTACAAGGTGACCGAATCCTTACAGTAAAGTAAACTGAGCAGGTCAGCAGTCAGCTGCCTACAGGCGCTTTCCTGAAAATGAATCATACTGCAAACATTTGCACTGGTTTACTCACTTCTAATATAAACACCACTTCCTCTCCCACCTTCCTCCATCCTGCTGCAAAGCTAATGAAGCTAAACAGACACACAACCCTCACTTATCTTCTCTGGTAATCTTAAATGTGCACTGTTGACTTTTGGAGCTGGCGGCCAGAGAGGAGTGGGTGTGGGGGTGCTGAAATGAAGCCACCCAGCCGGCAAAGTCAGGCAATGAAACCACTAGCTCATGTAGTTCCTCAAATAGATCAGGTTTCAATTTCTCTCATCTTGGCAAATGTTTTCAAAATGATGAGAGGATCAGACAGAGTGACATCCTGAACAATACATCTATTTATATTTTCTAATACCCCACACACGGGAACAGTCCCAGCTGAGCTTGCAAGAGGCGCTCCTGGGCTTGTGATGGGAAAAAGAGCACAATCGTTGAGCATAGACAGGATCTGGTATTAAGCACCTTATTAGGATTAAACCTCCGTGATCCTAGTGGAAATGCTGTGTGAATTAATCCTTTATTGCTTTCACAGATTCATATCTCCTCCAGTCCCTGAACACTTTGTTCTTCTACAATGTCAGCTAACAGAGCCTGAACACAGCACAGTGTCTGGGGCCCATTTTACTTCCCATTGTCCTCATAAGGAAGATAAAATGGTTAACTGCTGCCATTTTTACTGCGCACTAGAAGGATCTGTCTCTGCACTGCAGGTTATCTGTTACTATCAAGCACGCCTTTCCTGCCCTGCTAGAGAACATCAAATATCAACTTTAACTTTGAAAATGGGTATATAGACATAAAAGCCGTCAAAACTTGGGGAGAGGCGGAAAGCGGAGTGGATTTTCATTTGCATTCATTAATAAAGTATCTACGTTTTTGCAGTACAATACAATTAGGGAGTAATTAAAATGCTTTAGTAAGAAGGGGGAAATCTGCTTACAGAAAAAGAAAAACGTCATAACACAACAACATGCAGGGGCTACGCATTATTTGGTTTCCCACTGCCAAAAAGAACTGAAAAGGGGAAAAAATAAAAAATCCAACAGCCATGTGACAAGTGTAAACATAGATGGGTAAGTTTGCTATTGGCGGTCTCAAGAAGACTGGTTGGACAAAAAAAAGGGTGTCCACCCAGTGCACAGCAGAAAGCTGTGATCTCTATTTTCAGAATATTCAACAAGCCAGGCTATGGTTTCACTAGAGGCAGGCCTAGTTAAAGCAGATCTGTAACTGGGGTGGGGGGGTTGTTGCATATTTCACAAAGACCCTCGAAAGTGACAGACATGGTGGTGTGGATCCGGTGGTTACAGGATGCAGGGGAAAACAGGTTTTACTTACCTCAATATATCCCTCATGGCGGCCACCGTCATCTTTCTCCTGCTTGTCCTCTTCGGCTCTGGGCAGTTAATTTGCCACGGGCCAATGGGGATCCTGTGAGAGCCTCTATAGATAATGACTGAATTCAACAGCTGTCACTTGGGACGACTGCTGGGAATTGATGAAAATTGAACGCATAGCTCCGCCTTTTGTCAACATTGTCACCTCAGGCTTGCCCATAAATCAAAGCAGTCCTTACTTTATTTTATGGGATCTTTAGATTGTGTTGGAATTTCAGTGGAATTAGAGGCAGTGTTGATAAGCATTTCATGAAGAATTTATCATTGCAAAATACAGAAAGGTGACAGATTTGTTTTAATTTGTATCTGACAGGCAATGCATCACAAACTATGTTACAAATTAATGGAGACAAAATGCCAAGCACATGCTTAGCAAATAGTATACCTAGATCCTTTATCACTTGGTCATTGCTGCTACAAAATTTCACCACGGCTTTATATACATTTCATATTGCTTCAGCCACCTGTGTCTGCTTGTCAGCTCATAGGAAGGCTGTACATGCTATCAGAGAATCGCTAGGGATTAAGATTTCAAGACTGATTTAAACATGCAGATACATAAACAGCCTTGCAGAAACAAAGCAGGGTGGTATAGAAATTACACCAAGGGCCAAGTAAAATCAATTTAGGTTTCCCTGATGACGAGTGGAATTAAACTGTGTTTTCAATAGGGATCTGTCCAAAGTTTCAAATTACTCTGCACACCAAGAGGGGGCAGAATTTCCAGGCTGTAGGTCACTACTGTCCTGCATCCCAAGGGTCAATTAGATCTTCTACGATAATGCCAAAACTGTATGGCAGTGGATTCTGGCTTTATTTTACTAAAAAAGGACAACTGCCCTGACCTGATAGAAACAAATCGTTTCAGTGTGTTTCACATATATTAAAAACAAAAACAATTCAAACATTCTATCATGACAATACTGATCCGATACTGTGCTTTGCACCTTCACGTTAAACAGCATGGGGATAGGAGAATACATGTAAAAGCAGGAACAGATTGAGGGCTGGTAAGAAACATCATTCAACAGTGAATAGATGAGAACACTATCCAAACAGGAAAAACCAGGGCAGGATATAAAGCATATGATGGATATTCCATCTAATCCCAGCATGCTGTGAGGACTAATGATAATGCGGAAGTATTCCCATTAGTCGCATCCCGCTCAGCATTGAGCAGAGGAGAATTGGGCATTTAAATATTCTGCCTTCTTCAAACTCCATAAATGAGAAGCAGCATGCATTGGAAATTGGAGGTTACACAACACAGAGAGAAGATTTGTTTCAGAGGAGTCACGCTGAGCGCACACAGCACTACCTGGCACATACTGACACTGTATCGTTGTACAGGAGAAGCAGATCAACAAATCAGCAACACAGGATCTTATCCAGGAGGTAATCAGAGCAATATCGCAGCTAACCTGACCTTCCATTCCTTACCTGATGGAATAGATTAGTATACAGCAGCTTCAGTGCCTTTTATCACAGAAGAACTAAACCTGCATTTCAAAATGGAAACTGCTGATGCTGGAACTGAAGGTCTGGAAATGCTGTGGGTCAATACACGGGGATGAGTGGAGGGGGGAGGACACGACAACACACACAGGGCTGTGTCTATATCTTACATGTGGACTGGCCAAACAAGCTCTTTATCTCCTGAACTCATGACCTGACCTGGAAATGAAGTTATCGGTAGGTTTTGCATAATTGGAAATATATTCATGCATCATGCAGATGGCTTGGCAAACCAAACAAAAAGATATGGATAACAAAAAATATTGGTTCTAATACAGCTGTAGCCCGCTTTTAGCAGAACCTCCTGACTGGACCCTCATGTCTTTTTGATTCATGCAGAATTACAATGAGAAGCAGAAATTGAAACATGCATAGAAGTCAATATAAAACAATGGACTATGTGAGATGCAAGAAGTAAGATATCTGAATTATGGATTCATGACTACTGGGGTTTGTATATAGCTAAAGGAAAAAAGACCAGGCATAGGCAACCTTCGGCATAGGCAATCTGCGGCACAGATGTTTAAGACAACACCTCCCATGATGCTTTTCCAGCGATATGGGTGTAAGAGCATTATGGTGGATCTGTAGTGCCAAAGGTTGCCTACCCCTGACCCAGAACATGTGATATTGCAATAGCAATATGCTACACAAAGCAGATCAGGAGACGTAACACTGTACTAACTAAAAATTCTAGCAAACACGTACCTGAAATGTTAAGATGAAATTGTATCAATACTGGGTTACTCCCTAAACTGAGAAGGTTTCTAGTTCAGTTATTTTGACCTTAAATTTGAGATGCGCAAAGTAGGGAATCCTTGTCTGGCAATCAAAAGGTAAAACAAAAATGGCTGTGGATGCTGGAGAAAGACCCTGTTTTTGTTTTTTGTTTTTTGTACAGACCATTCCAATTGGTTTGACAAAAAAAAAATGGGCACAGTATCGATAGTGTTATTACTAGTAGCATATAGTAGAAGATATTGCTCATCCTTAACAGATTCATACATCCAATATAATATATATATCCTATGTGTCACTTTTAGGATGGAGGATCCGTTAATTCTAACACTGGGGAAGAAAAATAGAGTACAATAATTGAAATCTAATAGAATGGTTCTCTAAGCCGTACAGTCTGTGATGTGAAATATGAGCTTGGTGATGGTCTCAGAGGAACATTGCATGGATAGCATAGCTCTGGGTAGTCTGTAGTCATGATTTGTGCAGTTACACTTCTATTGGTAACCTTACACACAGCAAATATACACACGGCACTCGTTCATCCTGTTGACATGTCAGAAAATACTTCATGGTTCTCCGAGGACATTTTATCATTTAGTACACTTTGGAGCAAATTGCAGCCGTCGAAAAAGGGTGTGAAGGTAATTGCTGAAAGGTATGCGTTTCCTGCATTATATAACAGGACAGGTGGATATCCGCTTACCAAGTGAATATCAACATTTAACGGAAACTGCCATTAAAGAGCCAGTAATGCTTCAACACAAGTACATCTTGTATGAAAAGGATCACATTAATTTTGATTATATACACAAAATAATAAAACATTCCTATTTATTTTACAAAAATATGCATAATAAGTGGGCTGTGATATAACCAATTATCCGTAAGAAAATTATATATAGTATAAGTTAACCAGTTTGTTTAGTTATATTACACTATG
The DNA here is from genome assembly GCA_933207985.1 of Pelobates cultripes. NCBI lineage: Eukaryota > Metazoa > Chordata > Amphibia > Anura > Pelobatidae > Pelobates > Pelobates cultripes. The sequence continues at coordinate 99,377,173 of OW240921.1, read as the reverse complement.
ACTACTACCTGCAAAAACAATTCACACAATTAGACTAGTAATGAATCAAACAGCATGACTTTGCAGAAGTGATAGTTAATGGGTTTCAGGCAGGGTAAGGGTTTAGTAGTTAAACTCATAGGGCTCCAATAGGCACTACAATTTGGTAGCATGTTAAAGGACAACTGTCACCAGCAATTGGAGCCGAGTCTAGCGAATATTTCGGGTCTTTGAGTTTTAATGTTTAGTAGACATGCCCATAAATTGTGGGATGGCAGATTGGGGTACCTGGAGATAAAATAAGCCTATAGTGCCAATATGGGGTCTTATTGACCCCCATAGGATTATTACTTTTTATTTATTTTAATATTTTTTCCATGTGGCGGCTGGCTAAAAAGCGCTGGCCATCTGCCACATAATTAACCCTTGTGCTGTTGAGAGTTTTTAACCATTTGTCCTCTGGTTGCTAGCCCTGTCAGCGGGCACGTAGTTCTTCAAATTATTAATTTGCCTTTCCAGTGCTTTAGATTGGTTTGGTTGAGTTCGGAAAAACAGTGATTTTCTCATCCGAACCAATGTTTCAGAGTCAGTCGGACCCAGCCAATTCTGACCACATTTGGCGACATAGACCTCATATGAGAATTGCCATGCGGTCGGAGGCATAATTGTCTGAAGTTAAAGATGGGAGCTCTCAGACTCTCCACAAATCTTACATATTACCATAAGAAAATAGTATTCAACTATTAAAACTATCCCATGCTTTGCAATGCTCTGCACAACATGGGGGATAAAAGTGGCATATTTTGATGGCACAAGATGGGTAAAAAAAAAAAAAAGGATTTCACTCGTAAGGAACAATTATTTAAAGAAATTAGGTTTGCACATTCATAATATAGGCAGGCCTGGAAAATATCACTAAGGTATACTAGTCAAAATAAAGACACTAGCGCACTCAATATTATATCACTCAAAAATAATAAAATAGTAATTTATTTAACAGTCAGTTACTCTACTATACAGTATCTGAATTATATAGTCCAACCAACCAACTGCTTAAAGCTTCTAAAATATCACCTGGGCATGTAGGTCATCTTACAGCAATAGAGAGAGATTTTGAGGCTAGAATGATAGGACTATTACTAGTCTCGAGGGGAAGCCCATGGCATACCTAATGTTATATGAAATCAATATACAGGGGGACCTCGATTTACATCATTTTCGGTTTACAAATGAAAATCCATTGAAAATAATGCCTCGGTTTACAATTTTTTTTCGCAAAACAAAGCAAGTTTCCCTAGGATGCATTGCACCTGGGAGGTTTATAGCACCCCCTGCATGCTGGAATCTGTGGGTAGCATGTGGCGTTGAGTGTGGAGGTGTTGAAACGGCTTTTGCATCGAGTTTTGTAGCCATTCTGGAAATTGTTTGCATTTGTTTTGGGACTTTTTGGTGCATATCTCAAGCTGTGGAAAAGTAGGGAGCTGAGCTTCGTCGTTTACATGCCTTTTATTGTGTGTTCTGCATTGTGGGTTGGTTTCCATGCCAGCTCATTTTGACACTTTTCTGACCTCCAGAATGGAATAATTGGTTTTCAATGCATTCCTATGGGAAACCGCGTTTCGGTTTACAAATTTTTTGCAATAAGAAACCTCCCGGAGAACACATTAAATTTGTAAATCAAGGTCCCACTGTAAATAGATGTTTCACTCATAGGAAACAATTCACTCACCATAATTTTACTCTCTTGCACAGATAGCCCTTCTATAGGTTATATTAAAACAGAGAATTTGGTGATGTGATCTCAAAACATGTATATAATAAAATGTTCAAATTTATGAATAAAAATAAAATCTGACGTTACTTTATTTGTGAGGGTAATGTTCATTGTGAAGCCATGTCCAGCCTGGTCCTGTCCAGGTAGGTGACCTGGGTTCCAAATCAGTTAAACTTCAAAGGACAGTTGGTGAGGACTAACCGCTCAGTTACCATAACAGCCAAGATGGGCAGTTTGCAATATACAGGGCACAAAGGAATTCACACAAAATGAGTCTAAAGAAAAGTTTAATTTATATATTCAAGTTTGATCTTAAAAAAGTTGCTTTTAACATCACACTTGAATATAATATTTAAAAATTTTTTTTAAAAATTATATTTTTTAAACAAATCTACACACAAACCATACACTCTCAGAAAAAGGCTACTAACACTTAGGTGAAAGAAATGTATCTAACAAAGTTGGCACAGTACTAATCAACTGAACCTTTGTACTCTATTTGCTTTGCTGTACAGAAACCTGGTCTAGTTTGGCCATTACAGTCATCCTGAGAATGTTTGTGTGTTTCTACTGAACGGACAGCAGTTTGAAGCTTGGTCATACATTTACAAACTTGGCATACACAGAGACTTATGCTACCCTTACTAAAAAGGTCTTTATGACTTTCACGATTCCAGTTCTGATGGACTAAGCATGCTTTCTTATTTTTGTTCTAAAGCTGTCAAACAAGAAAACCCCTTTAAAATTTGTTTAAAAAAAAAAAAAAATTTAAATGGAGCTAAATAAAAAAAAAAATGCTCCGATTCCAATTATTTTTATTTTCCGAATTGCCTACAGCTACAAAAGAGGCAGACAGCCTCTATACATCACAAAAACAAAGACTGCAGTGCTTTTTAACAGCGGAGCAGATTTATGCTACAACTTGCAGACTTTACAGTATCAATTCCAACACTCTTGTAAGAGCATCAATACAAACTCAGCACAGGCTGGCCTCCTAAATTTAGAGCCGGGTGTCCCCCTCCCTCATACCTCTAAATAAAAGCGGTGCTAAAATAACTCCAGACAGCAAGGTGCAAATTTTGACAACTCCCACAAACATTCTAACGCAGCTTTGCCTCAGCAGAACAGCAACCACCAAAAAGCTAAGTAAACCAACAAAACTTTACAAGCAAATTCAAAAGGCAGCTGTGAATCGACATGAGTTACCGTCCCAAATGATCCAATTACAGAAACTTAATGGGAGAGATAGAAAGGAAAAAAAAAATGTTTATCAAGGCAAAGACAGGTGCTAGAAAAAAGAATTACCAAAGAAACCCACAGAATGCATGTCAGCATTAGCACTTTGCTCCACAAAACAGGGGGGTTTTGCAAGTTCTCGGCAATGGGAAGACAATATCTTTAATACTCTGCATCTAAACGCATGAAAGACCATTCTAAAATAGATAACATCAAGACAGGCCCAGCCTGCCCAGGTAAAGGACAGTGGGACGCCATGGTGAGGTACCAAGTGTAGATTGAAAAAGAAAGCTCTTCTCTAGATACCATTTATTGTCCTGTACGTCTGGAACTCATTAGAATAATGACAGTACCCCATAACCACATCCGCTCTGTACATTAATAACTAGCTAAGAGGTTTATTCGCTCACACAGACATGCTTTTCCAGATAACATAAAAGCGAGAGGCTGAGAAAGGAAGAAAGACGAATTGCTTGCAACAGCCGACAAGCCAGACGATAAAATATTCAGAGACACACCAAAGTGTGTGGAAGGGAGCTCATTTTTCTTGTTTCAGCTAGCCAGGACAGATAAATCTTTTAACAAGATCTGTGTTGGTCATGTGTTCCAAGTTCTTTATAAAAACACACACAGACAGCACCATTCTTTCCATTCACCCACTGCAAGATGAAAAGAGCTCTGTGCTCTCCAAACGGCAGATTGAGCTATGCCTGTTCTAACTCGTGGCTCTATTAAGACTTTAAAAGGTGCAGTCCAACCCCTGACCAGAATGAGCGACAGGGACAGATCTTTACATTAATAGCACTTTCCTGTGTCTTTTTCAGAACATCAGAAATTGCACTGTGGGTTTTTTTCCTTTAAAAGCAATCCATATTCTGATTTAGGTACGGATGCCGCACATGTTAACCACAATGCATTTAAAAAAAAAAAAAAAAGGGAAAGAGTCAAAGAGCCGTTTAACCACCAGCAGGGATGGTTACAGTTACCAATTATAGAAATCTACATATTTGGTAGAGCTTTTCAGACTGAATACAAGATATTGCCACTGCTGAGATATGCCTCATTAGAAAGTTATTCAGCTTCAGCTACAATTGTATTTGTTTTTAACCACATTACATGTGGGGGGTTGATGATTATTGGTTGTCCTTTTGGACTTTCAAAGAATGACAGATTTGGGGAGTCACATGACTGCTGACCAATAATACACATCAAACCAAAATGGAATGTTTGGGTCAAAGCCCCCCAAAAAGAAAATAAGACCATCTATATTGTAAACAACATTTTGTGATAGACATATTTCACAGTCGTTAGGATTACTTATTTAACCCCTAAAGGACACATGACATGTGTACCATGTCATGATTCCCTTTTATTCCAGAATTTTGGTCCTTAAGGGGTTAAATGGGGGGTTACAATGCAGCCATCATACAAAGTTCAACATTGAATTATCCAGCAAGGCCATACAACAAACTCTTGCATCAGTATTCACCCCCACTAGACGTTTCCAATTTCATAAAGTCACAACCAGAAATGAACATGGATTTGGCCAATTTGACTTACGTGAGATACCAAACAAGGTAAAAGCTACTAATTTATTTTTCATTGTGACACTTGAATTGTGATTCAATACGTGGTAATGCCACCTCTGGCTGCAATTACAGCTGTCTGCACTCAGGATAAGTCTAAAGAGCTTTGCACATCTGGATCCTGCAGAATTGAACTATTCTTTTTGGCAGAATTGTTCAAGCTGTCAAGTTGTTTGGGACTTGTTTGTGAGCTGCAATTTTCCCCAGTATACTTATTTGGATTGGGATTAGAACTTCAAATATCCAGGTTGTAACAATACAAAAATATGCAGATAGCTAACAGTAGTCACTGGTACAAACCTTTCTATTTTTGGAACGTTTATCCTTTTCACAGCTTTGAACTCATGAGAAGCACATACAAGGATGTTATAGCAACTGACGTTTATTAAAGGTCCACTAGATGCACCAAGATCAGGTCTGGAGTGGCTCTGTAGCTATAACCCTGTAAAGTAAAATACTGGAGTTTTGTAGAAACTGCAATGTTTACATTGCCATAAAACACACCTTTAGTCTTTAGTGACAGTCTTACAGAAAGCCACTAGTGGCGCATCCTGTGCAACAACAGAGTAAAACTCTGTCATGTGACCAAATACAGTTCATAGAAAGTATTGAACAGCCACAATGGCATTGCGTTAGGCGTAACAGGCAGTAGCACAGAGGGAGTTTTGACAGTGGGAGCTAAATAAAGGGGAGGAAGGGGGTGGGGGGGGAATTTAGTCCCTCCCCGCACCCAAAAATTTTTTTATTGTGCTTGGCCCTAAAAAGAATTAGGGACAAGGGCACTATAACATTAAAGGGATTCTCTAGTGCCAGGAAAACAAGCACGTTTTTCCGGCACTAGAGAATCCTGGAGTGCCCCCCCTCCCCATTACACATAGCTGAAGGGGTTAAAACCTTACCCGAGTCCAGCGCCGATGTCTCTCGTCACTGGGTCAGGCTTTGTCCACACACGTCCCCCGCCAGGGGGATACCTAATGCACATGTGCGGCAATGGCCGTGCTCGCATTAGGAGCTCCCCTTAGGAAAGCATTATTCAATGCTTTCCTATGGGGATTCAGGCAGCAGAGGTCCTCATGCATAGCATGAGGACGTCCAGCGTCATTTAGACGACCAAAAGTAGTCTAAGAAGCCGGAAGTCCCTCTAGTGGCTGTCTGGTAGACAACCACTAGAGGAGGACTTAAACCGGCATGGTAATTATTGCAGTTTATAAAAACTGCAAAAATTACACTCGCAGGGTTAAGGATGATGGAAGTTGGATGAGCTGAAGTGGCCTTCAGCATCCCTTTAAGGATACAGGTCTGTAAAGTAATTACTTTTGCAAATACAAGATAACATTGCTACAGACAATGTGAGAAATCAAATCACTGATTTAAGCCAAGAATACCAGCCATTATGGAGCTAAAAACACTGTTCATTATAACACATTCTCAATAGTTTGAACGTTTAGATAATCTCATGCTCCGAAGTGCCATTTTTATTCCAGACCACTGATTGATTCAGGCTCAAGGATTGGCACGATTTTAACAGAATAGCCAACAATAAGACTAGTTAATCAAAAGCTATATATGCAGAAGCTTTAACCTACTCTGACCACACATGCACAAAGCACAATTGCAGGAAACCATTCAAATGCACAAGGAGATCCACAGTCCTGAAGAGTTGAAGACATACACAAATAAAAAACCCTTCTTGAGGCAGCAAACATTGCAGATTATTGCCCCAGACACAAAAAGCTGGTGTTTGTCATATATGCACAACAAAGACGACAGGGAGACAGGGGTATAATTAGCCAGATAACCACCATGACAAGGGATGTATATAATTAAAGAGGGAGGTAAGAAAATTATGTAAATGAATCCTTTCTGTTTACAAATAGCATTAACTGCTGATTGTCCTTCGTACACAATGTACCTGTGTCCTTTCGTGACATTAAGGTCCATGAACTAAAATCTTTTGCAGATGCTTTGTTTCAGCCGCCTCAATATGCAAAATATTGTTCTTTTACACATCCCCCCACAAGCCACACACACCTTGTTAGCGTCCCTCTTGCCTTGGTACATCATCATTTATATATTTTTTTTTTTTTAACAATCTACCAACCACCTTTCAAGGTGGCTTTACTGCATGCAAACAAGTGTTCTCCCCAAAGAGAGACAGAGCTACAAAAATAACTGCACTTTGAGTAATTTATATTGACACTCCATATAACATTCTATATCTAATATCAGCCGGGACTAGATAATTAAGTGTATCAACCTCAGATGAAAGGTTTGTGCACTAATGGAACAATTCAGAGTTACCCTGTAGATCTAGAGCAGCTGATCAGATTCATAAGAAGGGCCAATCTTGTATATAATGATCTCTCCTCCAGGCAAACAACTCCTTGACTTCCCATAATAAGCTGAAGGATGTGATCACACCCTGGCTCAGCCTCCAACAGATCAGTGTTGTGAAAGGCCTACAGTAGAGTGTTCATGTATGTATATTTATGTGTATATTCTTAAATCAGCAAGTTCCGTAGAATTTAAAAAGAAGGGCGCTATTAGCCCCCTGAGTGTCAGATGTGTGCTTGACATTGAGAATTACATGCACCCTCCATGGTGTTGCGGTGGACAAGGCTCCCTCTGCATCTCAACTCTCCTTTGCTCCCAAGGCAATGGCAGAATGCTAGAGGAAGTCTAGTTTGCTACCACAGCATGCCTGTCCTTTGCAGACAATAGGAGTGCCATGGTAAAGGGATTGTGGTAATCAAATTGTGTGTGGGGGAGGGGGAGGGCAGGGAATATGTAAAAGGACCGGGTGGCTCTATTAAGGAACGATGGGCAATAAATGAGTACTATCTGCGCTGCGGGAACACTCAGAGCTAAAGCCGATGAGAGATAAACAGATCACCACTGACTGCCAGAAAGCCAAGGGTAACAGGTCCCATTTCGGTCGCCGTGGATTGTTTCAATCCATTCCTAAATGCAGATAAAAGAAATATTTCCTGTTATACGGAAAAAAAAAAATCTGAAATAAATCCCACCACATTATGACCATAACATTTCTCCTGTGTGGTCTCAGACTACCTAATGCTACAACTATTCTAACAATTTCATCTGCTCACCCGCAAGCTTTCCAGCAGTCAAGATTTATACACCTTCCTGAGAAAGAACATTGTGGCTCTGAGCGGAAAAAGCAGGTGTCTGTCACATTGTGTTAGATTTTATCAGCCTGTCACAGTGAACACAAAACACACCATTTAATAGAAATAAATACAGAGCTGGCAGTATTAAAATGTAGACCTGAAAGAGGGGAGAGGGAAAAGCTTGCAGCCTGCTCGTTACATGGCAGAATGTTTTTCATGCATCGCTGCACACGTTACTGAGGCTCCAGCCCATTTCACAGGCTACTAGCAAAGTCATTAGGCCATCACGGATCAACGTTTTCAGCACTAAATTATTTACAGGAAATTCACAGCGTTTTGTTCTTTGCCTCTCAACAGATGTTTCTTCGAGAATACCCGACCAAACACACAACCCTCTAACCACCTACAGAACCAAAAAAACTGATCTCTCTTTCATAAGCCCACATGATCGCGAGGGTTTGTTGGATTTTTTTGTTTTGTTTATTTTTTTTCCCATTAGTAGTAGTCAGATTTCTCTCATTTACAGCGATATCCAAGGGCGCGCATACAAGGAAAAATATATATATATATTTAAAAAAAAAAAATAATAATAATCAGGAAAAGGAGGTGTTCTGGCACTTGTGTAGGAATTCTAACATTCTCAGCTTACATTCATTTTTCCCTCTCTCCATTTTCACGTGCAGAAAGTTTAAAGTTCAGACAAAGGCCTACAAACCAAGTCATCTGTTTTTAATCATCTTTCTCAAATAGAGCTGAATTTATTTTTTTCTCCTTCCTAAAAATCCACGTTGAAAGTCATAGCAATCTCATAAGGTTTATGTTTAGAAAAACATAATGAGAAGATTTCCTAATAGGTAATACACTGGAACAGCAAGACTATAGTTTCAGGGAATGTAAAATCCGGCTGTGAAATTATATTACAAACTGACTGTTTTACCAGGGTGTGCTTAAAGGACCACTCTAGGCACCCAGACCACTTCAGCTTAATGAAGTGGTCTGGGTGCCAGGTCCAGCTAGGGTTAACCCATTTTTTCATAAACATAGCAGTTTCTCTGAAACTGCTAAGCCTTCCCCTATTCCCTCTAGTGGCTGTCTCATTGACAGCCACTAGTGGCGCTTGCGTGCTTCTCACTGTGATTTTCACAGTGAGAGCACGCCAGCGTCCATAGGAAAGCATTATGAATGCTTTCCTATGTGACCGGCTGAAAGCGCGCGCAGCTTTTGCCGCGTGTGCGCATTCAGCCGACGGGGAGGAGAAGAGGAGGAGAGCTCCCCGCCCAGCGCTGGAAAAGGGTAAGTTTTACCCACTTTCCACCTTCCAGAGCCGTGCGGGAGGGGGTCCCTGAGGGTGGGGGCACCCTCAGGGCACTATAGTGCCAGGAAAACGAGTATATTTTCCTGGCACTATAGTGGTCCTTTAAGGCGAGAGGGTCCTTAAGCTGGCTGGCAGGCACATAGCTGGAAGGCTAATGTGGACTTTCGAGTCTGCATTCACTGTTCCATAGGAAAGGAGCCACGGTTTGAAAAAGGCTTCATGCACAAGTGAATACTGACTCCCTGCACCATAACGACAAAAATTAGCTGTATTGGCTTTAGGTTTAGAGTGTACATCATGTAACAACGTGGTAATTTATAGAAAAATAAATGATATACTTTCCTAGATAGACTGTTAAAATTGGGCCACAAGCATAGATGGATGCATCACTGACCAGGCCTGGATTTAACATCAGTTAAGTACAATAATTAACCTATAAATGGTGCTGACAAACACATTATTTAACAGTTTAAACAATTACCTAATTTTGGCATTCACATTTGAAGAGGGTAACATCACTTTAATCCTCATAGAAATGTAATTGCATTTACTCTGCTATGGCACGGACAGTTTGCAGGCCGCCATGTTAGCAGAAACAGCCATGTTGAATCAGTCCTAAAACGCACATACTGCTCAAAGTGCTATTACAAATCAAATCCATAAAATATAAAAATGGGGGTGTAGGGGAGTAAAGGTTTGTGAAACCTGGCCTCAAGTTGATAATCTAACGGAGAATAAAAGTACAATACAGATGTCAGATGTGTGCCCATATAAAAATGGTCTACTGACAAGAGGGTTGAGTTGACACATCTCGAGGGGCAGTGACATTCACTGTGGACGCTGGTTAGATTCAGAGTAATTTTGCTGTAATTTCTAAAGATTTTCTGTAGACGTTCTTGGCAACCTGCATTTTAACCCCTTAGTGACCAGACCATTTTTCAATTTTCTTACTGTTAAGGACCAGGACTGTTTTTACATTTCTGCAGAGTTTGTGTTTAGCTGTAATTTTTCTCTTGCTCATTTACTATACCCACAGCTGCAGTTTTTCGTGCCATTAAATTGGTCTTGCTAAAGCTACCATTATTTTCATATATAATTTACTATAGAAAAATTTCTAAAATATGATGAAAAAACCAAACACTTTTTCTAACTTTGTCCCCCAAAATCTGTTACGCATCTATAACCACCAAAAAACACCCGTGCTAAATAAACTCAAAATTTTGTCCTGAGTTTAGAAATACCCAATGTTAACATGTTCTTAGCTTGCTTTTTTTTTTAAGTTATAGGGCTATAACTACAAGTAGGACATTGCCGTTTCAAAATATATATTTTTTAATTTATCAGTAGTGACATCAGTGAAAGTCCGGTTGTGTGTGAAAAATGCAAAAAACTTCATTTTCACGGACTATATCATCGCTGTGATATGTTTTACTGTTTTGAAACACTCATGTTTGTGTTCAGCGAAGTCTACCGAGTAAAACAGTACCCCTCATGTACAGGTTTTAGCGTGTCTTGGAAAGTTACATGGTTAAATATAGTGCTAGCAAATTAAATTCTCTATAGTGCTAGCAAATTAAATTCTCTGGACTTTCTGCCTGGATTGTCAGGCAGGTCCCACAAATTGCAATCAATAAAATTACTTACTTATGTAAAAATATTACATAAATACGCAAGTAGAATATATATATACACACACACACACACACATTTAATTTATTTTTTTGAAGTCTACGTATTTATGAAATTATGTAATTATATATATGGACATCTATTTTTCGTTATATATATTTTCATTCAAAGTGTATTTTGATATAAATATATTATCAAAATATAGTTAGAATAAAATTATATATTTTTTAATTTCTTTAAAATTATTTACATTTATTTTTTATACTAAATATATACACACACAATATAGCTAATATATATTATATATAGACGTGTGTAATTTTACTCTAAGTGTATTTTTAAACTAATAAAACAAACTACACTTAGTAGGACGTTATATACACACACACACACATATATATATTTATTTTTTTTTAACTAACTTTATTGTAACTTTCTTCCCACCAGCAGGGGGACGGTCTGTCAGTTCAGGCAGCCCTATTATAATTATTATTTATATAGCGCCATCAGATTCCGTAGCGCTGTACAATGGGTGGACACACATGGCCCGTGGGGCAAAATTTGCAGGGGGAAGGGGAGGCTCTCTGGGCTGTAAGTAATTAGGAATACATGGGAGTGGATGGTTATTAGTTATACTTTTTTTTAAATTTATTTATTTTGTAATTTTTTATTTTTTTTTACAATTTTATTTTTACTGAGTGCCTGCCTGACGGCTTTCGATTGCCTCACTGCCAGGCACCATGTGGAGCAACACGGAAGATCACCCAGCGGCCAGGGGGCGTATTGCAGGATGCCTCAACACTGAGGCATCGTTGCTATACCGTTAGAGCGGCTGCAAAACGTTCACTCCCAGTGCTCAAATTTGCCGCAGTCGTACCAGGTACGTCCAAGGTCGTTAACGACCATATTTTGACGGATGTACCTGGTACGTCCACGGCCACTGAGGGGTTTAACACCAACTAGTAAAAACAAAAGCAGCCTCTAAGAGACAGTGGAATGGAAGCCACAAAGAGCAGGTAGGGGAAGATTGCAAAAACTTTACAAGTGAAACTTTACTTTCCTCACCTGGACATTAGCAGGCCAAACCAGGGTTTCTTAGAATTTTTCAGTCAACAAGAATAAAAGACTAATATCTGATGCTTGCATCCTGAAGTATCACTGCTGGTGCCACATCCACAGTACCACAGGACCACGAACTAACAGGATCTACAGGGGCAGATTTCTCTTTAATTTTAGCAGTCACCTGCCTGGAAGTTAATCACAAAGCAGACGTCACGTATTTCGCCAGCTCTCTCACTTTTTCAAAGGCACCACTCCTGCCCCTCCTATTTTAAAATCCCTTCTCTCCATGTACAGTAGCAAATCTGTAATCATGAGATTAACTCTGGTTATTCACGTGTGAAAGAAAGACTTGATCTTTCCCTAATACTCGACGTGAGGCAATCCGGGCCGGAATATTCTCTTTAATACTCAAAAAAATGCTGCACTTTAACTCTTTTTGCATAGCTGTGAACCCTCGCCTTCATTCAGCCCTCCCCCATCACCTCAATGCAGCGGAACCAGAAAGCCTTGGCAGCTGGAAGTAAGAGCTGACCCTATGAAAAGATTGACCCTGTGAACTTGGCTTGTGAGCAGCAGTACAAGGCGGATTCTTTGATGCGATATTAAAAATGCCACTCAAAAGTGTAAACGGATACAGCAGTTTTGTCATCTGTCAGATCCAGCAATCCTCACAGTCATTTAACACGCTGGTGTTGTCTTGTGTCAGGGTGTCTTGCAGGGGAGGTTGTTGCCTTGCTACAGCATTAGATTAATAAAATGCTTCAGCAGTGTAACACAAACATTTATGGATAGATGTTCCATTGAAGGGAACACGCCAAGTACCTCACATGATTCCATGCGTAAGCTGTGGTAAAAGCCCCTTATTCTCCTTGTACTCAACTAAGTATAATGATTACAGCAATTATCAAAAATTTCAACAATTTTAAACCTGCCCCCTTTTGCTTGAGACGTCAGGGGAGGAAGTCCTACTTCCTCCTGGACCACGGAAAACAAAACCAAAACAACCAATTGCACATCACACAATGTAAGTCCCTCTTCTCCTGCTCTCTTTTTAAAGCATGAGCCACCACCATATTTATATTTATATTTTTTTTTATTATTGTTTTAGTCCTCCTTTCCTGCTTCTTATATAGACAGGGAGTGAGGATACGGCAGTCCCTGGGGAGCCTGCGACGATCCTGAGGGGCCCACCACACTCTTACTTCCCTTCCCAGCAGCTCCCCTGTTTAACTCTCGCGGCCTTCGTGCTGCGCGGAGCGTTGCCATGGTAACCCGTGGCAACACTGGTGGCCGCAGGACTGGCGAGAGTTAGACAGGGGAGCTGCTGGGAATGTAAGCAAATGTGCCGGGCCCCCCAGGACCCTGATGGCAGCCCTGATCTGCATTATCGTCAATATTGGTATCTTTATTGGCCTATACTGCTGAAAATATCTAAAGTTTAAATTTATTTGCAAAGTTAATCACTGAAATCACACCGACTTTACGTAACCTGCCCACAATCAAAAGCGTGTTTGCTTACACTGTGCATATAGCCTGTTCTTCGATCAATTATAATAAATGGCAAAATGTAGACTATATCAGGATTTTGTGGGTGATGAAACAAGGGCTGGGTGCTAACACAAACAAACTACTTTTTCAAGCCTTTATAAGACACATTAGACAATACACCCACATAAACCACTAAACAATGTGGACTTTTTATTTGTAAACTGAACAGAAAACCTGGATAAGACTAAAAAGAGGTTTAGTTCTTTGAAGGTTTGGATAAACTGTTTATATTACCCAGATTTCAAGATAGTCTGCAGATATTTTTTACTTCTGCCAACAATGCATGTTTTATGCAAATGCCAAAATATTATATTCTTTCCTTAAAGAGAACCTGTCATTTCAGAAAACATAACTCAACTGAGCTATTTTTAATAACACATTTTAACTTTCATTACCTGTCACTGGAGATTACAAAGAAAGTATTTACCAGAACGCATCTGGCATCATCTTAATTGGTTGTTGATTTTGCTTTACATTCCATATTAGAGGTTTAACAAAACAAGTTCAGATCAAACAGAAGAGGGATCTTAACATGTCTTTACCTACAGTAAAACATTTTTATATTGGAACAGTAATTCCTGAATCGCATGGTGTGACCGACTGTACATCCTTTTTTAGTTTGGTTCAGATTTACATACTGCATGTTTTGGAAAAACACGAGCGCATGCACACACTGAATCTCTTCCTGAATTTAAAATGAAAGGCGTCAAAAAGGTTATTTTTTTGTTCAACTCATTTGCAAATGTGCTTTACTGCAAGCCACAGCGATTTTATCCAGGGTGAATTTATACTTGCCAATGGCTTGTGGCAAGTGGAAATTTTGAGCCCTGAGATAGCTAGACAGACAATAGGCAGACATTTATTTGGAAATTCAAGATTAAACTCAAATGGTGGCAATGATACAGCAGCTCCATAATTTGCGTATGGAGGGCTACTTACTGCACCTCTAAAGTATGATAAACGGACAACGCAAGTTTGCAAAATTGCATTCGAGCACATTTTAAAAAGTGAGCCGAACAGCTGTGACTCAGGCGACTGAAATACCGCTAAAAGTTTTTTCAAGCTTTTCAGATTTCTATAACCCAGTAAATAACAATTAGTTAATGATCAGCAACGACTGATGCTGGCTCTATTGAATAAATGGCACTCAGGCACCAGAGAGCTGTGTAAACAAAGAGTCCACACTGCAGTACTATTTAACCCAGACATTTCACGACAATGAAAAATATTCACAGCTTAACAACTTCGAGTTCCTAAGGGAAACCAATTTAGGAAACAAAAGATGGTTGGTCAACCATGGCACTTTGGGTGGCACAATTCATCTGTTAGCATGACTTTGTACAGCCAGACTTAATTCCTTTCCTTGTTGCTGGTCTTCAGAATGTCTACCGTAATAAAAAGAGGAAACAATGTGGGAATAAAATCTCTGTAGAAATATTTCCACTGCTCTACACATTGATTTTTCTCCCCTACATTTTCTGGCCTGTCTTATCGTGAACTACAGTGCACACAATGATAACATTATTACATGTACGGAAGAGTAGCTATGCTGCGCTCGGCAACTTTTGTTTGAATTATCACTAGTCAGACGTGCAGTTTATCAGACACAGAACCAGTATTCCCATAAGACAATGCAGATGTACACCTAGGGTAGCACTGCCATAATGGCTATTTAAAATGGACCCTAAAGAGAGGATAGACAATGCGGCACTCAAATAGAAAGATATATATATCATACACATCTAGAGTGTTTAAACACAGTGACAATTAGTCAGGATCCCTATGGACTGTCCCTCTGATTTCAGAGTTTATACCCTACAAGGGTTCTTAGAATTCCAGAGGACTATACGATCATATCGACCTACTCCACCCATCCCCAGAGCTTTGGAGTTCTGGAGCTTTATATCTAGAGAATTGTAGTGCAACTCTCTATAGAACATTAAAAATATAGTGTGAACAAGAAGCTGTTTTCATATATAGAGAGCATTCTCACCAACATGTTTTTTTATACAAATGTGATCTGAAATAAATAGGATTTGTTACGGTTTATGAGGTTTACTTGGAAAGAATCCTACCATTATCTAAAATAAAAAAAATTAAAAAGGAAGTGTAAAAAAAAAAAATAGAGAAACACACTAAAGTGTTGTCTGCTTACATCTTTATCGCAAAAAGACCTGTGAGAGGGTCTCCTGTGTATTGCTTAGAAATGAACCAAAGCAAGACTGAAAATACCTTCACGCTCCTTCAATGCGTGTATACACTATCACATATACATTCTAATATCTTCTGAACAACAACATTCAACATAAAAAGGAGACGTCTTTCAATGCAGCCTTTTACGGATGCAGTATTCTACAGCAAGTGTGTACCTCATAGATTAACTAAACAGTATATACACTGTAAAAGATGAAGTGCCGAATCTCAACAAAATTGTTTGAATAGCACGGACATCTAAATGTTACTCATTCTACAAAATGTAACTACCAAAGCGAAAAATAAAGAAAAAAAAAAATTATACTGTCATATACCTTAAAGGACCATTCTAGGCACCCAGACCACTTCAGCTTAATGAGTGCCAGGTCCCTCTAGGATTAACCCCCTTTTTTTTTTTTTTTTAATAAACATAGCAGTTTCAGAGAATAAATAAATGGGTTAATCCAATATGTTTATAAATGGGTTAATCCAGCCTCCAAATCCTCTAATGGCTGTCTCATTGACAGCCGCTAGAGGCGTTTGCGTGCTTCTCACTCAAAATAGGGTACCTGTAAAATTTTCACTCTTCAGGCCCCACGTGTGCAGATCAGAGCAAATCAGAAGTGAAGAGACCCACAAATACAAAGCTCTGGCATAATAGCCACGTTGTGACAATAGACTATTTGGCCTGCTTGTTTCCCCATTCTGAAGTCAATTCACCAAAATTCGGAGTTTAGGGAGTAAATCCCACTGTTAAAACTCAATTTCAAATTATATATAAGGGGTTTCTCCTTTTTAGGCACGCACGCACCACGAGTTCAGAACATGAGACATGTAATTAATGGTGCTAAAGCCAGCGTTTGAAACTTAATTTACGGAATGGATGGGATTAAAGGTGTAATCAGAATATCCCTGTTTATGTAATTACTGCAAAGTCAGAGCAACCCTGAGAAGTTTCCATGCCTTTTTTGGATGGATTGAAAAGGGACTCTGCTAAAACCCTGACTGCTGCACTTGTAAATATTACATTCATTTAGCAGAAGGCCATTTTATTTGCTACACACATCAGGGACTGAAACCAATTAAGGTTACAAATTTCAAACACTTGAATCCTACTTTTTAAAAGCACTGCAGATAGATTACTTCTAAAGCAATGTCAATGTATAATATCCTAGTGTTCTTTTCATAGCTGTCCTTGATAAAAAGGTTACAATTAAGGACAGAACATGAAAGCTTTTAAGAGGGATCTACAGTGTGGATTTTACCAGTAATTGTTATGCACACCTTAAAAAGTTTTTAAAGGAAAACCATCACTTCTCTGGATATTACACTATTAATAAAACTCTGAAAATTAACTATACCTTGTTACCAGTTTTGAAATCCTAACACTAAAATGTTCCTCAATCCCCCATAGTTAAAAACCCTTTTTATGCTTTCCTTATTCCAGCGCACATTAGGCATTTACCATATTGATCGAATGCATTCCTATAGGGGATTTGAAGACGCTGGACGTCCTAATACAAAGCGTTAGGACATCCAGCATCGTTCCACAGAGTCAAACTCTCTGAAACAGCAGGAAGCACCTCTAGTGGCTGTCTGGTAGACAGCCACTAGAGGCAGTCTTAACCCTGCAATGTAAACATTGCAGGCTTAATGGGACCGTGAACCCAGACCACAATGAGATGAAATGTTCTGGGTACCAAAAGAGTCCCTTTAAGTTTACATTAAAGATTTAGCAGATTACATCAAAACTCAACTAATATTGTAACGCGCTAAGGAATCTGTGGGCGCTATATAAATGGCAATAACAACAATCACTCAGTTCAATCTTTACTAAATTGTAAATTAAAGATCTATAGAAATAAAAGTCTTATCTGACACATCAATTTCCTTCCAAGATGGCGAGAGCCCACAAATTCCCTATGTCACAACTCAAGAAAGGAAACTAAATGCTTGTATAACAATTTTTGTTCATGCCCATGCATAATAAAAGGTGCCTGGCATATTCCAGCCAATCCTTTTAATTCCAGTTATTTAAAAGGTAGAGCATGCATGCAGGTAAGATGTCACACGATTTTGTCCAGTGCTTCCGCCACAGAAGTTGATGGAACCGCTCTCATACACATCTCACAGTCATAATCTGCTTCAACTGCAGTATAATGAAGTGAACAACGGATTGAGAGCATCCAATTTAAACAGAGAAATGCAGTGTGTGTGTTTTGAGAGTGAACAACTGGGGATAAGAGTATCCAGCTAAGGAAATGGAATGATGTTTTGCCATCGAAGTACTTAAACATCTAATCGATCCTTCTAAACAATCACTCTTGGTTGCTCCTTCAGTAAACAGGTTAGAACTATACTCAACAATTACACGGCCAGCAGCTGGACTACAACTCCCATGGTCCCTTGCCAGCCTGAATTTATTTTCTGTAGGCTGACAAAGAATCAGACTGAACGCACCATGAGAATGCAGTTCTACTAAAGGAGGTCTGACCATTTGCAGCCACCAATTCCAAATTATTCCAAACAATGTATGCATTCCAAGCGAGTAGCATCTCAAGTACCAGGACTTTTTAGAATATTTTCAATTTAAGAAGAATTTAGAACAATTTGCAGACCCTTCAAATACAAGTATCCAGATTGCAATTAGGTCAAAACCAATAAAATGGATGGTGAAAAGAACAACTCAAGAATAGCAGGAGACGCCTTTCCCCCACAGAAAGAAAGCGAGTGCAAGGAGGTGAGAATTGAAAATCATCCTGATTATATCTTTCATCAAACCTGTCTGATCTCTGTTGGAAAGCAAACTGCCTCCTAACAATACTTGTAACACACTGTAGCTGAAGGTACATTTATCCAAACACAGTATCATCACGCTAAGCAAGCAAATGCTATACATAAACCATCAGAGGCTGACATCCTGGTCACAGATTCCGGTTTTGCCAAGAGCGGCGGTCTGCACTTTTTCCTGTCTGCAATCCTTCAAGATGATTGTCATAACTGGAGGAAGCCAGGCTGTGCATTATTAGCAGTAAGTCCAGTTTGAGGCTTCTTTTTCCAGAGGCTTCATGATCAGATCCGTGGTTTCTTCTTTATTTGCTTAAGTTTAATTCCTTCTTTGGGATTAAATGTTTATAAGATTGTTAACATACCTCGACTGTAACAGCCAATATCTGAAAGCCAAGCCTACCTCCTGGTGTGAAGTGCAAAATTCTAAATGCCTGTCATTGCCAAGATTGGTTTTATAGGCACCAATGCATTAAAAGAAGTACAGCAGGAAAATAAAATATGAACCTCCATATTATCACATACTGAACCACTTATTACAATAACAAATCTCATTCTACCTAACAGGAGTACAGGTTTTAAACTGCCCGGGTCTTTCCAAAATGTAAATGTAGTATAGTATCGTTTCAGACGAGTGATCGATATACCATATTTTTGTCCACTGTTTTTATAAATGAGGATGTTCTTGACAGACTAATAGACAATGTGTAAACACATGTATTTTTCAACTAAAGGGTAATTTGTAAGCAACATCATTAAAGAACATCTAATATAATACTTTATAATGACTAGAAGGAACTGTACATTCTATTATCTACCATGGAAGTGTGAAAGCAGATTATAATGCAATCAAGTTCAAAGTAGAGACATTGGGGGGCGGGGGGGAACCAGACAAAACCACTTAGTATTTCCTAGACAAAACCACTTAGTATTTTCTAGACAAAATATTAAAGTCAAGATCCAAACGAAGATCACTTATACCGAACCACAGACTTCACATTAGTATATTTTGTTGGTAATGTAGTTAACATGTTTAAGGGGTTTTGTACAGTAAAAAGGGATCTGTGGAGAAATGGCAAGGGATTTTTAAATTTTAGGCCAAACCATCCAGATGGAAAAAGAAGATTTTCTTTACTTCCAGTTTGGAGTTTCCCCTCACGTAAAGAAGAGGTTCCTTGTATCACCTGAGTACACAGAAACTACTGTGATTTGAGCCTATCCCAATTGGCTCTTATATATGAGTGTGCCCAGCTTACATTTATATCCCACGTATTTTAATTAATGTACTACACTATAATTGGCTATTTTTTTTAATTTTAGATTTGCTGGACTTGACCCTTAGGGGTAAGTGTTGAGACGATCACTACATAAAGCGCTCCACATGTGGAATAAACAACGGTGTTTTTTTTGTTGTTTTTTTTAACACTTAAGCTTCTACATTTTACCAGTTTGTAAGACAAGAGTTCTTACATATGTGTAGTAGCTGCTATAACCTCATTGTATTTACTATATTGCACTAGAAGCACATTTATAACACAGAACATTCTTTTATTTACTAATGTATCATAGGAATCTTGCACAAGAGACAAATAAATTTAAAAAAAATAACTAATTCAGTTATTTCTCCCAATTGTTTAAGCGCACAAAAAAAAAAAACTAAATAAAAAATGAAGTGGCAAACAAAAGCCTGGAAGAAAAAGACATCAAAAGTGAGAAATCTTTGCTTTCTCAGTAATCCAAAAGTTGAGAGCACGACATTGGAGAAAAGAAGGGGAGAAGAAATTTTAAGGAGCAAAGTAAGACAGATAAAAAAATTAAAAAAAAGTTATATAGTCAAGGGCCATTATGTGCAACAGATTTGTGGCCAAAAGTAAAGTGTTTATAAGACCATGTAGTAGTTGAGGGCACCACACCATCTGCTGGAGTTTAAATTGGCTGTGAAAATTCTCCTTGCACCACCTTACAGAACTTTAAATTATAATGAACGTACTGTAATTTGCTTTTTTTTTTTTTTAAACTAAACCAATCCGTTAAACATTGCATACATATACACATTTCACAATTTGCTCCATCACAAAACACAGACTTTAAAGATGGGGATATGTTCAAACCGTTTAGTCATTTTATTAAACCATAACAAATTTCTCTAACCTAGAATTCCTGACAGTTTAGTTAGGGGATAGTGGGCATATTGCATTAGCATGCAATTTACACTAGATTTCTGTCTGTAGAATGCAGACAATCTGCTCTACGGAGCCTCGTTTTATTATGACTCTTAATTTAAAAACTAAGTGAGCAGTGTAAGCCATATACACTATTTTAATAGAGTATTTTTTTTTTTTTTTTTTTAAATGGCTATGCAGTTTCAAGATGTCAAGTTTCACAATGAAAACTTTTCTTTTCACATGTTAATTGCAGATGAACTTCCTAAAGCTTAGCAAGATAAATAATATTAATCTGTTGGTAGAATGGATTTAAACAGATTTAAGTTAAGAAATGTTCAGGTTTAAGAGTCCCTTTAAGCTAAATATCAGACACAACATTAGGCTGGTAGCAAACTGCTCTCAAGAAACACTCAATTCATTCTGCGCAAGCAAGACAACCTTTGACCTAGACCGTTTCACATAGTCTATAAAAGGAAGACAAGGATGTACTTTCAAGTACCCTTACAATCAAAATATATATCTATGTACTTGAGATAACAGCGCGACTATTTTTTTTGCAGGTGAGGATTTAAATAGAACATTTTATGGCTTAAACATTGTAAAGTAGGCAAATCGTAAGATGCATTAAAGATATTTTCCGTGTCGTGTTGTACAATATCATTATGGCAGAACGCTAGAGATATAGCTTCAGCAACGCAAAGGAATGGAAACTGCAGACTATGACGGTAATGAGTCACAAATGTATCCATCAATCTCTCTTTTTATAGGCTTGATCAATAATTACATTATTCAAAATAACGCTAGCATACACAATGAAAGCTAAATACGTCGTCAGCACTGCAAAAGCAATTTCAGGGTCTTTCAAAGAGCACAGAATCCGTTAAGCGAGCTTGGTTTTGGAGAAAGCCATGGGGGAAGGAGGGGGGAGAGTTTTTCTTAGGCACATGATCCATTTTAATCTCCTCAGTGCGTGGCAGGGCCCTCCAGCTCTGGGAAGGGAGTGAGGAACAATTGATTACCATCAATTCAACTAGTCAAACACACAGCGTTGGTAATAAAGCTAAACCAGCTAAGCACAAGGGGAAAAGAAAATTAACAGATTACAGCACTTACAAGACAATTTACTACAGTGTGAAAAGAATTTTGCATGTTTTGAAAAAGCAAAAATGGTGGCAGTCATAAAATAAAGAAAAAATCCCACTCACTTTCATTAACAGGGTGAGCACAATTTAAAACGCCCTAGTCTGATTCATAAAGTCTTCAATAGTATCCAACGCAGAATACAGAAAAGACTGCCCTAAAAGCGGATTAAAATTGATGTATTCAGCTCCAGTCAAACATGTTATTGAGCAGCAATAGCTGATGCATCACTTTCAACAGCCACAAGGAAAATAAGGGAAAAAAATGGTGTAATACTAGGCCGTTTTATCGTACAGTCAGATCAAATAACATTTCATGTGCTGCCTGCCAAGCGCCTGCACCACCAAAATACAATAAGTAATCATGTGCTCTGGACGCCAAACAAACTTTCACTAGTCCCAAGGACCTTTCAAAGGAATGTATTAACCAATTCAGAGCCACAAGTGTGAATAGTAAGCGGTTATGCTAGTTTGAGCAAATTTAGAATTATCCTTCGGGCTGGAGCAACAAAAGATGATACAATGTTGCTTTAATAATGTGACCTTATCAATGCCGTCACATAAAGTAACACTATCATCTTCAGTTCATGAACTCTTAGAGCAGATCTTTATCCGCGTGCTTGCAATGGCCCAGGGGTACAGTATAGAGTAAATATACTTACCCAATTAGGATATTGCATGACCGAGAGTACCGCACTAATGCCTGTAGAGGATTTAGCAAGACTGCAGGACCCTCCAGACAAAATGTCTTGCCACGAGTGAGACAATGCCTTATTCTGGCAGCCAACACTAGCGACGGTGGGGGTGGGGGGAGTGAGAAAACTTGAAAGAGGTAGCTCCACCTTTTGTCAAGTAGAGGAATAATACATAAAGTAGACCCCTATGTACTTTAGGAGAAAAGGAAGATGAGAAGAGGAACAGATTGAAGCAAAGTAAGATTAGGGTGGGTGCCAGTGGTGCTTTAAAAAGACATTTGTAAATCTACTAGTATGGAATATATAACTGCCTGATGCACGTGTACATAAAACCATATAAGGATGTCATACTATAAAGTGCAAAAAAAATTATTAATAAATAAAAAGACAAGCAGATCCCTTTACAAGTTTATGCAAACAAATGGAGATAAATATTAACATTTTCCTGTAATGGTTTATTTTTACTGAAACACATCATCTTGGCAATAAATCTTCAAGCCCTCTGAAAATGAAAGGACTAAAAATGAGAACGAACATTCGGCCATTATAAAAACAGCCACACCGACAGTTGAGGTCACAATTCAAGGAATGACCCATGCATAAAGCATTCTGCGAAATCAATAGACCCACCCCCACCAGTGATCAGATCTCACCACAATAAGGACAACTAATGAGGTCAACCACCACTAGCCTGATACATTTATATCCTTGAAACACATTCATTGGCCAGGGAAAGACAAGAATAGCATGAAGGTTCTAGTTAACACATACCAAGGGCACATAAGAAATAATGATACACTATCGTGACAACATCTAGAGGATACTTTATGATAAAAGGGATCTGTAGGCTCTTTTATTCTCTTTTATGTAGAACTGCATGAGAAAACTCATTTATCCCACATTGATAAACTGCAAACAATCCAATACTACAAAGTGACAAAATACAACGCAGGTGTATTAAACACCCATTTCCAGTAGTCCCTTTAAATATCAAGCTTCTACTGAAACATGTAATCAGAACGCAGAGAATTGTTTTGATATAGAAAATATCACTGCTACAGTTAGAACAAGCAATGAAGTTACACACCCACTCAACGGATAAAACGGTTTTCAATACCAAGTAGAAAGAAATACCCTAGGCTCATCTCAATTAAAGATTATACCACTGACTGAAATAATCTTCTTGAGGAAATCAAATGCAGGAGAGCTGGGCTGGAAGAAACCCAACTGGATATAGCCCATCTTAAGTCCACGTTCCTATAAGGATCTGATTGGCGGATGGTGTGCCAGACTCACAAATCTGGCTTCACTTTCCATATATAGATGGCGCAGTGCCAGGATGTGAAGAACACACAGAATTAGGGAATGTGGGAACAAATAAAAACCCAAAAAAATGTTAAAATCAAAGGGGCTGTAATGAAAGCCATAACTATCTAAACTACTGCAAATTCATTATCCATTGATGTCAAGAGTCTTTGCTAGACTAATCCACAACATTTACTGCTCGACTTTTCATTTTTTTAAATTCATATTTATAAAAACTTAGCAGAACATTATAGCGTCAAGAGTGCAAGCATTTATTCCTGACAGTACAGTAATGAAGTGGCTGTAAAGGGGCCCAGATCCTTCAGATTTCAGTAAAAAGGTGATTTTACTCACATTTTCTCCCACACCGCACCTGTATTTCTATGACTGGCCCCACCTCCATGGCTGAGATCAATCTTGATGATCTCAGCCAATCCAATGCTTTTCTATAGGAAAGTCATTGGGAGGCTATTACGCATGTGGGAAAACACCACGCTGCACCAATAAGCATCAGCGTTGAGAGTGTGCAGCACTAACACTGGAAACACCTCTAGTGGCCATCTAAGTGACTGCCATTACAGAGGTTTGTCGACAGCAACAACGGTTGCATTTCCTCTGAAAAGGTAGCATTTACATTGAAAAGCCTGCAGGAACATGCTATAGACACCAGAACCATTACATTAAGCTGCAGTGTTATATACTGTGCTGTTTATATAATTTATTATACCCAATACATTAGACTGAATGTCATCCGATCAGCTTCCACGACTTTTATTGACAAGATCTCATCTTCCTCCAAAACCACAAGTCTCAAAAGTAAATTAGCTCAGTCTGCACCAGGTTCAAATTCCCTTCTTTCTTTCAAGTTAGACAATATAAGTACCTTCCCATCACCTACTGATACCTTTTCAGCTGATACAAAACACACATACCCTGATTTGCAAAGATACCACAATTTGCCACAAATAAATCACAGATATACTCAGCTACACACCTGCCACACACCAGCCAAAAGACCTCAAGATCAGGTAATTTGACACCTATTGGGATCATGAGGTGTATTGTCAGCCCTATTTGCACATAGGTTTACACAATTAGATCACCCTGTGAAGCAATCAGGTCCCATTCTACTACCGAACCGGTCTCATAAGAATAGCACACACACAACAAAGGTAATTTCTTTTAATCATTTTTTTTTTTTTAAATGAATAGAAAGAAAAATAGAATATTTTCACGTTACTGTTTCAAAGGATTATAATTCACTACAATGAGAGGCAACTATATCAGATATTTCATCTTCCGCAGTAATTCACTTTGTGTCAACAGGAAAAGATAAATAGAAATCCCATTTTCCCCTGTGTTGGATGTGTTTTTCAACATCCAGTGAGTCACTATCGCTGCTATAAATAAAAAATAAAAAAAGGATAACTGTGGTTGACAGCATGTTTTAAACTTTGGTCTAATGTAAAAAGGGTGCAGTGTCAAACATAAACATGCTTATTCTGGCACAGAACATAACTAATTATTTTGTAATTGTAACAGGCAATGAAAGCTAAACAGAATTACACTAGTGTGTACAAAATATTAACTAAGATAGGAAATATAACACAATAGAGTTTATTTGTATTACACAAAAAGTCAACGTTTAACATTTATTAAGTTCTTTAAGATCTAGGTTAGATTAAATACAAAGCATTCTAGAACTCAAAGAAAAGGATAAAGCAAAAAGAAGAAGTTGAAAAGAAGAAAAATGTGATTTCCCTGGCCATGTACAATCTGGAAACACTCTTCATAGATCAGTGGTTTTAGAGTAGGGATTTTGTTTCAGCTTCTACAGCCCCAAATCCTGTTAAAGTTTTAAGTTCGCAAAAACACACACAGCTACGAGCAATGATTTATGAATCAATCCGCCAGGCTGAAAATAATTCATGAAAATCAACTACAATAAACTTCTTTGGCTTTTGAAAAGGATGGATATTATCAATACAAAGTCATATACAATTTGAGCTCTGTTCCTCACAACATTCCATACACCCTCCCCCCCACCACCCCCCCCACACCCCCCACAAAAAAAAATGGAGGAAGAAAAGGCAGTCAAATTATACTGTGCTGTGAATGAGTGAAGCCACATGTGTTAGATTCTAACGAGAGAGGGAGAGAAAGAAGAACATTGGATCTGGTTTTCTTAGCAAATAGAAAGTGGTCAGGCTAATCTGTCACTGCAGCACAGAACATGGTCTGAGTAAATATTACACACTTACACCAAATACTGTTCCAATTAAACATGAAAGGCATTCCAACAGACACTCCTACACTTCACTATTGGGAGAGGGTAAGAGAGGACAGGCAAGGCACACAGCAGACTGGAGTCCAAACCACCACAAACACAAGGGCTGGCAAAGACTCCATCCAAAAAGATTTCTGCCAGTAACCAAATGTTACAATCAAGTCAGCCCTGAATGCACATTCACAACAGGTAGGCTGGCTGGAAAGGCAAAGCCGCTCTACTCAACAGCCCTTGGCCATTTCAATGTAACCTTGCCTTAGTAGCAGAGTATGCAAAGTGCCCAGTCAGCAGAAAGTTGCCCTCAAGGTGGGAAGCAATGGGGTGCTGTGGTGGGATCTACAAACACCCCAGTCATTTTGTAATCCACTGTTTGCTTAAATCTCCTGGACAAACATTACATTAGAGCAAAATTAACTGTTTTATATCTCAGAGGAAGATAATCTGCTGCACTGAGAGAACAAAACAAAAACCCATGAAGTAGAAAGGGTCTATCCAAGCAATAAAAAGGGTTAAACACAAATAGCAATGCTGCTAAAAAGGGTTAAACAATCACAACTCCTGAATGTTTTTAATACCCTTAACAGCCTCTAAAGGGGGAGGGGGGCGGGGGGGGGGGTCACAAGGGGCAGCTGCCTACTGTTCTGCTATGGCAGACTCCCCCTCCCCTTTCCCTTTCCCTCCAAACCACCATGAATTCACACAGCAGGGGGGTGAGGGGGAGCTCTCCACTTGCCTGCGATCCGAGCCGAGTCCAGCCTGGGAAGTGAAGCGGAGTGCTGGAGTTGCGTCCAGGGCTTGGCTGCTCCCCATGGAGGGAGATCCCAGGCCGATGGGTGGGAGCGTAAATCCAGGCAGCTCCCAGCAGTTTGACCGCGGGCAACAGCAGGGGGGCAGCGGCTTAGAGAGCGACCGGAGAGTTGGGTAGAGGAGGGGAAGGGGAGCACGGATGCACTGGATGAACAAAAGCAGCTCCCCCTCCCCTGGAAGCGGAGCACATGCGGCAGTTGGAGCAGGGGTCCCTGGTCCTTGGTGCCTCCTGTCCCCACATGCACGCTGCTCCCTCCTCCTCCTCCTTCTCAGCTGTTCAGCAGACACTTCCACATGCCCGATCCAGACTCTGTACAGCAGACATCAGCAGCCGGGGGGAGGGGACACAGATCAGCCCCTTCCAACCCTCCTTCCCTTCTCCCAAGCGGAGACACAGCAGCCAGGAAGACCCGGACTGGATCCCACGTGGGGTGGGTAGGTGGGGGTACCCCTCCCTCCTCCCTGATGGATGGCATCTGCCGGCTGGCACAGGCTGCTGATGTGTTGGTGCAGGGATGGACCCCCACCGCACCCCCATATGTATTTAAGCACTTGGATCAATGCCAACAGTTTTAACCCCAACTCTCCCAGGGCAACAAACGAGCAGCAAAACACTCCATAATAAGAGATCATCACTGTACTAACAAAGCACACTGGGGGATATTTCACTTGTAGGATCAAACAGCTACTAGCTATCCAGATTACAAGCACTAGATGGAGTCAGTTAGAATCCTGGGATACATAGCAATACACAGAGAGCGGTTATGTATCGAAAGCATTCTGTTTAGAACACATTACACTTATCACCAAGACACCAACCTCATCTTCCTGCGGCCTCCAGTGTCAGGTCGGAGCAGGTCCGGGACGGGGCTTGTTTTGGGAAACCGGAAAGATCTAAGGACAGGCCATCTCCCAGCCACGTGGTTCAATACAGTATTACAAGGGCAAGGGTCAGCCCATCTACCAAGCATTATCAGCTCACACTGAACATGTAGCACTCGGATGTAGTGGGCTGGCATTATTAGATTTCAGATAGATCATTTACGAATGTTGTTACTGCGATTTTTTTTATTTATTTTTTTTACACTTCCCTGCACAGTGCCAGACAGGTGCCAGGTCAGACATGATTAATCGCTGTAAATGATAGGGAGCAAACTCAAAAATCAAGCCCGAGGGATATGTTGTCAGTCCATACAGAACGTTTTATTTCCTGCAAGCAGCATAGTGCGCATTACACATGGATACATGTTTATGATGGGGGCTGGCATGGCACAGCCATGGTGTTAGTTAAGTTCCTGGAGCATTCTTGGAGTAACAATTTACTTAACTGACTCAGGTGGCTGAAAGGGACACAGAGTTTCATAGATAAACACGTTGCCATGACAATGCATTAAAAAATCCCGCAAATATTTGTTTAGTCTCTTCTAGGGCAAAGGAAATATTGCAGTAAATTCCTTAAATACCAGCTTCAAATAAAGGAGACTTTTCAAAATGCTGTAAAATTGCCATAAAGTGGGGAAAGGGGTTTTGGGATAAGCATTCCCAGCAGAGAATGATTAAGATTGCACAGGGCCTTATTCAGGATTCCAGGGGAACCCCTTCATTCTTCACATAGGGATGGTAAATAGTGCCAAGCAAATTCATGTTTCTGGGGGCTCTGCTTGACCAGTGGGCCCACCGCAGTTGCCTCATTTTTAATCCCGCTCTTATTCCCAGTAAAAACAACCATCCTACCAGGACGGGCAGAGAAGTTTCAGCCAATTCATATTCTGGAGAAAATGGAAAAAAATGGAAAAAGACTACAAGAATGCAGGAACTTCAAAAGAGTAATATAAATTATAAAACTAAAATGGGTAATCCAGGTCAGCCCAGTGTTGTAACTTAAAGGGACACTATAGTCACTAAAGCAACATCTGCAAAATGAGGCAGTTTTTGCTTATGCAGCCCTAGTCACACCTCCCTACATGTGACTTACACAGCCTTCCTAAACACTTCCTGCAAAGTGAGATGTAATGTTTGTGCTTCCTTTAGAATTATTATTTTGTGTGTGATTAAAGTTCAATTTACAGAGCACATGATAAACAAGATAGGATGTGCTGACAGACTTAACTCCTAAATGGCTGGAAACGGTTTCATTAAGCTAAACATGTTTTGGTGACTATAGTGTCCCTTTAACTATTTTAAAAGGGACACTATAGCCTAATGTAGTTGTTCTGGTGAGTATACCAATGGTCTTCAGGCATTTTTATGCCAACACTGCCTTTTTTTTTTTTAAGAGGGGGAGAGGGAAGGCAGTGTTTACATTGCCCCTAGGGACACCTCCATGTGGCCACTCCTCAAATGAGCACTGGCTTCCTGGCTCAGTGCTGCACACAGTAGGCAGCTTTGCCGTTCAGCGTCTCCACGCACTTCATGGGGACACTGAATTTTCCTCAGAGATGCATTGATTCAATGCATCTCTATGAAGGAGTGCTGATTGGCCAAAATGGTGTTCGGCCCCGCCCCCATCCTGCCTCCTTGCTGATTTTAGCCAATCCAATCCTTTCCCACAATTGGCTAAAAATCGGCAATTTTGATGTCATCAAGGAGACAGATTGGGCAAGCGCCTGTAGATCCGCGCGGCACTGGAAATAAGGTGAGTTTTAATTCCTTTTAAGGGGAGCAAGTCACCTAAATGGTGGGTTTAGCACTATAGGGTCAGGAATACATGTTTGTGTTCCTGACCCAAAAGTGATCCTTTAAGTATCTGGAAGGATACTAGACTAAACTGGTTTCAATGAGGCAGTAACAGGCCACATTTAGAAAAGGATTTAACAAGTAAACCTAACCAGTTATATGCAAGTGTAATTGCGGTTTTAACTTTTTGCAGGAATGTCGCAGGCTAATCAGGAACTAATCCACCAACAAAACAAAAAGAAAAGGATTTGCAGAATAACAAATCCTGTGCTAAAGGAGTGCAAGAACTAAGGAAAGCAAAAGGAATTTTACTGAAAGCCAGATGTTCTCTTTAAAAATTCTGAATGAAGAACCTCATAAACCCAACCAATTTTGAGGTCCCTAGCAAGAATGTCTCCGTTTATAAATTGTGCTGCTCTTACAGGACATCTATTGAACCTTGGAGAGTTAACGATTCCAGTTGAACGCAGCGGCCTATTCCTTGACACCATTTCACAGTTCACACGTAGAGCAAGCTCCAACCAGCCAGTGATGGCAGTCGCTATTTAATATGATCCTGTACACCGAAACGTTTCCCTCACGCTCTTATCAAAGAGGCAATAGAAAAATCAAGCCGAGTGGAAATCTTTTACTGCACCATGTGGATGAGGTGTAACCACTGAGAAATGCTACAGCTGCTGTTTCATTACTCCCAGGCCACAGAGTTTCTGCATTTCACAAGCCCATGGCTTCAATCAAAAAGCCTGAAGTGTGTTAAGAGGCAGTGAGAAGAAAACATTGAGCAGACATGGTCCAGCAAATGTTTTCACGGACAAAGTCTCCTTTGCAGACTGCTCGGCAATTATAATATTGGAAACGTAATAGCAGGCTTGATAAACTCCAAGAGACAGAGCTCCTTAAACGTTTACTGCTGGCTCCTGCTGGAGCATTTCCACTAGAATTCTATGTACCATGACCATGGCTTTTAAAAATGGGTCTATTTAGACCCAGGCTCTTTAAACACAGTTCGAATAGGATCCTGGCTCCTACAAAAACACAGAGGGTGCTCCTAAAGTTGTCTGTCTGGCTCTTAAACAAAAACAAAGTGGTAAAAGCATTGCACGCATAACAGGAACTTGCTATACATAATTTTTACTTCCTAACCCTTTCCTCTTTTTGATATATTGCACTTTTAGTCTGCACCAATAGAAGAGGTCACTATGATCGGCTTCATGCTGGACCCTGCATAATGTGCAACTTCGTTGAGAATACAGCAAAATGTATTTCTGATTTCATTTCCTTGTTCTTCTCACACAAGAATGCTCTTAAGATTCTTAGCTGAATAGACTTTTAAATAGTAGTAGTGTTGTATTGGTCAAAGGATTTCTAATGCATAAATAAGTGCCAGAGCTAGGTTAGTCATTAGCATGGCAGAGGAGTTATATAGACAAGAAATGCATCAGGAAGTAGGCTAGCACTAAATTGCTATAAACCATGGCTCTTAAAATGGTCAGCCAACCGACAAGAATCTACGTTCTCAGTACAGCTAGAGTTGCAGGGGTTTCCAATCCATGGTCATGTATAAGATTACATGCAAGAACCACTTATTTTAATAAATGATCCACTAGGGAGCCTGAGAAGGCCAGGAGCAGAACAGATACAACGTAAACCATATGCACTCGCTAGCTATGTAACGTATCTGCTCATTCCCCTTCCCAGCCCAGGTTTCTTTTATCAATCCCGGTTCTTTTCCAGGATCTTGCACAGGAGACTTTAGCGTGACCTCCATTTATCAGACAACCATGTCATGTTGAGCACCGTTAACAGATAATGAGAGGAGACAACGGATGCAGTTACAAGGAAAGCCATGTGCAGTTTACAGGCCAGAACATGCCACTAAGTGAACTAACATCTGATTTCATTACAGAAAAGCAGTAATCCACACACAAACCACAAGAGGTTTTTTTCTTTTCTTCTTTTCTCAATATTAGGTAGACTCTTTCAAAATGATTTAACAGAAAAACACGGATAAAGAAAAAGTATTAAAATGAGAAAGGAAGGAAAACAATTGGTCTTATTGAACACAAACTGTTTTTTCAGATGATGCTATGTGTACTGATAAACAAGGCTCACACTTCATTTTTGCCCTTTTATCAAACAAAAAGCATATTAACTAAAAGTGTTTAAACGGTAGTAGTAGTACATGAATAATAATAAAAAAAAAAGTACAGGTGTGCTGTAAAGTTTCCAGTTTATCACACACATTCAAGAACCTTTTTCAATAGTTTGTTAGTTACATGCACTTCTTAACACAGACAATACATTTGTAAAGAGAGTGTGTATATTTTAAATATGTTCAATACAGAAAAAGTGCAATAAACTAGAGAATGAACTTAAAAGGGTGGTTTCGCAAACAAACTGAGGCCCTTGAAAGCCCATTTTTGGTCAAACTACTTTTAACAAAGGCTGATATTGCTTAGTTTACTGAGACAACAAAGCAATCAACGTCCTCACTATCTATCCACATTTGGGTGGCAAAGACATGCTATAAGCACAGGGAGCAGTAATGCATATTGCTTACATTGGGTCAATAATATACTAACCCACAAATTGATCCAAAATCTAAGTTCATATTATCAGGCCATTACTAATATATCATTTACAAATTCTGCAAGAAATTCTGGGAACTCTACAAAAACCATATATTATGAGCTGTGGCATACAGGATAATAATTTTGAAGCAAACCCTAAATACAACAGGAATTTCAGTGCGGGCTGTAAAACGACTGGCTCAGGGAACTGCATGCAACAAGCTAAAGGGGCCATGTGCTTGGGACTCCACAAAGAAACATTATCCGGATCTTTTATCACTAGTCAACCAATTCAGTTTTAAATGAAGGGTGGATCCTATTACATTTAATGCAAACTGTACAGCTTAAATAGTCTTATACAAGTATGCCCCTATAGCATTTTTGCCTATTCTGGAAAGTTAAATATTTGATGTATTTTCTATAAAATGACAACAGGTGCAAAACTCTTACATTTTGTGCCAGCATTATGGAAAGATGCGAGTCCCACCAGGGTATTAAGTCTGTTTGGAGAGCCACTGAACATGCAGGAGCTGTTAAGCCTTCAATCAACACAAAGGCTCAGACACACCAGCATTTACCAGACGGAATGCTGAAAGGCAGGTACCAAGCAACCTAGATAAAGATTGACCCTCACAATCAAGACAAAAAGCGTTGATGAAAAATGTGTAAACACAGCTGACTAAATCTAAAGGATGCCAGAAAACCAGAACAAGTCGTGTAATCTTTAAGCAAGCCCCAAAGACAACATGATTTTCAGTGCGGGTTACAAATTCTCCGTAAAGATTACGTTTTTTTCCCCCCCTTTCCTATAAAGCTGTGCGATGCTGTACGTGTGGCTCTATCCTGTAATTGTGGCGCTAGATGAAAAAATATTGCAATAATTATGAAGTTTAGGTCATTTGGAGTATTCAGTGCTTTAGAAGCGGTTTCCAATCGTGTGAGTGGAAGAGGTCTAAGGAGGGCAGAGAAGTGGGTTAAAGGAGGTTAATGTTTCCTGATGGTTGAGAACTTCTTTAATAAAAGGTGGGAAAACATGCAGCTAAAGGGGAAATAATGCATTATTAATACCAAAGCTACACCAAAAAAAACAAAAAACCTTCAGTCTCTAAATGCATTAATATATTCAAATTATTCACTCAGTTTTGAATAAAGTCATACTGAAAAAAAAAACACTGAATGCTACAATAAGGCAAGTCAAAAGTCTCCACTCTCCTCAATAAGTCAGGATCCAGGGTAACACTTTAGATAAGTGAAACACACATTTGGTAAAACAGGCACACAGGAAAGTCCTTTATTAAAAAAAATTAAAATAAAATAAATAAATAAATAAATGTAAAAGTAAAATAAAAATAAGATTGTGGATGAGAGGCAAACGTTGACTAAAAGATAGAGGGAGAGCTACAAAAATATGGAATTAATGGGAATGGAATGATGGAAGGGAGAGAGCTAGTGACATGGGAATGAAAAAGTAGAAGAGAAGAAATGGGTAAAAGGCACAGGGATGAAGTGGGCAAGAGACAAGTAGAAGGAGAGGGGAGGATAAATATGTCCCTAAATTTTGCAAATACTAATAATTCACATAAAAACATTTATGAACACAGTAAAACTCCATACATACTAACTACGGCATATATGTAGTGTTCTCTATATCTATATATTACACACACACACACACACACACACACACACACACACCTCCCCCCCCGTATGCTCTACCCCATATTCTTTGTGTTCTGGGTTGACAGCTTTGTCATGAAACCCTGGTTGGTTAAGTCAAGCATGTAATGATTATACGAGTTTACATATATTATTCATACACTATACTAAAACAACCAAACAGAAATATAGCTATAGAGAGATAGAAGGCGGTTTTTATAGTTATATTTGCAAGTTACTAAAAAAAATAAAAATGTTTAAACAAGCACAGAGCGGTCCCTTCTGCATGATATGATGCTTTGCATAAAATACAGGTTTATTTTTACATAGGGAAGAGATAGAAACACAGAATACAGGGAAGTGATTGCTTACAAAGGAGAACAGTTGAATGAAGACTGTCCCGCTGGAAGTCATCATCCCTCCAATCCATAGAACAGAATTCCCTTTAATGGAAGCCAGAAGGAGGACTTGTCCGTGGGGATCATTATAATGACATCACATTTCTGACTTCAGATTTAAAGGGACCTGTCATGCCTCAAAAACAACTGCTCATTAGATTAAGCATACAATTCTATCTATACATTGTGCCAACAGATTTGCCAGCAAATGTATACATTTAAAGAAAAATCTATTTAAAAATAGGTTTTCTCCCAGCTGTCAATGCGGTCAGTCAATGCTGAGATGGGAGAGGAAAAAAAGACCTTTAACGTGAAGTCCCTTGGCTCTCCACCCATAGCAACCACAGCAAATGCACTATGGTTGCTATGGAAACTCAAACTCAGCAGGCGCTTCAGACTCTAAAAACACTGGCAACAAAGCCAGCCTGTAACATCGCTGACAAGATTTGCCCCTCCATGTCCCAAGCAGGACAAATCAAAGAAGAGACCAGGACGAGTGGAGTAAGCACCAGGTGGGTGTTACAGGAAGAGTAACACCAAGAAAGGTGCCTTGAAATAGAGTAAAAGGGAGTAAATCTCTATATTTTACACTGAATACATTATGTATCAATGTGATATTATGTATTCAATGTATATGGGAGCAATTTAAAGTATGTTTTTATTGCAGGTTCAGTTTAGACCACTGAATACACGAATCTGGTCAATACACACACGTACGTAATTATTTTTAATTAATTTACAAGGACCCTTCCCTTTAAAGTAAATAGGCAGCACACAAAGTGCAGACATAATAGAATCCATATACCATGCCCTTTACAGAGCGGAACACAAACCTGTATAATAATTATTACAGCATTGCCTCTTTGTAAAGGCTTGATGGAATAGAGGAGATGTGAATTGCCTGCAGTGCGCACAACTTCCAGATGAAAAGCACTTTTGAATCCTGTGCATTGGGGTAATTGATAAGACTCCCAGAGGACAATGATATAAACATAGTGCAGAGATGGAAGGACTGAGCAAAAATGTTTTGTCAACACTATACCTTGAAAGCACCAGTGAAGAGACCTCTCAAACAGTGATGGTCATGACATACCGATGGACACTTATGAATTATATACGAGGTTGACAAATATAAATCATGTATCATAAGATGGTGTGTCTTTTCAAACCACTTTGCATTTATGGAATGTACTACAGACACACACACCAATTATGACAAATCATAACATCATCCATAGATGCGTAGCTTTTTAATCCAGCAATTCACATGGGTCATGGAAAATGTAAATTTATTGAAAATCTATTAACATCAGCATGTGATTTTCTTAAGGTTATCACCAACAAACATTAGTAAATCTGTTTGCATCGTTTTATTGCCCTCACTTTGGAGAAATCTGTGTTTGTTATTTTCAAAGTATAATAAGGTCTCTACAGACAAAGGTTTAAAAAAAGCACTCTCTCAAAATTTCAAAGTATTCAGCTATTTAGTCAGGCATTTGTTGATATTGTAAGGTTTTGTTTTTTGTTTTCTCCAGCAATATTTTTATAAATTAACTTTGTTACACCCCCCTTGCTGTAAATCATACAACCGGTCCAGTAACTTTCTGGTTTGTTTTGCTCAGTGGAGCTAAACCTGAGCGGCAGCAATTGCTCAGAGAATCTGACTTGCAAAAACTTCTCACTGAGAAGCATTGAGAAGTCTGTGATTGGACAGCAACATAAAGTTTGGGCGAAGTTAGAAGGGGAGGGCTTGCAGGAGCGGCAGAAAAGATAACCAGCTTTTGCAAGCTGTTCTATTTATAAACCTGGTTAAACAATGCAAAATTAAATGCATGCATGTTTTCGATAGGGGAATATCTACTAAATTTTTTAAAAAACATTTTTCCTTTCAGTGTTATAGAATCAAGGTATATTTATGTGTTGTCTATGTGAATGTAGGGGTGAATTTTTGTGGAGTGTGCGCGAGAAAACATAGGTGCATTTGTGTAGCGTCTGTGTATGCAGGAGATATTAATTAATATTAAGGTCTCCTTACTCCCTTTACTCCCGCTACTCATTCAACCAGGTCCTCTTTCCACATGCCAAGAGGCTCCATAAGTAGCAAAAGCAAACATCAAGTAAATAGAATTTCAGAATATATACAAAGCCAATGTGAGCTTTGAGTAATTAAAATATATATATATAAATTTTAGCTCTAGCTGCATTTCACGTTTCATTGTCAATCATAATGTAGGTTTCCTTAGATATTTAAATATATTTACATAAACCTAATCAAGCCGCCATCTCAGATCATATTGAACCAATATTTAGAGATAAATATATGTGTAGCGAGGTACTGTGCCCCCACAAAATGCATTAGTAGTCCTCTCAACGTGAACACTATTACAGGAACAAAGAATTAAAGTTGGGGGGGGGGAGGGGGCGGAAGAGAGAATAAAAAAGATAAAATGACATGGGAATATTTGCTAGAAGGAGACTGATCTGACTATGAAGAGCTGTGTGTAAAATGACAAAGTGCTTCACACGGATGAATGAACAAGGACAACCTGGGACTTGGCACAGTGCTCAGATTTTTTTTCCCCTCACGTACTGTAGCATCTAGCAAGTTAATATCATTCAACAGACAGCTAAATAAAATGAAACACGGACAAGCACTTGGCCTGCTGTAAATAAGATACGTGATAAGTCTGGAAAGCTTATGAACAAAAAAACCTAACAAAGGCTTGTCAATACACAACAATACTAACACAGCTAACAATATGCAGGTTTCTAGAAAAGTGAATATATACAATGTCTGATTTCAGCGTCATATAGTACATTGCATGTATTGTGTGATGTTATAACTCTGTCAGTTTCATTTTATTTTACAACAGAAGGATATGTAAATAACCTGATTTTTTTTTTATAGCACAGATGGAATTCATGAACAGGCCAAACGGTTCCTCTTTCTTGCACAATAAAATGATGACAGTTAAATAGCTCATCTGATCGACTCTTAGGTTCTGATTCGTTGCCGAAGCTGTGCGCTCTCAAGCTGCTATTATTAAACCGCCAAAGGTTCCGAATAATTGTGACATTCACCTCCACAAAGAAACTGGGATATGCTCAGAGGCCAGTGTGCATGCTACAATACACATGGCTTGTTCCTAGTGGAATATAGGTCTGCACTGTGCACCAGAGTCAATTAGACATAACTTGCTCAGCCAAAAGTTCCAGATCTATAGCCCAATGGTTCCCCCTGTTGGCCATGTGTGTCAGCACTGCCCTACATATGTCCCAGGTTATTTTAAAGAGAATTATACTGGAAAGGGAAAACATGTTTCACACACCTCAGCACCTGAAATAAGAGGGATCATAGATTTCTATCTAATCATAATAAAAAATATATATTGAATTTTTTTTCCCTTTTTTAAATAGATGATTGTCAGACAGCCCACACCTCCCAATTCTTCAAAATTGTTATAAAAGATAGTACACATTAGGAACATAGAAGTGGGCTACTGCTGTCAGAGAAATAACACCAGCAGATTGCCTAAAAACAATAGTGGAGAATGATATAGAATCTGGCCTTTTATAGCTGTGCCTGGAAACCTTTGAGATCCAGCAGCCTGTGTAATGTATTGTATAACAAGGTGTTTCTTCACACACTTCTGGCTTTTAATAGATACCGAGTAATATTGCAAATGGAAAGTGTGACACCCAGTTTGACAGGTTGTGGTGTGTTTAAACAGTTTTAATTCACAGCACGCTTGGCCCACAAAGTAAGGAGAATGATTGCCAAATGTTTCCAGTACAATATCTCACCAGCAGCTTTTTAATCTTCCCTCTTTCCACACTCACAAATCCATTATGAAAGCAAGACTTAATTGCTTTAAGCTTAATAAATTTGGGAGTTGGGTAGGGAATAGGGATCGACTGGTTATCGGTTTGGCCAATATCAGCTGATATTCAGGATTTTGGCAAATATCGATATTGGCCTATAATTACACCAATATTGCTGAAGACCCAGTGGCACGCTAACTTCACCTCCTCTCTCCAACTGGTGGGAGCCCCCTGGCTCACAAGACTTGGAGAGAAGCTTCTGTATTTTCTTGAGTGCAAGATACAGAAAACTAAATCCCAAATGTATTGCTAAAACTGGAGTTGTATTTTATTGCATCAGCTGAACAGGCAAAATTTCAAAGATTGAAGGGGGCTAGGAGGGGTTTATTTTTGGGGGGCACAGGATGAATATGAGCAAAGAAGATCATAAGGCAAAGTGCTGTAGATCATTCCATTAATTAACATGTGATGACGGCATCATATAAGACACACAGTTAAGCGGTTCAATTCTAATAATTCTTAGTTGTAGTCTTGTAGTATGTCACAAGTGCAAGCATTAGTCAGATGGCTGTGTGAACAATTCACTCTGCCCATCTCATCGAGTGATGGTTTTGGAGTGTGAACAGTGACTCCGTCACCACTACTCGAATGGTAACCTGTTCAGCTGCACTGGTCCGAGCACAATGCAGTAAGATAGGGCAGATATTGCTTTAAAACACTAAGTCCAGAACAGACAACTATTCTAAAGTTGGAAGATTTGCAACAATATTAAAACGCCAGTTTTGTAGAAAAAATTAAGTAATCAATCTTCAGAAACACATTAAATAGAAAAAAAAAAAATACAATAAAATATTGACATGTGCCCATAACACTATGCCGTTAATTGTAAAGGACGCAATGTGCAGCCTCAAAAGCAGGAAGTCTGAAACAGATTTTAAAAATAAGCATATCTTTTGAAGTGAAATCAAGCTGAGGAAACGTCACTGTTCTGTGCACAGAGGAGAGCAGCAAGAACAAAGAACATCTAAAATAAACCAACTGCTCACATGGTGGAACTAGGAGGCGATGATGATTTCCTTCTAGGGGGATATCTAGAGATAGATATATATATATCAGGCAAGACCTATAAAACAAGAGGGGGGAAAAAAAACAGTACACTCA
This sequence comes from Pelobates cultripes, assembly GCA_933207985.1. NCBI lineage: Eukaryota > Metazoa > Chordata > Amphibia > Anura > Pelobatidae > Pelobates > Pelobates cultripes. The sequence continues at coordinate 99,338,255 of OW240921.1, read as the reverse complement.
CAAGTCTTCATGAACCATAAATGTTGCAAAAAAAAACATCTCTATAAAGTGTTCGTTTTCTTTTGGTTTAAATACTCGTGCACAGATTTGAGATTTCTGCATTTTGTTATAAACAACACTTCTCTCACTCATACTTGTAAATAAGACAGAAAAGGCAACTGGAAGGGCAAATTTTTTTATCGTGAATGCAAAAGTCTGCAATCTCAGAATATGCTAGGTTTCTAAATATACACACATACAGGAGACTCTTGCATGGTCTAGCAAGCTATTATAGCAGGGGATAAGAATATTTAAATTAAACAGTGCTTGCAACAGGGGAAGGATAAACATTAGATGACTCTTTACAGGATGTGTTTAGGAAGGTTGTGCAAGTCACATGCAGGGAGGTGTGACTAGGGTTCATAAACAAAGTGATTTAACTGGCAGATAATTGAGCATTGAGACTGCAGGGGCATGATCTATACTGTTTAATTAAGCTAAAGTTACAAGCACCTGCATGAAGCGTAGATTATATATGACAGATTAGGACTGTATGCCTTGCTTAGTACCATATTATTAAACAAATTAAAGGAATATCCCTTTGCTCAAATAAAATTAAGGGAATTTAAAAAATAAAAAAAGGGTGTGGGGGGCACTCTTACCTTTTTGAGCTCACCCCACCACATCTCATGAGGTCATCAAGGAGGCATGGCCTCCTTCTGACATGGTCCAATCCAATGCTCATCATAGAGGAGCTTTGGGGACCTGGTACACATCCAATCATACCTATATTAAAACATTGTATTCAGTGCTTCCCTATGAGGTTTACGCTATCAAGGAGACACATGGCCTTTAATATACAATCTAACAAGAAGTGTGGATGATGGATATAGATACATAGAATGTGACGGCAGATAAGAACCATTTGGCCCATCTAGTCTTGCCAATTTTCTAAATTCTTTCATTAGTCCCCAGCCTTGTATCTAGGATAGCCTTATGCCTATCCCACTCATGCTTAAACTCCTTCACTGTGTTAACCTCTACCACTTCAGCAGGAAGGCTATTCATTGCATCAACTACCCTCTCAGTAAATAAGAGTGATCAAAAGAAATTAAGTGATTATGCCAATGTCACTACAGTATCCGATAAAAAAAAAAAACAGGTTTCCTTGTTTGAGCTTGAATAAATAAGAGGACATGGACTACATTGCTGCCTACAGTGTTTTTGTTTTTTTCCCCATTCAGGATTGTACATCTAAATGCCTCCTATGCACTTTAGCAGTTGGAATGCTTGAAAATTAAACACAAAAACAGCTACATCAAGATGACCACATGCAATTTCCTGTGTTAACATTTCTGAATACAGCTAGATTAGGCACAAGGCTATTTTTATCTAGATCTGAAAACAAACTGCTCCTTTTAGTTTAAGTTGACATTAGTGGTAATGAGTTACACATTATCAAACAAAGGGTAGGGTGTAGCCATCAGGTAGCCCTCTAGCGGGCAAGGAACCATATATATATTCCATGTCTGACTGGCAAAGCATTGTGGGGGATTTAGTTCCTCGACATCTGCAGAATTATCTGTGAAATAATGGTCTTTACTGAGAAGTGTGTGACATGCTGCATACAAAACAAAATACAGTTAGACTCATCAGGATGCTGTCAGACATGGATTTACATGCTTACATTTACCTGCATGTTACTTCTTGCTCTAGTTAAGAATGATCTCCTACTTAAGTGATTATCCTGTGATCTTATTTCAGGGCAGTCACCAAGGAAATATAAAAGGCGTTCACTGCACAAACACTCCATCTAGTGGAATAAGTGTGGCAAGAAACAGTTTAAAAAGTTAAGGTGAAAAAAAAAGAATTAAAAAAAAAAAAAGTCTGCAAGTGCAACTTTAAATAAATGCCCATCAATATTAACGGTCTTCAATGGTACAATCAGTACAAAATCTATTTCTCCTAACCATTTATTTGCTAAACAAGGAACTGCAAATTTAAAGCCAAAATACCAAAGCGAGAAAAACAGGTCGGAGAATGTTGGCAGTTTCACACAGTGTCGGACTGTGATCATAATAATGGTGTTTATTATTCACTAAACAGTCACTATTTTTTCAGCTCCGCTCTTTCAGCATGGAAGTCATGTTTGTATTCAATTAAAATTTTATATACAATGATATTGTCCCTTCCATCATCTGTCAATCAGTTCTTGGCATGGTTTCCCAACTCAGACTTCCAGGAACAGCCCAAGTTCTGCAAACCTCCACACAAATCCCAAGCTGGGAAATACAGAACTGTGTGAAGAGTACAGCACACAATACCTAGAACTGGGTGAAAGAGGAAAGCAGGAGAACCACCTCTCCAGATCCACTAACAAACTTGGCCACATCAGGCCCAAATTCACCAACAAAGGTAGATTTTCATTCAGACATGAAGTGGACACACAAATGGAAGTGAGGAAACATGCCATCATAAAATAGTGGCTACTTTATCTAGAATATTTTCTTTTGCTTGTAAATCACTGAGAGCTGAAAAGTCTGGCATCATTGAAAGCGTTTTAAACGCATTCCCATTTGAAGAGCACTTGAGCCCTCCTGACGTAACGGGAGCCTCAATCCATAAAACCAATATATATTTTTTTGCACCATAATTACAGCCCAGCAGGGATAAACCACTAATGCTAGTTATGGTAAGCATTATAAGCACTATGTTTTTGCAAAGAATAATAAATTATGAGCTGGGCCCGTAATCCATACATGTGGTGCGCACAAGGTCAGCTTTTAGGACAACAACAAAAAACATGAAGCGTTAAAACCATGAAAAACAAAAGCATGGGACTTATTCACTAAACACCAAGATGTAGTCAACTGAAAAACAAACTTCAACATTTAGGACATAGATTTTATATATACTTACATAGACATACATAATACAGGGGCATTCTGTTTAAATAGCAAATCTTGGCCAAATTTCTAAAAGTGGAGTAATCACCATGGAAAGTAATGGAAACTAATGGAACCCCCCCACCCCCCTCCACCACCATCAACCGCAGAATTGACAGCCAATGTCATGCATTTTATGCTCATTAATAATCAATTAGGGCAACCCATTCACATTACAACTGGGAAAAGCTCTGTATCTACCCGGTAAACTTAAAATGTGGCAGTACATGAACAGCAAGACAGATTGTGGGAATAGCATTCTGAAGCTTCCTTCTTTAAATAAAGAGGCATTTTTATCAGTTGGTAATAGATCAAACCTGTACAACACTCCAGTTTGGCCACAGGATGAGGGTCGGAACAATCATTTTGACAGGTATGGGGGTTCCACCATGACAAATCTTGAACAGATATATGCTGTACACCGGAAGATAACATTATCCAAAATCAATTTTCCAGATCGAAAGTATGAAAGTGAAATAATGCATGGAAATAACATGTAATATATGAGATCCAAGAATAAGCATCCGCAGCATCCCTGTACTGCAACACAAGAAGATTTTCTTTTTATTAATATTTTGTAGATTTTAAACACAGTGTTAAAAGTACGCCTGAAAAATTTAGTTTCAATGATTACTCAACAAAGCTCTCCCCACAACCATGCTGCAGTGGGCATTGCGGTTGTACTCATGACACAATTGAAGAGAGGATTGTCTGCAACTATCATGACAGAGATATCCACAATGCTAGTCACTGCTAACTGGCAAGATTAGATATATTCTATCAGTCTTACACACCTTGCGTATCAAAGACGATGTTGAGAGGGCATCCAAGCAACCCCTTTGCTTTCCTTGTGAATTAAGTGCATTAGATTAAAACCCCTGGCAAGCAAAGGGCGACATATTCCTGTACATCCATTTTGTATTTACTAAACAAGCTGCTCCCACCCACGCAATCACTCCTTATTAGTTGATGTATCAGATTTCTATTCTCATCTCCTCGAAACTGACCTCCTTGGCTGTTAGTGCAGCAATCTGTCTTCTACTTAGCTTGTAAACTCATCAGGGCATGAATCCCTTGCCGGTTTTCTGATGTTAAATGTTTTATCTTGCAGTGAGTGTGCAGTGTACCAGCTGGAATCTGCACTACAGTGACTGCTTACCAGAGGTGTAAAGTACCGTGTCCCTTGGCCAAACAGTGTTATTTACTAACCCAGGAATTACCCAGACTGACATGGGCATTGCAAATGTTATATCAAAATAAGGATTTTGAAGAAATTGAATTATGGGAAACTGAATAGAGAACCTGACATTCTAAAAAGTCTTTCGACTGGAAACCTGAGCTGCAATCTTTTCCTATTATGGCTAGACAAATGCAAATAAATACAATAATTGGAAATATAAAAAGGGAAAAATCAGATACATATCCCTAGCAGAAAGATGGCTGCTGATGTTTATATATTTTTTTTGGTCTATGTTTATTTTATGTAATAAATGGCTAATCTCACAAGTAAGAAAAACACCTGCCGTGTGAAAAATGAAACGTATGAAAATGTTTCACTTTTCCACAAGTTTTTTTTATTCAAAAATATATGACTGGCTTTATTTTTGCCTTGGTTTAATAGTAATCTGGGGCAAGAGGTAGCATTACTGATGAACCACACTTTCACTTATGAGGACTATGAGTTATCAACACCATAGCCAAGAGTTCCATACAGCAATGTACAAACCAGTTCCTCATTCAGATATGGCAGAGTTTCCCAATTGGTGTTCCGCGGAACCCTAGGATTCCGACAAAAAATGTGAAAACAAAATGGCCGCGGGCGGTGAGGGAGCAGTGATCTCCATGCTCAGCTCCCTTGCACAGCAGTAATGCCAGAGCCTGAATATGACGTCACTACGGCTCCGGCATCAAGAGGCGCGCGAGGGAGCTGAGCAGGGAGATCACTGCTCCCTCGCCGCCCGCACGACAGCCACTCAGCAGCCCCACTGGACCCTAGGGACTTCATGCCAGCAGCCCCACTGGACCCCAGGCACTCCATGCCAGCACTCCTAAAGGTAGGGTGGCTGGGTGGAGTAAAATGTTTTGTTTAAAAAAAATAAAAAATAAAAAATTTATGTGTGTCTGTTAGTGAGTTTGTATGTTTGTCAGTGAGAGTGAATATGTGCTTGTCAGTGAAAATGTATCTGTTCTTGTCAATGACAATATATATGTGTGTGTGTGTGTCTGTTAAAGAGTGTGTGTGTGTGTGTGTATCTGTGTCAAGGTTTGCGTATGTGTCACTGTGTGCATCTAAGTGTGTGTATGTGTGTGCCAGTATGTATCAGTGTGTTTGTATGTGCCTGTGTGTGTATTTGAGAGTCAAGATGTGTGTGTGTGTGCCAGTTTGTGTGTGTATATATCTGTGAGTCAGATACATATACACACACTGACAGAGATACACACACTGGCGCATACAAACACAGATACACACACCGGCACATGCAAACACAGATACATACACACATACAAACACAAATACACACATCTTGAAACACAGATAGATACATACACACAGATCCACACTGTGTGTCAAGGTGTGTGTATCTGCCAGTGTGTGTGTAGATCTGTGGGTCAGATTCATACACACTGGCGCATACAAACACAGACACATGTCCTGTCAGAATCAGCATGCACCCCGAACTGACATCAGTTGGTAGGGCTTCCATGTAGTTTCACTGCTACACAAAATACAGAAACCTTCCGTAAATACCTGTAGATTCACTACTTAGGATAAAATGGCATGTTTATATGAGTCAGGGATATCAAGAGAGAACAGAGAGGTATGGCAAAATAACAGATTAAAATGTGTTTTCCTGTAGATTTCAAATCATGCTACTAAGGTTTTGGAGATATGTTCAGTGCTCCCTGTAAGAATAACGAGTGGATCAAATTTGGGTGAGAAGCTCACAAATGCCATCAGTTTAGAGCAAACAAAAGACATTAAGAGGTAAGTAACATCATCGCCATAATATTGAAAAAAATAAAATAAAAAAATAGATCCACTGAATAGTCTATTAACAGTGTAGCTTCATCTACAGCAATAAGATTACATTGTTTTTAAGAAACGCGTTTAAGACCTAAATCAACATAGTGTCAGCATTAACAAATTAATAAATGTGATCTGCAGCCTGGGTATAATTTTATCAATGTGCTTGAAGCAAACGTTGATGTGTCTAAAAAAACAATCCCTGGAGTGAACTGAGCAAAGTGACATCCAAAGATAACGGCTGAAGACGGGGTTAGAATGCGAGCCAAATTCACACTGTTTGCATCAAATCATGCTCAGTGTTCATAGGCTCAATTTCAAAGTTTTAGGGACTTCAAAAACCTACAATTTATCCATTTACCGTATAAACTCGAGTATAAGTCGACCCGAATATAAGTGGGAAAACTTATTGACTCGAGTATAAGACTAGGGTGGGAAATGCAGCAGCTACTAGTAAATTTCTAAATAAAATTAGATCTCCAAAAAATTATATTAATGGAATATTTATTTACAGTGTGTGTATATAATGAATGCAGTGTGTGTGTGTATATATAATGCAGTGTGTATGAGTGCAGTGTGTGTATGTGATGCAGAGCCTTGGTGGGGTGCGGGGATTTTTTTTAATTATTATTATTAATTTTATTTTTTTATATTATTAATATTTTTATTTTAATATTATTTAAATTTTTTATTTATATTTTTTCGTCCCCCCTCCCTGCTTGTTAGCTGGCCAGGGAGGGGGGCTCATTCCCTGGTGGTCCAGTGGCATGGGCTGTGTAGGAGGGGGGCTGGCAGAGAGCTGTTACCTTTTCTGCAGCTCCTGTCAGCTCCCTTCTTTCTCCTCCGTTTCGGTCAGCTCCCTTCTCCTCCACGTAAGTCTCGCGGTCTGACTGCCGCGTGGAGCGTGGCCACGGGTTCTGACACCGCGGCTCTCGCAAGACTTACAGTGGGGGAGAAGGTTGCTGACCGGACCGGAAGAGAGAGAGAAGGGAGCTGACAGGAGCTGCAGGAAAGGTAAGTTACAGCTCGCTGCCAGCCCCCAACAGGACCGCCGGGCTTGTAATGAGCCCGGCAGTCCTTGTCTGTATTATGGCAATGTAAGTTGCCATAATACAGACAGTAACTCGAGTATAAGTCGAGTGGGGGTTTTTCAGCACAAAAAATGTGCCGAAAAACTCGACTTATACTCGAGTATTTACGGTACTAAATTAAAAAAAGAAAAGGTTAATATATTAGCTGAGCCTTTTCTGTGATTACGATACTAGTTTTTGTAAACATTACAATTAAAGTTGCCTGATAAAGGGGGAAGAAAACATAGTTTATAACATGATGTCCCCTAAGGGGAAGAGATGATAGAGTAAGTACCACATGCAATGTGAATTATTCATGTTTTTTTATAGCGTTTTTCACGTTAACTGAAGAGTAATGCTCCACTTTTGCGGCACCAAGCCAAGGTAGCCAGGAATTTCCAATTGTGTCTCATCCAATGCAATAACAGCATTCATCTCTGCTTGCCACGTGACAATGAATATTCTGTCACACCCATTGTAGTACAGATAGCCCCTCATTGTTGCCCACAATTCACCATAGGAGTGTCTTCATCATCTCAATGAAGTGGTCTGGGTGCAGTAGTCCTGTGCTTTTAACCCTGCAATGTAAAACATTGCAGTTATTTTATTTTTTAGAAACTGCAATGTTTACACTGCAGGGTTAAGTCCATCTCTTGTGGCATTCATACGGACAGCCACTAGAGGTTCTTCCGCTGCATTGACAGCGTAAAACTTGGCAACATGACACGGAAGCCCATAGGAAAGAATTGAATACAATTATTCCCTATGGGAAAGTTTGAAGGCACGTGCTCTGCACATGCGCTCCTTTGTGAGACACATTGGACGTCAGCGGATGCATAATATTGCAGGAGACGAGCAGGCCAGAGGAAGCTTTGGTGCTGGAACATGGTAAGTAAATAGATTTTTTTCTCAATGTTTTATTGCAAACAAACAATGAAGGGGCAGGTCTATATGGGACTAGGGAACAGGGGCACTATAACATTAGGAATACAGGTTCCACACATTATAGTGTTCCTTTAACTGACAAACCAGAGCACACTTACAAATAAAGTAACCAATGTGGAGAACATATGCCAATGCAGTGTACAAGGACTATATTTCCCCATCATGCATTTTGTTGGTTGGATTTCAAAGGAAACTGTAGTACAGAACAGCTGAAGAGCCGTAGACTCGCCATCCCAGATAATTATTCCAGTGGTAGCTACCATATACATCATCAGATGCGGTTTATCAGTTTCCCATTAGTCTCAGAGTCATGTGGATGGTTGAAAATCAGAAGTACTTTTAATGGGCATTTGGATAACTATATGATATTTGTAATGCGAGGTCAGAGGCAATACATTGTATTATTTCATGTAATTTCAGCAAAGGCTTTCAGGCATAAAACATGAAAAGCTAATATCTTAACCGTCTTAATAATCACCAATAAAAACTGCCAACAAAGTAATTGAGAGACGAGGCTAAATTAGCAACTGCTAAGGATCAATATTAGTCTTCAGCCATGATTAAGAAGCAGCAGGCAAGCACATATTCATATTAAGCACTACTGTAAACACAGTAAATCCTCTATGCTTCAAAAAGTGGGGTGTGGGGAGTTCAAAAGTTAGGAGAAACTAACAGATAGGAATACATTTAACACAGACAATTACTACAAATGAGAACTAGCATTTAACAGATTATTTTGGTCAATTTTTACCTTTTATACAGTCTGATAAGAGTCAGAAAGTGGTAAAAAGAATTATGTGGACATATTCGTACAGGGTTAGATGTATAAATGACAAAATATATAGCAGTGATAGAAAGAGGAACCAGGTACTCCAAGTATCTTCAAATGTATTTATTGGGACAAGTGAAACACTACAACGTTTCGACCCCTGAAAGAGTCTTTGTCATTGTAAAATATATAGCAGACATTACTACCACATTTCTAATATATGCAAGTAAGAAAATACCTTGGGGAAAATTTTACAAAATGGTGGTGTGATAAAAAAAAAAAAAGTTCTAAAACAAGGCTGTAAAGGCCATGTAATCTAGTGGAATCAGCATGTATATTACAGATTGCACCACATTTACAGCAATACTTTGTAAAAATAAATAAATGAAAAAATAACACAGCCTTGGCTTGGGCTATTTGTCATTTTCTATCTTCCACAGTAATGGACACAAATAGAGATGCTGCTATTTATTTATATGTAGAAAGACAGATGGATGGATGGATGGATAGATATATTAGACAGAATTTCTAGAGAGATTTGCTGCGGTAATGTCAAAATGTAGGCTGGCATAATTAGGGCTGTTCAGAGTCCTCTTCACACATTTTGATGGTTTTCAGTTATTGCTCATTATTAAGAAAATGCCTCAAGATGGAACGTGGAGGGAGGGAGTCGATCACAAAAATAAAGTTTCCCAAGAGAATAAAATCTGTTTCAAGCTATAAAATGCATAGCATGTCTCTATACGAGGACTGCCTGGTGTGTAATTAAATACAGACACAAAAAATATTTAGTATCCTCGAGAAAAAAAGTGTCATTTATAATCTCTTAAATTGGAAGAAACATGGCATAATGTGATATTAAGCTTAGTGACAGCCTGCTTTTACTTCAGCCGGTCAAGATGAGAAGTGCCTGAGGTGCCGTGAAAAGATAATTCCAAATTTTAAGTGGGGAAGAGAGGCTGCATTTTTTCTGAATTCAAGGAGGCTTGCTACACTATAAGACATTTAAGGAAGACGTAGTTTTTTTTTGGGGGTTTGCATTTCATTTTTAATTAGGTGTAGATGCTGTGTGTGTGGAGGTGGAGTCAGCATTTGTGAATATGCAGGATCACCTTAACCTCATGGCCTTGATTCGAACACAAATTTTTATTTAAATTATTTTAATAGTACTCATCTAGAAAACAATCCTCCCCCCCCCCACCCCCAATTTTTTTTTATTATTTAGCATAAGTTTGAGACAAGACGTTATTTATCATTTTTTATGCTTTTATTTGAACTGCCATGCAATCCATTGACAGATGAGGTATGTAGCGCAAGGTTTCATATTATATTAACAGGTCGTATATTTATGCTTTACCTAAAATGGTACAAGTTGTGGATGTGTGAAGACATCACGCTGGGTGATCTTTTACAAGAATTTTCTCACAAGAATCGCACTTGGCGTGCATACTCACAGTCATATCAGAGGTTACACGAATGGCAACCCATTATTGCATTGTTATACAAACAAACAATATTCTCTCACACACGTATCCTGGTTTGTTGAATGTTTTTCCTGGTTTGTTTACGCTTCAGAATAAAAGAAAATAAATAAAACATACAGCACATAACGTGCGACTAATGACCACAACGGCCTTCATTTCACGGACTGTATTTTGTTTACCCACTGTATAATTTTGCAGATAAAATAAAGGAATCTTATTTTAATCTTGTATTCGATGCATTTTAAAAACCTTTAAAAACATTTTACTGTGACTTCACAAGTTGTTTACTTATTTTATTAAACAAAGTTTTTTCAGTAAATACTGAATTGAAAACTGAATTTAAAAATTAAGTAATTGTGCTAATCTTTTAAAAAAAAAAAAAAAAAAAACTCAAAAGGAAAAAATATTTTAATATAAAAAGTTAGAAAATGTGCACTCACTATATGGGGTAATGTGTATTCTGTAAACTGCATATCCTTGAACACAAACTTAAATGGTCACAATAGGGTCAGGAACACAAACATGTATTCCTGACCCTATAGTGTTAAAACCACCATCTAGCCCCCCAGGCCCCGCATGCCTCCATAAATATTGCAAAATCTATCTTACTTGTATTCAAGCTTGAAGCTGTAACTCTGCATGCTGTTTGACTCAGAAAAACAAGCAGTCTGCTGATATCATCAGAAGTGGTAGCCTGATCCAATCACGGTGCTTCCCCATAGTATTGGCTGAGACTGACAAGGAGGCAGATCAGGGGCAGAGCCAGCATGATTCAAACACAGCCCTGGACAATTAGCATCTCCTCATAGAGATGAATTGAATCAATGAATCTCTATTAGGAAAGTTCAGTGTCTGCATGCAGAGGGAGGAGATACTAAATGTTTAGATGCATTTTAGGCAGCCATGACCCAGGAAGGATCTCTAACAGCCATCTGAGGAGTGGCCAGTGGAGTTATCACTAGGCTCTAATGTAAACACTGCATTTTCTCTGAAAAGACAGTACTACAGCAAAAAGCCTGAAGGTAATGATTCAACTCACCAGAACAAATCCAATAAGCTGTAGTTGTTCTGGTGACTATAGTGTCCCTTTGAAGTGGTCTGGGTGCTGTGACCCTTTTGCACTTAATGCTGCAATGTAAAACATTTCCAGAGAACTGCAATGTTTACATTGCAGTAGGGATAGACAGATAATCGGTTCGGCCATTTTGCAGGATTTTGGCAACTATCGGTATCGGCCACTAATGATACCAATGTTGCAGATAATGTGAGAGGAGGCGGTGGCCCAGCGCATGCAGAGTTGGCGCGTCCATAAGGCAGCACAGGCAGCCGTCTTAGGGTGCACCGGCTCTAGTTTGCAAGAATCGAGTGACTGGCAGGAAGGAAGCACACAGTGCTCCTCCCGGACCTCCAGCGTCAGATTTTCCCCATAGGAAAGCATTGAATAATGCTTTGCTATGGCGAGGTCTAATGCGCGCGGCAGTTGCCACACATTCGCATTAGGTCTCCCCCGCCGGCTCACATCGGGGTAGGAGCGAGGGCAGAACCTACCCCAGCGCCGAGGGACATTAGTGCTGGATTCAGGTAAGTGACTGAAGGAGTTTTAACCCCCTCAGCCCCACAGGACAGGGTGGGGGGGGAGGGGGTGTTGGGCAATTAAACCTATAGTGCCAGGAAAACGGCTTTGTTTTCCTGGCACTATAGGATCCCTTTAAAGGTCTGGGAAATTTCTAGGAGGGCGGCCAGTATGATATTTTATGCAACAAACAATATAAGGGTCAGAGGATTAAAACTATACTGTCCAGAAGAAGGTAATATTTCCTTTATGAAATGTATAGCCTTCATTGACTTATCACCAGTTTAAGACATAAAACACCAGTCCAACACACATTGAATAAATGATTAACTGCAGAAACGGATTGGTTACTTAACTATATGGTAAATAAAGAATGGCTTTACTCAACAAAAGCAGGTTTAATGTCTTAAACAAATATCCACATACAAAAAATAAATAACCTTGCATTATATAAACCTTAAATGCTTCTCATATAATTAGCTGTGGCAACCCCGAAGAAAAAGCCAGATCTAATGGGAAGCTTCTTAAATATAATCACACGGCGTCTTGACACTTTTAATCCTCTATAGCTCACACACCAAACCAAGATATTAATTAGGTTACAGCATGTGTGGTTAATCTACATCATATAGACACAGAGCCCTGAGGAGGTGTTGTGCTGAACCAAATTTTCACAAACATGACAGAGCAGGCGTATTAGCAAATAACTAGGGATGGCTGAGCAAGAGAGCACTCCAGATGCAAGTGACAAAATGTAGCACAGGGCCTCCAGGTACCATACATTCCAAAGGATATATTATAACAGGCCCCCCAGACAACACTATTAAAATATAATTTGTTAGGAGATTTTTACATGTGCACATTTGATCCCAATCGTGTTACGCATACACACATACACAACAATTCTCTCAGACATGCATACATACTAGACAGTATAACTATCCACATCTCCTTACTCCTTACTTTTTTCGAAGTGAGCTAGGGTAGAGAAGATGGCTTACAGCTCTGTCCACTGCACCTTGGTGACCTGGATTTCAGTAATCAAAGTTGCCTGAACTACCAAATTCTAAACTTTTGCCCCAATACAGTTCTAAATATCCTGATGTCATCTGTTTACTGAACTCCCTTTGCAGTCCTGTATTAGATTATTTTAAAAGGCTGCTCCATGCGTGAATTGGATCCTTCCAAGAAAATGACGCCATACCAGCACAGACTGCAAATGATACGTAAAGGTTTAAGCTGCCATATACTACTGCTCTGTACATTTGGGAATCCACTAGGAATAGCTGTAGGTGTAAAAAAACATCTATTTTACATTTATCAATAAGCATACTGAACTGGAAACTGGTGTATGAAAAACAGATTCATTTAATTCCTACTGTAACAAAGCAAAAGGTCACAGCTTGCAGCCTCGAAATTATGTAGAATATGGCTACATAATTTCAGTTTCAAAGCATAATGAGAAATATTATGGAATGATTATGCATCCAGTAATACTGTTCAGTTTCACAAGCAAAGCCTACATCATGTAATTTTAACCTTTATTCTACATTTAATACATTTCAGACGTTCAGTTAGCACGACCATTAAAAAAAAAAAAAAGAGAGAGAGAGAGAGAGAAACAGACAAAGAAGAGAAAAGGAAAAACATTAACACACATTTCTAATTTAAGTGTTGGAGCACCCCTTCCTTTAAAAGTGAAAATGAAGATAAACACAACTTTTATCACTTGCTGCACTGATCTCACACCTCACACAAAAGGCAGTGTTTACAAAACAAGAGACAGCAGGACTCTTTACACCAAAACCAGTACATTATGCTAAGGCATTATGGGCTACATTTTACTCTGCAAAATACATAAAAATACAAAGATTTATGCTCTATTTGGGAAGTGAAATGGTTAATGTGCACTGATAGTAAATTATACTAGAGGAGGGGTGTAAAGGAAAAAACGGTCACTCCTTATCATGAATATGTGATGTCACTCCATCCTGTACTATTACAAGACTCACTTTTACAGTGCAACATGCGGCAGCACAAAGGGCTTCATTTAAGAATCACTGGATGTTATAATGTAGACTGCAAATCCTAAATTTGGTATAACTTGTGCGGCAACTCTAAATATTATATGTGGAATTACAGCTATCTCTGGACATATTTCACAAACTGTGCCTTCCTGCAGTAGCTGAATATTTTTACAAGTGCAATGGATAATTCAGCTTTCATTTTAAAAGATTTTATTCCTGCAATAGTAATGCATGTCCTAAAAGTCATTTCCATTCTGTGCAAATTATTTTGAGTTTCCCAGAGATCTGGTTTATAACTACCAATACATTTTAATGTACCACCTCCAACCACTGAATACGCATTGTACAGCAACAAATGCACACTGACATTTAGGTTTTGAGGTTTTTGGGGTTTTTTTAATCCAACTATACGCAAATCTGTTGGGCAGTGTTGGGTTACATGCTTGATCATGAAAGGGTTATAAACTGCACAAAGTAAAAAAAGCAGGAACATAGTGGGAGGAGGGGGGAAGAAAGGAAAAGAAAAGAAAAAGGAAAAATGGAAGACAGTTGTGCAATCTTCCAGCCCTCTTCCAAAGCAATTGCTGGGATTTAACGTTTAGAATGGACATTTCCAATGTGAGGTCACAGCTTCTCTCAGTGAAAGGTTAACATAGGTGGGTACTTTCTGCATCAGAGAGCTCCTATTGACAATCGCATACTCTGAATGGATGCTCAGTGCATATAATCAACTCTGGCAGAGGTGTCGGCCTCAATTGGAAGGCTTCGTTCTGAGGGCTCTTTGTTTAGTGCCTGTCTGCAGAAAAGCTACAGCAAAACTGACAACTGCACATATTGAGTACACAGATCTGCCTGGATGCTTAACCAAGCTCGGAAAAACCGACAATAACTATCTGGCCTATTTCGTGCTCATCTGAAATAAGCCAAGATGTAAAATACAGCAGCAAGAGTGATTAGCACCGACACCATATGTATATAGCCGGCCTTCAAAACCGCTATCATATTCTGCACAGCTGGCTGCCATTTTACATTGTTTAATCATGTGCAGGGCTGAGCATAAACAATAAGAAGGGTAATCCCCCACATAGCATGGCCCTGGTGCTGCAGGTCTTTCCGGCTACTGAAGGGTTAAACACGTTTTGTACAGTTATTGAACGCTGCAGATGACAAATGATTCTGGTTCTGAAGCTTGGGGGGGTGGGGGGGGGAGAATCATGATAGAGTGTAAGACCAATGTAATCCTCTTTCCTGCGATGTACGGCTTGCTAACAAGATTGTGCAGCATTCACATTGGATCAGCTGCGCTGTGACCTCTACAGACCGTTACAATAACCAATATTAATACTAGTCCAATAACAGGAAGAATACAGTTTCACATTTCCCAACACAGGAATCCCCAAGGAACAGCAAAAGGAATTTGTTTAGAGATCCACAGAGCACAAATTAAACGGCTGATTTAACCATTTCTATGCATGCCTGGAAAAAGGTCAAAGAAAAGGATAACATTCAGAAAATCCAACTGTGGCCCTCTAGCCATGCTCTGGATTAAACTCACATTCTTCTATTGCTAACAATCCCTTAGAAAGCCTGTTTGTTTGAAATAAATATATATATTTTTGAAAAATAGAAAAGATAGGAGACTAATACAAGAACCAAATATTTTAATGAATGCCATAATTTGTTTGGCACTTCATACAAGTGTACAGAACATCGAAGGCAGGCCAGAATTGCACGGCAGGAGGAAAAATGGCTGCTAACAATACTGGAAGATTAATTTTAAGACTGTATTACAGCGCAGGCCAGTATTACAAGATTGTTAAATATACATGACCCATTTCCGCATATAAATGAAGGATTTTCTTTAAAGAGAAAGTGTCATTGTCAGAAAGATTTTTTATTTTTTTTAATTATTATTATTTTTTTATTTTTTTTAATCGGCTTTATTCAGTCTACTGAATAAAAAAAGGTTTCTCCTCTACATGCAGAGACATTAACAGAGCAATATTGTTAAAAACCATAAAATACATATTTAAATGTGCAGACTAGCATATCCGCTGCACTTTTAACCAGAATTTTAAAAATTCTAATAAAACCTTATAGCACACCCTTTTCGTGCTCTACAGCAATAAACAAACAATTCAAATTTTTTTTAGCACAACAATTTCAGAAATTAAATCTGGTGGGCACTCCCTCAAATCAGTCAGGCCTGAATATTGGATTGCTTAGAGCGGAATAATGAAGGATTGTGCATATATTTATACACACATTGCTTAAAATATTGAGTCCAATGCTATCCAGGCCTTCAAATTTGCTTGCCACTGCAAGCCTTGAGGGTAAGTGGCAAATGCAGTGGGGTGAATTTCTACTATTTTGCCAGAGCAAAACTGAAAAAGTCATGATGGGGGATAATCTCTAATCTTATAATTATATATATATTGTAAATATATATATTTACAATACAGAGTTAAAAAAATAAAAAGTAAAACACTTTCCAGACAGTTCAGAATCCTGTAAGCTTTTTGTTTTGTAAATCAACCAATCCCATGACAATAGCTTCTAAAAACTTGCTTTACAATACAGATTATTATTATATTTATATATCGCCAATAAATTCTGTAGCACTTTATACTGATGGAATAAGCTCTCCTGTAGTCATTTTATTATACAAATAAATGTGAACAATAAATGCTTGTAACCGGATTAATATAGAGCCACACCTTCAATGAAGTGTCAGGTATGTGTTATTTACTGGGTGGATGAATAATGGCTCTCTCATTTAAGGTTCAACTACATATGTCAAAATAACTTGCGTTTGGCTATAACGTTCATCCGATTCAGCTGAAAGGTAAACCCATGCTGCCAAGCAAAACACGATACGTGATAGGACAGCAGACATATATTAACAAAAACATAAGTACATTTAAAAAAATAAAAATCTCCGAGTTCCCAGCTTGACCTGCAAATGCGCACAAACGGGCATTGTGTTTCAGACTTCACAATGCATTTCTGCAGATCCCCTGGATACTGTTATAAACACACTTTTTTTCTTAAACCAATGCGTATATCTATATTTATTTGTGGTCACTGCCGATGCATAGACTAGCATAGGCCTGCTAAACCTGTCCCACAATTCCAGGTCTCAGCCTTCCCCTTTGTGGTCGGGGACCTACCTTTACAGTGCTTATCATTTGTGGTGTGCAGTATGTGAGAGGTAGACTTCTATTTAAATATATAGATTTGTGCAAACATTTTGGGGGGTAATTTGTCGAAATAAAACGGTTAATCCACGTTCAAACTAATCTATCATTAGTAATTAACCTGGTGAGTCTTATTCAATGAATCAAAACAGATGGAGCGACATTTTCTGCAGCACTGTACAGAGAAGCTTACAGTATAAAGGATATGTGTATCTCTATACATCTATTTAACCCCTTAAGGACCAAGCTTCTGGAATAAAATGGAATCATGTCATGTGTCCTTAAGGGGTTAATGCTGTGTAATCAATTAGTTGACCATCAAAAACTCGGAAACAGAGACTGAAACGAAGATCCAGTCTGAATTGGAACCGTCCTTCAGCACAAGCAAGAGACAAATAAAACTAAAGCACAAAGGGGAGAAATTATTTAAAAAAAAAAAAAACACACACACAAAGCACATGAAAGAAACAAGGCAACTTGTTAAAAAAGCTTAGCATAAGTAATGAAGGGATTCACCTCCATATGGTCTGAAAAGCAGATTGGTATGGCTCACCACAGGAGGGAGATGGGTGGTACTAAAATCTCTACACTGAACTGACAAAGACAGCCTGACTCCATCTTGACAATATGCTGCCCTGCTCTATGTGGCTACCCACTGCCTCCGATTACAGAATGTTCTTTAAATGCCAGCCAAGTTAGTTACATGACAGACAGGAGATGAAGATTACGCACATTAAAACATGTTAAGAGTGAATTAAATGTGTTGTGTATTTAGCACAGAATAGATCAATGTTATAAAGCTGTGTTTGCACAGAGAGAGACTGTCTGGTACGCGCGCGCACACATCAAATCCCAACCCTTCCTTGTGTTTTAAGTCTCTAGAGTTACAAGTTTAAAATGATCACACACTGCAAATAATGCTGTTTTGTAAGAAGGCCGTTCCAGTCCGACCACTTTATGAGTATACCTCATCATTTTAGAAGAAGAACTAAAAGTAGTTTAATTCTAGAATATAAGCTTGTTTGAGCAGGGCTCTCAGTGCCCTCTGTCCCTGGGTGTCCAGCTCATCTTGTGGCAATTACATGTCTGTTAGTCCACCTATTGTACAGCACTACAGACTTTGTTAATAATAATTCATCTGTAAATCGAAGCCCTGAATCTCGTTTTATGACACTGTACTGCAAGGTAAACAGCTGTAGTAAAACTTCTTTGTTGTTTTCCTAGAATGAGAAAGCCAATAAGGATTTGATCCTATAATATTTGCCCATTATTACTTACGCAATAAGCAATGGGATGCAATCTTCATTTCCATTAGAGGGAAATTTAATTGGATCTTTCATTCTATGATGCATCTGACTACCATTACGTGAAATTATTGCAGATAATTTTTTTTATTTTTTTTTTTTATTTGAGGGAGAATGTTAGATTGCTAACAATGACATATACAAATCGAGAGTAAGGCAATGGGAGCTTGTATTTAGCAAATCCTCAATTCCTTTATGCTGAATATAGTTGTTCTATTATAAGGATGGGGGGGGGGGGCCTAAATCTAAAAATGAACGGGATAATCTGGAGTCAAAGAACAGATGCTTCAAAGCACTATATTTTACTGTTCAAAAACAGAAATAAAATGGCGTACTTTCATACGTATAGCTAACTTCTACTACCACTGTTGCGGTGTACTTTGTCTTCCATGATGCTTGATCAGCCATCTGTCAGAGCATCATGGGAGATGTAGTCCAACACATCTGAAATAGAGGTGTCCTACAATGTAGTTTGTTTCAAATGTGTAAGAGGTCAGCAGTGTGAGTGTTTTCAAATATTGAATAGCTTCATTTTTATGTTAAAGAACCATTCAACAGTAACTGAAGTCAAGAGTAATTTGGCCTGGGTCCCAGAGATTGGCAAGCTAGGTTTTCCCAAAACCCGGCGTAGGAACAACTTGCAATAATGGAATTAAGAATTACACAGGAAGACGTACACTATCCCCCACTTTATTTTGCGCACATTTAAGGTTCGGCATCATACGGTATAGTACTGACAAAGCAGCACACTGTTCTCCATTCTGGCAGTGAAGGGGTAATAACCCAAGCCGTGTCTGCTTCCGTCAATATTGCAGTTACACAAACACAATAATGGGCACCCCTCCCCCCACACACACAATTTCTGTATAAATGGCTTTCATGTAATGACAAAAAAAAGAAAGAAAAAAATCCTTGCTACAACAGGAACCGCATTTTTATTTACCTATGACAGCAAAGCCTGACTAGATACCAAAACAACCTAGTAAATGCAGCAAGTATCTCTTTTAATAAACTGTCACAGAAGAAGCAGGAGAAATTGTGCTTCCAGCTGAGAACAGATTGATGGGCACGGAATCCTTCAGGCATTAGACAGCATTATGCAGCTCACACAAACTCACAGAGCTGTATTATTGGAGCCAGCACTCTCCGTCAAAGCCAATTACCCCTGGGAAAATCAAGGGAGAGGGGATGAGACTTTATAGACACCTTCTGTAACTGTCAAACTCTGTCCACTGGGGGGGTTGGAAGGAGGGGGACATTTTTGTTGCTTCCATCCGGGTGATTTGTTGAACTATGCCATTTTGAACAAAACGGCACAAAGGATGATGTGCCAGGGAGGCAGCTTTGTTTACCAAGACCTGCAAATAAAGCTTCAAGACGAAATGAGGGATGCAGGCAAGGCTGGAATATTAATTACACTTCTGATCGGAGCTGTTACATACACAGATCTGTTGTGTTTGCAAAGTGACAGCCGAAGATGCAAGCATTCACGTTTATAGTCGTTTTATTCATATTATTGCACTCACCATGGTAAATTCTGTTCAAATACATCCTACTGGCAAATGTACATTAAATGTACTGTGGCTGGGAGGCCTTCATTATGTTAACTCAATGCTAACTACCTACTCATTCCAACTGCAGAGAGCCCTATTTAAGAAACTGCCACTAATGAAAATAACACAATTATGCAATCAGTATTATAAATAACAAGAAGAATGGATGAGTAACCTACCACGGAAATGGTACACATTAATAACGAGTTAACAGGTGCGCTTGCAAAAAATAAAAATACGACTGACACACGGTTAAAAAGAAATAAACATTGTCCAAAACATACTTTATTTCCTCAAAGGATACTAGAGCGGGCACATCAGAAAAACACCTAAATTTAAACAGGGGGCGTTATTCACCTCTTGTGCCAGTCAGTACAATTATACAATGGGGATACCCAACAATAAGTAAAATGACACAAAAATAACCATGCTGCAAAACAATGTTGGCACTATATAAATGTATAAATGCAAGCAATAAAAATAATCGCACAGTAGGCCAGAAAAATTAGTTGAAAGCCATAGAAAGAGGTAGCAACTGTCTATATTTCCTTGCACTGCAGCATTTTATGTTCCATTCCACATTGCTAACTCCATTTCAAAATGTACGGCCTACATTGTTTTTAAATCACTCAATTTTATCCATGTCTCATCTGACACCATACACTCCTGATGAAGTTTCCAGGGATGTATACCAAGCTAACAGGTACTGATAAAATTAACTCCCGGGTCCAGTCCTGACAGCAGCCACTACAGGCATTGTTTGTGCATTCACAATAAGAAACACACACAGACTCAAACAAATTGAGCTGCGATTGAGAAAAATCACTACTCCAAACTCTAAATCCCTGGGTAGAGATACAAGCCCTGAATTCTTTGACTGATATCTGGGATAATGTTGCCTGAATACCTCAAAGTCATCACTAAACCCACCTTAGCTAGGAAATGTATATAGCGCAAGACAAACCATTAGCCCAATACGAAAATCCCTTGTCTTAAACATAAAAAAAAAAAAAAAAAAGGAGGACAGTTTGCTGAAACGCATTCCTCTTTTAAAGTAACAGTGTTTGACTAACATTTTCCTCTGCGACATGGAGATTTAATCTCTTCCTCTGTTTAATATGTCAGCCACGCAAAAAGCTGTCCGACTCTCCACATTACAATGTATAATTCATCTTTTTTATACTGTTCTTGAAACAATACTTTTATATTCATGACACATCTGCATTTTGCTGTTTCAATCTGAAAATTAATCTACACTATTCATCAGCAAAGTAAAGAGCTGCCAGGTTAATAAGATTTTTTTTTTCCTTTGTACATAGATATACAGTTGCAAGAAAAAGTATGGGAACCCTTTGGAATGTTATGGATTTCTGCACAAATTGGTCATAAAATGTGATCTGATCATCATCTAAGTCACAACAATAGACAATCCCAGTCTGCTTAAACTAATAACACACAAATAATGAAATGTTGCCATGTTTTAATTGAACACACCATGTAAACATTCACAGTGCAGGTGGAAAAAGTATGTGAACCCCTAGACTAATGACATCTCCAAGAGCTAAGATGGAGTGAAATGTCAGCCAACTGGAGTCCAATCAATGAGATGAGATTCTGGGTTTGCTTTTCACAAGAAGCATTGCCTGATGTGAATGATTTCATGGGAGGATACTACAGAGGAAGCCACTGCTGTCCAAACAAAACATTGCTGCACGTTTATAGTTTGCACAAGAGCACCTGGATGTTCCACAGCAGTACTGGCAAAATATTCTGTGGACAGATTAAGCAAAAGTGGAGTTGTTTGGAAGAAACACACAACACTATGTGTGGCGAAAAAAAGGCACAGCACACCAACATCAAAACCTCATCCCAACCGTGAAGAATGGTGGTGGGGGCATCATGGTTTGGGGCTGCTTTGCTGCGTCAGGGCCTGGACGGATTGCTATCATCGAAGGAAAAATGAATTCCCAAGTTTATCAAGACATTTTGCAGGAGAGCATAAGGCCATCTGTCTACCAGCTTGAAGCTCAACAGAAGATGGGTGTTGCAACAGGACAATGACCCAAAGCATAGAAGTAAATCAACAACAAAATGGCTTAAACAGAAGAAAATACGCCTTCTGAAGTGGCCCAGTCAGAGTCCTGATTGAGATGCTGTGGCATGACCTCAAGAAAGCGATTCACACCAGACATCCCAAGAATATTGCTGAACTGAAACAGTTCTGTAAAGAGGAATGGTCAAGAATTACTCCTGACCGTTGTGCACGTCTGATCTGCAACTACAGGAAACGTTTGGTTGAAGTTATTGTTGCCAAAGGAGGTTCAACCAGTTATTAAATCCAAGGGTTCACATACTTTTTCCACCTGCACTGTGGATGTTTACATGGGGTGTTAAAAAAAAAAAAAACATGGCAACATTTCATTCTTTGTGTGTTATTAGTTTAAGCAGACTGTGATTGTCTATTGTTGTGACTTAGATGATGATCAGATCACATTTTATGACCAATTTGTGCAGAAATCCATATCATTCCAAAAGGGTTCACATACTTTTTCTTGCAACTGTAGAAACTGGAATTTCTTTTCCCCTTATTCAGCTTGAGACCATTGAACATATGGTTTCAAAAGCTATTATGAACCAGGATGTGATCAACAACTGAGCTCAAAATTGGAAGAGTTGGGGGACGCTTCATAAAACTAGTCAGGGGCTCGTTATGAAAACTGTGATATTTAGTACATGTATTGCAACATGTATTGCAACACACAGGGTGAACTGGAAAAAGAAGCAAATGACCCTCAGGAAATATATATATGTTCACATCTAGTCCGCACAAAAATAGATATAGAGATGTGTATTAGTGATGTCCCGAACGGTTCGCCGCGGACTCATCATTGAGTAAACTTTGACCCTGGTACCTTACAGTCAGCAGACACATTCCAGCCAATCAGCAGCAGACCCTCCCTCCCAGACCCTCCCACCTCCTGGACAGCATCCATTTTACATTCATGGTGAAGCTGCATTCTTAGTGAGCTGTCCAGGAGGTGGGAGGGAGGGTCTTCTGCTGATTGGCTGGAATGTGTCTGCTGACTGTGAGGTACAGGGTCAAAGTTTGCTCAATAATGAGTCCGTGGCGAACCATTCGGGACATCACTAATGTGTATATGTCCACATACATACATACACTCTAGAGGAGAATATCCCATGATTCCTTGTTGCGTCCTTTGTATTGCCTTTCCTCCATATACACTGGAGATATAGATAGCTGCAACTTAAAAGGGACACTACAACTACCAAAACACCTAACTTAATAGACTGGATTTAGTGTATAGATCATGCCCCTTCAGTCTCACAGCTCAATTCTATGACATTTAGGCAACAGAACATTTTGTTTATACATTCCCTCTAACAGATCTGATGTTAAACTGCAATTATTGTGCAGACTGTTTAATTTAGCATTTCTTATCTCTGTTAATAATCCGGTGTGTGATTAAAGTTCACTTAAAGCGACACTACAGTTACCCAGACCACATTAGCTCAATGAAGTGGTCTGGGTGCCAAGTCCCTCGGGTTTCAACCCTGCAGATGCAAACATACAGGGTTAAGCCAGCCTCTAGTGGCTGTCTTCCGGACAGCCACTAGAGGCGGATCTGCGACGCTGGAGGCATATTATGCCTCCATCATGCAGAGGGTCCATAAGAAAGCATTGAAAAAGGCGCATGTGCATTCGGCTCTGCGGACGTCGGCAGGGGAGGAGAGGTCACCAGCGCCGAGGGAGCCCGGTGCTGGAATAAAGTAAGCTGCTGAATGTGGTTTTAACCCCTTCAGTGCCACGGAAGGGGGACTCTGAGGGTGGGGGCACCCTCAGGGCATTATAGTGTCAGGAAAACCACTTTGTTTTCCTGACACTTTAGAGGTTTTTATGTCCTCTGTTAAAGGATCACTTTAAAGTAAACACACAGTGCTGTCAGATCTGATTGTAAATCAAACAAAATAACAGCATGGGGAGGTGTGCCAGGGGCTGCATTAACAGAAGTAAGTGATTAAACTCCTAAATGGCAAGGAATTAAGTAATAAGACTGTAGGAGCGTGATATATAATGAGTCATTAAGCTAAATTCAGATTCAACTTTATTACAGATGTTTAGGTCCTTATTGTATCCCTTTAACAAGATAAAATGCACATTCGAGGGTTGATTGATAAATAATTGAAAAAATTTAAAAAAAATAAGGGGGGGGGGGAGAAAAGAACACTATGGGACAGGGGAGGAGGAGAAAAGAACACTATGGGACAGGGGACGAGGAGAAAAGAACATTTTCGGTTTTCGGCCAAGGGCATCCTGAATTTTCGGTTTCGGTGCATCCCTACTGAATTCTATAGCACTAGACATGCTATGATACTTTTAAGGCAGTTACCTGAATAAATCTGGTTGGATATATGCATAAACCCAGGGCACTTTATAATGCAAGCATGAATAAAAATGCTTTAATTACCATTTACAATAGAACAGGAAATAATGTGTGTTGAAAAGGGATCATTACAGCTTGAAACAGGGAAGCCTTGAAATGATGTGAAAACTCAGCATTACGTCATTTTACTGTATATTTTTTAACTTACTATAAAATCACCAAATAAAAATATTTCTGCAAGTGTTTCTTGCATTTTAATAAATGCCACTCTGTTAGAAGGGGAAAAAAATATATATATAAAAATTGTATACATTTTAGCATTTGACGATCAATTCACAAACAGCAATTGTGCCTCATTAAAAATGCAAATCCGCACCAGCAAAAGGTTAGAGTAAAATGTTTTAGAGAAGGATCTTTGCCTTCTCCGTTCTCCAGGGATCTGACATCCATTGCCTCATCACGTCAACCCAACGAGCACTAAGATGCTTACTCCACAATATTTACACAGAAGCACGCTTGCGGAAAATAAAAAGGTTTCGATGGATGTGCACTGTGCCATTAGCAAGCTTGCTTCTGCCAGGAGAAACAAGACTGTTAAAAGTTAGACCCTCCAGCAGCAATGTGATTAGTGATGATAATATACTTGATTGAACTGTAAGACAATAGAAGGGGGAAGAGGTGAGCCAATGGCTTGAAGGCTTGTGGATAAAGTTGGTTTGCTCAAGGCTAGCCCTTGTGTTAAAAAAATAAATAAAATGAAAACGTTTGGGCAACTGGCTCAGTTGTATTATACAAGGGAAGTGATCCAAAAGCTGACGTTTTGGAAGAGAATCTGTTGGCACTAGATAACTTTGTTTAAAGAAAATAAATAAAAAAATTACACACAATATATATATACACACACACACACATATATATACACACACCCTGACAACTCTGAAAGAAGTCGAAAAGACAAACTAGTTTTAGTAGATATAAAAAGGAATTAACTCTTTATATTTAACGTGTCTGGGTAAAGTAAGTTCATAGATCTAGAGATCATAAGCTGTTTGGCAGCCAACTCAATCCAGCAACGACAGAAGATGATGTTTTTAAAAATGTTTTTTTTGTCTAAAAAACAAGTCATCTAAATAAGACACAGCTATAGAAATCTGCATAAAGTAGTCCCATCCTAGCACTAGTAGAAACTATCTTAACTATATTTACACTGGTATGGAATCTACTTGTATTCAAAGTTCCAAAAAAAAAAAAATTCTAATAACTAATCTCAAGAATCAGGGAATAAAAAGTAAATAAATTACTATTCAAAATACTCAAATATAGTCTTTGAACCTTGTTTTTAGGATATATAGTATCCATAATACAGAAAGTCATGGCTTCATATAATAGGTCTTTTTCTTTTAAGGTGACTGTTTCCTTTACATTATGGTGCTAGGAGGTCCCCGAACACACTCACCATCTCGAACGGTTTAACCCAAACAATGCCCTTAGTGCCGGTCTCCGCTCCCCCACTCAAATGGCATTCGGCTTCTGAAATGTCACTTTCAGGAAATGTCGTGTGCTGCAAGTTTGGGGCTCCGCTGATTGGATGAGGGCGGTCAATGACTGCCCATTTACTAAACGGACATGAGGAAATATACCTTTTCCAAGTCAGGGAGTCACTGATTGGCTGAGTGTATCAGCTGACCACTCTGAACCAATCAGGAGAGGGGGTTCTGAGACCTGTGCTGGAGGAAACTTTGGGTTTAACCCCTTAAGGACCAAACTTCTGGAATAAAAGGGAATCATGACATGTCACACATGTCATGTGTCCTTAGTCAAGAACGGTTTAACCCCTAAAGGTGAGCGTGCACTCTGACTCCTGGCACCAATAACAACCTAATTTAGATGAAGTTGTTTTGGTGCCCTTGAGTGCCCCTTTTAGCCAACAGTCAATGAGCAGCATAGACCAACATGCGGTCACAATGAGCAAGAACACATGGCTCTGCACACATTAACTTTCAATGTTGTGGTTTTAGAGGACGTAGAGCAAATCTACAATTCTAGGAAAGATTACTTTTTTATTTTTAGTATTTTGGAATATAAACTTTAAACTTTTTACTAGGTAAAATATAGAGGGGGGAATAAAAATCAATAACGCATTCAGATGAGAACAAGCAGCTAATTTCTCACTAAACAAGATTGTCCCATTGTTGCCTATCAATAGCCTGCAGCGGAACACAGAATAACCTAGTCCTAGACGAAAAATTTGACTTTTTGTTGCTATTCTCTTTGGTGGGTGGTTTATTATTATTTTTAAATCAGCCACATCAACGTCTTACGGAATCTGTTACAATGGAGTATGAACAACCTATCTCTTGCTTTCCCAGAAGATTAATTACAGTTACATTAGAAAGTCAAATCAGGCAATTCTGCAGTCAGCGGAAAAACATGAAAGAACCCCGATACGAAGATTGGGTGTGTTTGGTTAGGTTTCTATTAGAGGACATTTAGGACTATTCTATTGGAAATATCTATATCTACATATACATATATTAGATATTTGCAGCATATACATGACCATTTAAAATACATTTGTATAATCGTGTATTTATACACAAAGGTATACAGTGCATTACACAACCAACATTTTATTATATTTTTGAGATGAGAGCATTCAATATTTAAAAAACCATGAGCACTAGCAGTAATTTTGGGAGGCACGGATACTTTGTACCAGGACATAGCGTGATTGACGTTTGGATAACAAAAATACATTTTATGTGCCCAATTTCTTAATAACAGCATTTATATTTAGTTTCAAAACCCCTGCACTTTCTGTCAATGATTTATTAAAGGAACATGTATTCCTGACACTAACTGCTAGAGTTTGTTTAGGTCACAGACACCCTCAGATTGGAGTGAAAAGGTTTTCAGTGTAGATTTTCTCCATCACTACGCTGTTCCTGCCATGTCTGGCTCAGTCTCCATGGCTGCAATTATCAATCTTGACGATCTCGGCCTATCCCATAGGAAAGCATT
The DNA here is from genome assembly GCA_933207985.1 of Pelobates cultripes. Taxonomy (NCBI): domain Eukaryota; kingdom Metazoa; phylum Chordata; class Amphibia; order Anura; family Pelobatidae; genus Pelobates; species Pelobates cultripes. The sequence goes on along the minus strand of OW240921.1, from coordinate 99,310,960 downwards.
AAGAGGTTATTGCGCATGTGCAGCAAAACCCTATGATGCACCAATCAGCATCTCCTCATATAGATGCATTGCATAAACACATCTCTACGGGAAACATCAGCTTCTCCATGCAGAGTGTGTAGACTCTGAACGTAGGTGTTGCAGACAGCGCAGCACTGAGATGGGAAGCACCTCTAGTGGCCTGTTGAGTGACAGCCCCTAGAGGTGTTACTATGCAGCAATGTAAACACTGCCTTTTCTCTGAAAAGTCAGCGTTTATATTGAAACACCTGCAGAGACATACTATATACATCAGAATCTTAATTCCCAATTGTACTAAAAACAAAACAAAAAAGCAGATGTTCTTGTTAAAACAGTGTCTATTTCTACCAATAAATTTGCCTGAGAGTGACAAAAATCAATTAAAACCAGACCCACTTATTGTTTTTATGTACTTGTATGTTTGGGGTTGAACCAGCTATTTAATTCAGTAATAAATGGTACATAAGAAGGAGAGGATGCAGAGTTACAAATGCCTTTCAGTGTTGATAAATTATAGCAAGGAAAGATTTACAAGGTTTTTTTAGTGGAAGTGTTTGTCACGCATAAACAGTTCACTCCCCAGAGACTTTAAATCAGAAAATTAATTTCAATTGGATAGGAGCCTGCACCATAAATTGCATAATTCCATGCAAGCAACACAAGTACAAGGGAGGGGTAGCAGGGAGGACAGAACTGCATAAACCAAGAAAGAGAGGAAGTCAAAGACCAACATCTTATTTATAGGGAACAAGACAGCACAGTGCAAATAAGAGGGTGTATGGACATAACATTTAGGAATCATGTTGATCCTGTTTTAGGGCGATTCACCTCTCTGATGCAGGGGTTTTAAGAAGGCAATATATCGAATAGTTTCCTAATGTCACAAATCTAAAGAGCCACGCTCCACTTTCACCTCCAGTACTGCTACCTTTTCCACCTTATTTGTTTGCGGTCCTCCTTATTGTGTCTTTATACTCCACCTCCTTTAGACTGTAAGCTCATCTGAGCAGGGTCCTCAACTTTTTGTTACTGTAACATTTTGCAATTGTAGCATTTATTGTTAAACCTGTTTTCCTAACACTGTAGAATCCTGCAGTGCCTCCCTCCGTCCAAAACCCTACCAAAAGTCGTCTAAGCATCTGGAAGTCCATGTAGAGGAGGACTTAACCCTGAAATTATTGCAGTTTTCTCATTCGCCTAGGGCGCCAGCCTCCTGGGGGATATTTTATGGTTGGCTCCCACTGATCTGAGCAGGCGGCTCTAGAGACCCCCCCTTCAGCACCGGGCTGATCCTACAGCCCGAAGCTGTCCTTTAAATCGGTATAGCAAAGTAGGCACTTTGTTACCCTGATGGCAGGTGCCTACTCTGCCAATGAATGCCGGAGGAGAGGAGGCAGGCGGTAAGGGAGGCTCTACATGCAGCTTACCACTCCTCCCACACGCACCCTCTGTGATGCCGGGAGCCGGAATATGACATAAGTCCGGCCCTGGCATGCTAAACAGCCTGCTGGAGGTGTGAGGAGCTGCCCCACACTGGACCCCAGGGAGGTAAGGAGCCTGGATGTCTGAGTCTGTGTGTCAGTAAGTGTGAGTGTCTGCCTGTGTGGGTCAGTGAGTGTTTGAATGTCAGTATGTTTGTGTGTGTCTGTCAGTGAGTGTCTGCGTCTGTCAGTGAGAGTGTGACAAGAGGTGGCGGCAAAATGGACCTCTGCCAAGGGCGGCAGAAATCCTTGCACCGGCCCTGGTTAAGAGACATGGGACACTGCACACAGACCACTTCAAAGGGCCTACAGGGTCCCTTTACATTTCTCCCTTTCATAATAATGTAAAGCGCTACGGAATAAATTGGTACTATATAAATATCGATAATAATTATATTATTTAGGTAACTTGTAAATATTAAAAAGATACACTGACATGCAAATAAAAGACAGCATTTTGCAAATTTTTTTTTTTTTTTTTTTTAAAGTCTTTCATAGATAAACAGTACATTTCACATAATCCTCTTCCAGATGGGATTTAGCACAAAAGTTGAAAGCCCAAAAGCTATCCCTCTCCCACATGGGTAGTTATGAGTCTTTCTTAATGCTTGAATAACATGTATTTTTGTATGGTTTATCTATATAAAACTGCCAACCCCCAATTCACTTCTATTCTACAAAAATTAGAGTCCTTAAGGGCATCTAAAATACAAAAAATGGTTAGCGGAATCTCTAAGTAACACTGGAGTAGCTCTTACATGCATTTGGCTAAAAGGTCAAAGATCCTGCTTTTAAACCTCTTAATCATTATCATGTTAGATACACTGAATCATGCATTCTCTCCAAATATCAAAGAGCTGCAGCCACACCCCACCTTCTGTTATTTGAAAATATATCAACTAGTACATGATAATGCCATGGGATTAGGCACAATATTCCATAATATCCAGCCAATAGGCCTGAGAATTAAAGAAGCTCCATTATCTTTAACCTGAAGCTTTAACAAAACAGATATCAGGGCCACCTCTGTCTACGCCCACCAGGAGTTTAACAGGCTTCAGGTTTCAGTGCAAAATGCCCTCACATTTTTAAAAGGTGAGTTAACGAGGAATAGACTGAGGAAAGTTCGAGATAAATATGTTCCAAGTCATTCCAGATGCTGTGGATTAAATCTACCATGATCTTCTGTCAACTAAAAGACAAAAAAAAAGAGTTGCAGGTGACGCCAGAATGCTCCCCAAATATATATAGGTATATGAACACAGACACAGGGTGCCCACCATACTTTTGTACATAGTTAATAAGTTGAGCATCTCATTCATCGCTGTTCTGCCACATTTCAACAAATTGGGTGGGGTGGGACGTTTTGTAACAAAACAAAAAACAAAAACAAAAAAAACCTTTATTAATTGTAATATGTTGCCCCTTAGGCATACTTTCTGGATCAATGTCAATTTGTTTCTGTTGCTAGTTTTCTTTTTCTTTATCCCCAGGCAGGAACTCTTCAACAACCTTCATAGTATAGAGAACTTTGCTGGAGAGTGAATTAAAGGTACCGTAGAAATCTAAACCCAATTCAAAAGCTGGCATATTCCCAGCACTCCATCACCATACAATTAACTCAATTATACAGAGCTAGATGCATTACATTAAAGAGAAGGAAAATGCAAGAGCGTCAAGTCAAGGCTCTGTCAATCAGCTCAGTGTAACCCCAAAGCTGTAAGATCGTGAGACAGTAAAAATCACAGCAAAAAATAATGGCAGGTTGGTCCACTGTATGTCATGAATATGATCACCCTGCAGCAGCCATTTTGCCGCAATCATATTATGTACAATATTACGTTATAGTGAAATAAAAAGGTTTGAAATAAAGCATTAAAGAGAATAGAAAATTAGTCAATAGGCTTTAACCATATGTTCATCTGGATAACGTGTTAAGAATTGGTCACTACACAATCAATTTAAAAAGGTTGACCATTAGCAGTTTGTGTGATCAGCCTAATTATAATTAACCCTAGATTCTCTTCCTTCAAGCGATTTTGTCACCGTCTGGGGACATTGCATAATTTGCAAAGATCCCAAGCGGTAACATTTCCGCTGGTGGTCCAGTGGCTGTAAAGCATGGAAAGGTGAGATTTACTTACCAGAACTGGTCCATTGCAGACAGCGCCATTTTCTTCCACCTGGTTCCTGGTACTTCAGCGCCAGGAGCACACATCACTTCTGTACTCAGGCGCATGTGCGAGAATACAGCATTGAAGTCTATGGAGGATCCCGTGAGACCGCAGGATCCTTCCTAGAAACACTCTCTCTGCAGCGGTCACTGGTGATGGCTGGCAAATTGATGCTTCTAGATGGCGATAGCTTCCTCCAGTGTCTATAACGGTCAGGTGGAGGAAATAAACGGAGACAAAGTAGTCCATACTTTAGCTCATATCTTTTCACTGTGTTGGAAATTTCAGATGGGAGAGGGGGAATGGGGAATGCCCTTTAGGCATTTTAATGTAGTGTTTACATTGCCTCTAGGGACACTGGAGGGGCTTCCTAGCTCATGACTGCACAGTAGGCAGCCCTGTCGTTCAGCTTCCCCACGCCCTGCATGGAGACTGAATTTTGCTCCACTGATTCAATGCATCTCTATGAAGTGGTCCTGATTAGCCAAAAAGGCATTTGACCCCGCCCCGTGACGAATATTTCCATAGGGAAAGCATTGGATTGGCAAAAAATCTGCCATTTTGATGGTTTCACAAATGGGGCGGAGCTCGCGCGGCACTGGCAATAAGGTGAGTTTTAAACTTTTATGGGAGTGTTGGGGGGGGGGCAAGAACCCTAAATGGTGGGTTTAGCACTATAGGGTCAGGAATACATGTTTGTGTTCCTGACCCTATAGTGATCCATTAAGGATCTGCTCACAAAAAAATTACATTTTACAAGGCTACTTGCAATACCATATCTCAGCAAACAACTTTGGGGGCTTCAGTTATACCATATGGCCATATAGTGTTAAGTCTACCACTACACCACAGTAGCCCAATATTGGTGAGTCATACAAACATATTTAGCATTATTTAATTTGTCTCACACGTTAAAATGAGTCCAATACTGTAAATCGCAGCAGTTGAGACTGCTTACTCTTCAACAAAACCACAAGATTTAACAATCAGGCACTTCATCTTGGCTTAAACAAAAATTGCTGTTTTCCTAGGTTGTTAAAGTTTCTCCTGTATCACAGCTTAGGGGAACTGCCACCCTCCTACAGGGGAGAACTAACAGGATTACATGGCATTGAAAGAAATTAGGGCGGTCAGGGAAGATTGACGCACACAGCCTATTCATGTCACCTCTTATTACATAACTGCTAGTTACTACATAAATTAGCTGTACTGTAACCCCACTGAAACACTGTTAACCCACTCAATTAAAATGACAGTCCACAGCGGATTTACTGTCCATTATTTATGCACTGGAGCGATAAGGCTTTTTAAACAAGTAACTTCTGCAAGTTTTTATCTTTCAGCCAATGCTCAGGCATCAATCTTTTAAAGGAACACTCCAAAAACCAAACTCTATAGCTTCTGTAGTGGGTATGGTGCCAGGAAAACCCTTTAATGCTGACCTCCTCTACAAAATATGAATACATCACATAGCCCACTAGGTTTTCCATACTCTTCCTTCTGTGCAACAGTGGCATAAACTGACTAAATACAGTGTGATGTCCATCTCACTGGCCTAGTAAGAACAAGAATACCGTGTAAGAATAAGGTGTTTGATTACTAAGCACCACTTTTCAGATTGACACACAGAGGAAATACAACAAACAATAGTGTATAAAGCATTGAACAGTTTTTCCCACTTTATTAGTAACAGATTCCAGTCTGTGCATCCGTGCATTTTATATTCAATGTGTTTCTGCAGAGGCGTTGTGTCATTCTTACATCATACAAGCTAGCAGCTTAGTCTTTTGGACGCTAGAGGGATAAAACTGGAGCAAGGATAAATTCTTCTATCTGATGTGAAGACACAAATTCCTATTTCAGATTGAGATCATTGATTATGCTGTAGCTGAAGAAATTTTTAGCTTTTGGATTCATCTTAAAAAAAAAAAAAAAGCTGAACAGATCTAAAATAACAGACAATATGTTCCTTAAATGAATACTATATGGTCAGGAATACAAAGGTGTTAACACGTGTTGGGTTCCTGTCCCCCCTGCCCCCCTCCCTTAAATAAGGGTAATACTAACCTTTATTCTAGTGACACATGGGTCTGCCGGCGCTGGCTCTCCTTAGCAGAGATCAGAATTGACAACCTCAGCCAATCCAACTGGGAGCCTAAAGCGTAAGGCGGCAAAACGGCAACTCCTCGCTACGGGAATGTTTAGCGTCTCCATGCACAGCGTGAAGATTCTGAACGTCAATGCTGCACCTCTTGTGGCCATCCGAGTGATTGGCACTAGAGGTGTTCCTAGACAGCAATGAAAACACTGCCTTTTCTCTGAAAAGGCAATGTTTACATGAAAATGTCTGCAGGGACATGCTAAACTAGCCAGCACAACTACATTAAGCTGTCCCTTTACATTCTAACAAAGCCTCCCTTCCATTTATTTGCCTTGTCTTCCCTTTCCCCACCCATCATTCTGCATCTAACTATTGGGACTAATCAGCCTAATCTCGCTATCCTTGTGTAAAAATCTATGAAGAGCTTTTTGATAGATGTTTTGTCTACTCAACCTTGTGCGTGTCTATTTTGTTCGGTCATATTTCTACAACACTATATAAAGAATTAAAAACAAAAAAAATTCTAACAAAAAACTGTTGGCTGACACACTACAGATGCAAAATATAGAAAAGCATCAGTCACTAACACAGACAATTGACAGAGTAATGCAATGGAACTGCATTTGTTGACCTGGACAGTTAAGCTATATCTGTGACTTCAATTAATTGAATAGTCCCCCCACTTAACCCAAAGAGGGGAGGAGGAGATGGAAATAACAGGTGTAGGTCTGTATTACAAGTGTTTAGTTCTCCAAAATAAAAAAGGGAAAAAAGTACAATAAAACATGGAGATAGGCAAGTTTTAAACAATGGTTTAGATCAACAGTCACTACCGAATGACCTTTAAAACAAAAGTTACTAGAGACAGGAAAATATTAAAAAAATATACAAAAAAAAAAAAATCTGCCTTATCCAAGCACTAAAAAAAATTAAAATTAAATGGAATATTTAGCCCCTTGTTACAATATAACAAACAGGAATGGCATTGCATATATTGTCCAGATGGTGAGCTTGCTGGAAACACTATTATCCATACAAAGAAAGCAATGTGCTGAAACATTTGTTCCCTTTTCGTATTTCCTTGGATTTAATTACAGCCTGCAGGGATCAAATTTTTTGAAGGTGGTTTATTTCATTATCAAGGGTATGTGACGCAGGGATATTACTGCGAGAGCA
>OW240921.1:99269007-99299007 GCA_933207985.1 Pelobates cultripes | reverse complement strand
CATCACTTTGCTGGTATACAACCATATGTTTACAATAAGATCAGGAAACACAAGTAATGACATACAATAATATACAGTAAGGGTCAGGCAGGATCCTCCATAAACCTCAATGCTGTACTCTTGCACATGCGCAAGAGTACAATACAAAGGTCTGTCTGTTCCTGGCAGGTGAAGCACCGGGAGCTGTACAAGAGAGGATTGAAGGAGGCGCCCTTGAGAGACAGGTAAGTAAATCTCACATTTCCCCTCACCCACCTCCTTCCATTGCCATCGGACATCCAGCATTGATGTCAGCATTGGGCTCTTTGCAAATTAGACCATGGCGGAGGCACTTTAATGTAATTGAAATATTCAATATAGCTCTACATAATATTTCCATCTACTGTACTCTCCATCCATTTAACCAACTCCAGTCGGGTACCATATTACACCATAACAATATGCTAAACGATAAAAAGAAACCATTTTCAAAAAAGCTAAGATTTATAACCTCATTTAGCCAAATCAAATGCTTTGATGTGAAACATGAACATTGCATCTTTGAAGATTTCCACGGGAAAAACATAAATAAATCGATCACATCAATTGCGCAGGATGGAGACAGAACTGAAAGCTCTCATAATGCTTTCCGAGCAGGAACAGATCTGACATCAGCATGACAAATTTGCACTAGCCAAAGGACGCGCACATTAATAATATTTTATGAAGTGCTGTGACGTGCCACGGTAAGATGCAAAATAAAGTGGGCTAAGGCAAACGATACCGCAGGAAACCATTTAGTGTAAATATCCTCGACCACTATTACCACAGAGCTGGCATAACAGAAATAACCTTGTTCATGCTGCTCAATACTTGGTAGAGCTGTGAGATTCTGTTACCTGCTTGTGATTTCCTTACCCCACCATCTTCCTGCTGTCTCAGAGGGAAAGACATTCATTCAAAGTACAGCTACTCAAACCGCTTACATTTCACAAATGAACAAGGACTTTCACATATGTCTCACGTAAACAGCGCACTGCTAAATAGCGTTCATACCAGTTGTAACAAAGCCTTTCCACTTTCCAGCATCTGTTTCAGGTTTATACCATAATTACACATTTATTTTCTAAACCACAAGCTGACCCCTATATAAATGATCTTGATCCAGGGATCATTCCTGTAATGGTTGTAAAGGGATATAGGATTTTTTTGTAAACATCCATATCACGCCACTCTTGCATGCACTTCTTCACACTGTTCAACCAAAATTTTGATATTTGTAAGGCCATCTGGATTTTCCCATTTATATTCTGTTGGGAGGGGAGATGGGGAGGCAGTTCCTTGTCCATCCCCAAAGTATACAGTCCGTTTAATCAGTTGCATCATTTGGGAAATATTGCTTTTAAGTAAATACAGGAAGTAATATAAGAAATACTGTTAAAATAAGGAGCAAACCTAAAAGGGAAGCTTTTACAACACGCCCCTTCTTAATGTAATTTTAAAATTAAAAATAAATAAAATAAATTCTAATGCAGGTGTGCAGATTCTCGCAGGTGAAGAATTTACCCCACCCCAATAGCTTATGTAAGCACCCAATACAGTTTTAAAAGACCACTAAAGTCATTTAGGCCCCTTCATAGTATTTAATATTTATTGACACATAAACTTCTGCACTTACTACAAGTAACCAGGAAGAAACCCCCAACAGACACATCATTAAAAGCAATCCTGTAAAGATGTCAAGCCTTCCATATTTTGCCTTAAAGGATTACTCCAAGCACCATAAAAACTATAGACTGTTATAATGGTTACAATGTCATGAGTACCCTGGCTTGGTTCCCCGCCAGAAACTCAGATGCTCCCTGGTGAAGCAGCAACACTCTCCTCTGCAAAGCCGCAAGTCATGGACATTTTTAAACAATGACTTACATTCTATGTAACAAATGCTAGTGATGCTGATGACTCTATAATGACGCTGTTGAAGGTGGAGTTATACCTTCGGCAGCAGAGGGGTTAAACTCCACATGTGCAATATTTCAAAGCTTAACGCTGCACTTACAGAATTGTGGCACCATGATCACTTCAAATCGCGGGCCTGAGCATGGTTCTCGGGGTAAGAACTTTAAGTCCTACCGTGAAAAGGTTGCCGTCTTCAGATCACTGTTTGGAATGTTTAGGAGTTCCTGCATGGAAGGAACGAGTAACGTTAATATTAAAAATCCTGGCAATTTCCCTTATAATTTATGTTTTTAGCACTGAATTTTGCTTTGTTTTATTACTAGCATCAGCATATTTTGAGGGAAGTAAAGAAAACAAGTCTAGCCTTGACATTTTGATAATAATGCAGTAGTAATAGTTAAGGCCTTTGTATGAATAGCATGTCTTCCAATACAGAATTTGTTTTTAGTGGAATAGCTGGACATAGTCCAGAAGCATAGAGCACTAACTGCTGTCAGCCCAGTGTTCAGTCTCCCATACAAGCATTTTCATGTCTCGCTGTCAGACAGGAAGAGCTCTATAAACAACGCACTAAAAACAAAAAGCATTATAAAAACAAAACTCTTGACATTTGATGATTTTTACGAAGATACGAGTTTAGATTCTATAACCTTTGGAAAAAACTGATCTGATGACCCAGAAATGTTTGCCTGCATATACAATACTTCCATTCTGGGAGAGCCCCACCTTAAAAAGGGACAATATGGTCATCAGAACTAGGATGTAGTGGTTCTGGTGTCTATAGCATGTCCCTGCAGGCTTTTCATAGTAAACGCTGCTATTTCAGAGAACTCTAACTCCCCAAGTGGCAGTCACTCAGATGGCAACTAGAGGTGTCAGTTCTGCACAGTGCTGGCATTCAACGTTATCACGCTCTGCATGGAGACACTAAACGTCCACCATAGAGCGCATTGATTCAAGGAATCCCGATTGGCGCAGCACAGTGTTTTGCCAGAGCCTCCCAAATCCTTCCTTTACTAAAGCATTGGATTGGCTTTAGCCATGGAAATTCAAGTATGATCTCGGAGACGGCCACGGAGACACCAGTGCAGTGTGGAAGAAAAGGTGAGTAAAATTACCATTTTACTACAAAAAGATGCGGACTGGTGACCTAAATAATTATTTTACCAATAATTCCTTTAAGAATAAAGAGCGGCACAACTTTTAGGTGCCATAATGTCGGAATACTTGTCCAGTCAGCTACTGCGACCTTAGTGAGTCCCAAGCCTGTGAAACTGCAAAGACCAAGGGTAGGAAACCAACTTCCCTCCAGCAGTTTGTGAATTAGAATTCCCACAAATCTTAACTAGTATATCATGAGAGCTTTAATCAACATCTGGAGTGAATTTTGGATATGTAAATCTAGTGGTGAAAAACATGCCTTTTCCCTTACTATGCCCAGTACAAAACACAAGCACGCATAGGATTAAAAATAAAAAATCTGTTTCTTCTCTTTGCCTTCATAACAGCCATGAGTATTCGTGAATTTTCTCCTCATTCAAGTATGCTGTAATTTTGATGAAGGAAAAGACAAGTATTTTGGGGCAAAACGTTTTAAAAAAAAAAAAAAGATCTTAATTGTAAGTTTTAGTGCTAAATATTAAAGGACCACTCTAGGCACCCAGACCACTTCAGCTTAATGAAGTGGTCTGGGTGCCAGGTCCAGCTAGGGTTAACCCATTCTTTTATAATTATTTATGAATGGGTTAAGCCTTCCTCCAATTCCTCTAGCGGCTGTCTCATTGACAGCCGCTAGAGGCGCTTGCGTGCTTCTCACTGTGAAAATCACAGTGAGAGCACGCAAGCGTCCATAGGAAAGCATTGATAATGCTTTCCTATGTGACCGGCTGAATGCGCGCGCAGCTCTTGCGGCGCGTGTGCATTCAGCCGCATGGGAGGAGAAGAAGAGGAGGATCGGAGGCAGAGAGCTCCCCGCCCAGCGCTGGAAAAAGGTAAGTTTTTACCCCTTTCCCCCTTCCAGAGCCGGGCGGGAGGGGATCCCTGAGGGTGGGGGCACCCTCAGGGCACTATAGTGCCAGGAAAACGAGTATGTTTTCCTGGCACTATAGTGGTCCTTTAAGTAACGAAAATGTCAAAAACATGCCTACTTTTCTTTTACTGGATTAGTGAATGTTTTGTGTAACTAGAACAGAATAATTGAGGAACTCTTACTTATTAAAAAGAAAAAAGGTCTTAACTAGTGATGTCCCGAACGGTTCGCCACAGACGGCGAACATATGCGCTGTTCGGTCCGCCCCCTATTCATCATCATTGAGTAAACTTTGACCCTGTACCTCACAGTCAGCAGACACATTCCAGCCAATCAGCAGCAGACCCTCCCTCCCAGACCTTCCCACCTCCTGGACAGCATCCATTTTACATTCATTGTGAAGCTGCATTCTTAGTGAGCTGTCCAGGAGGTGGGAGGGTCTGGGAGGGAGGGTCTGCTGCTGATTGGCTGGAATGTGTTTGCTGACTGTGAGGTACAGGGTTAAAGTTTACTCAATGATGACGAATAGGGGGCGGACCGAACAGCGCATATGTTCGCCATCCGCGGCGAACCGTTCGGCGAACCGTTCGGGACATCACTAGTCTTAACTTGATCTCTGGCTATTACACAGCTAGTCACCTTCACAATTAAAACGGACACTTCTCATTGTAACTCCACCTCCAGCAGAGTCAAAAGGGCATGTTGGCAACAGACAGCCAATGGTGGTAATGCCCTGTAAGAGACACTTTTTATTAAACATTCACAAACTACTTGACAAGCTGACAACCACAACTTGAGAAGTTAAATTAAAATAAAAAACTGATCATTCTAAACAAAAATCAACTTTAGCCTTGCTTCCAATACATAGTAGAGACAAGAAAATTAAAACAACCCACCAGCAGTGCAGCGGCTCAGACAATAAAGGAAAAAAAAATAAATGGATGTTTACTGAGAGGTATCATCACTGTTTTGCCTGTACACAGCAAGAGTTGTATCAGCACAGAGGATATTATTTCTTTAAACAGCTTCAGCACAACCATAAAGATGAACAATGAAAGCCGCTCAAGCACAAAAAAAAAACGTGTTAATGGATTTTGATAACGACAAAACCATCCACTGCATTCATTATTGCTGCTGCGATATGTTTCAGCGACTCCTAAACAGGCCAAATTTAGCAAAGCACAGAGAGATTAAAATACACCACCATCGGGAGAGCCTCACAATTAAAGAGATGCTAGTCACCAAAACAACTTTAGCTTAATGAAGCAGTTTTGGTATATAGATCATACGTCTGAAATCTAACTACTGAATTACCTGCCATTAGTTAAATCACTTTTGTTTTATGCAGCCCTTGCCACACCTCTCTGCATAAAATCACATGTTAACTTAGTTTATACGTTTGTATCTCTGCTCTAAACTGAACTTTATCAACAAACAGGAGGCCCCTGCACTGTTTAGAAAGCTATTAAAAGAGCAGGAGATAAGACATTCCAAATTAAACAGAATTTACAATAAAGGAAGTGTAAACATTAGATCTCACTTTACAGGAAGTGTTTAGCAAGGCTGTGTATGTCGCATGCATGGGAGTGACTATGGCTGCATAAACAATGTGATTATATGGCAGAGAATTGTGCACTGAGACTGCAAGGGCATGATCTAAACACCAAAACTGCTTCATTAAGCTAAAGTTGTTTTGATTACCATAGTGTCCCTTTGACTGATCCATTTTAGTTCAATTACGTAAATTTTGACAATTAAAACAAAAACAGAATAAAACCACAACACGTGGCATTTTGCTTAACCATGAAAATATAAAGATGAGATGATGTTTTAAGAGTATATAACCAGAAATCTCATCAATACAGAGGACATTGAGCGGCTCCCAGATATGGCAAGCAAAGCGGTTATAAAAAAGAAACAATCAGTAACTTGGAAAAGACAGCAACACGTTGCATCATGCCTGCTAAAATAAAATAAAAATAATTTTTTTTTTTTTTTAAAAACACCTTTAACAGAGAACAAAATCTTCCACCAAAAGGTACAATAGTCATTACGTTATGTTTATAACAGCAGTGATTAAAGCATTGTCTAAAGAACACTTTATAATACAATAGTTAAGATTTGGTACTCCAACGTACCATCACAACACATATAAAGCTCAGCCAGAACACACATTTGTTTGGCTGACAAATGTGGCGGATGCAGCAGGAGTGCCACAGAATCCCCAACACACAATTGTAAGTTTCTTGGTTTACTTCTCAGTGGTACAATCTCCAGAGGAAACACAAGGGGGCAGAGGTGAACACTGAACCAATAAGAGAGAAAGTTTTCTCAGCATGGGAACTGAGAAAGAAGGGGGGCTACAAAGCTGATGGGGTAAATAAAACACCAGACAACTACAGATACTTTAATGGTCATTATTTAACTTTGTCATTAAATGATGGGTTGCTTTTAATAGCGACGGGCAGACATGGATTTCTTTGTGTGTAGACGCCAATGAAATGACAGAGAGCCCTGTTTCATGTGGCTATGAATATCCTAATACACATTATAGTATAGATCACAAGCCCCTAACCATCACCCACAATTCCCTACCGGAGTGTCATAATTCAGATGCTACAGCAGAGATGGGAAACCAAAGTCATAACAAATAAAATAGATTAGCCAGTGATTGTCAACCTATGCCACTGCAAAGCATGTGAATTTAAATGTCCTATCAGGCTCAGCCAGCAGTTTGCCGTCTGAATCAGCCGGGAAGCCAATATGCAGCAATCACAGATCTTCTTTATTATTACAAATGTTTTAGCTACAAGACTCCGCTAAGGAACTCACAAAGCAGGTTGTGAAAATAGAAACGTTCGTCTGTAATGTAACATGTTATTGGCCAGTTTGGCAATCAGTGCATTAAATATCTAATCTTGACAGCTTTACTAGGCCTATCCAATTAAAAGCAGTAAAACCAAACAATAGCACACGTCATTTTCTTACCACCCCTCTTCCCCCCCCCCCCGTTATTTAACCCGTCAAAAGGTAAGTAGGAAATTTATTGAAACCAACAGCTAGTATGAGCCATTTGTTGTGTGTTTAATTACACTCAAGATACCCTAATTGTTCATTACACACCGGAAACAGGGCTGATGCTACGATGACTAAATGCCCCATAAGACAGCAGCATGAAAGCTATAGGTATTTATTAGTAATACTTGCCTCAGGACTAATGGTTTCACGCAGGATATTCACACTACAATAAACCAATTGTTTTTCATTGTTAATATGCAAAATAACAGGATAACAGCATGGGAATAAATGTTTTCTACCCACATGCATCCTTTCCTAAATGCACATAGCACAATTAGAAGCCACACGAAAGCAGCACTCAATACATCCCTTGGAAGATAAAGATTTCTGGCAAGGATTCAATGTTCTGTGTATAGAAAAACAGAACAGCACTAGCAGAATTAGGTACAAATGAAAATCCACTGTCTCAATCAAAGCCTGCTACAGATGCAAGCCCCGACATGGTTAATTAGCCACCATCCTTCCAGAGTGTGAGAGCCAACAGGATAATGCAGAATGATTGCTTTACACTGTCAAAGCCCAGTACATATTATTTAGAAAGATTTGTGCATTAAACCTGTCTACAAAATATGTCTAGATTCAGGCAACAAAAAATCATTGTAGCTCAAATATGTGATAAAAATCTGACCCAAATAATATTTTCTTCTCATAATCTTCTGTAGTCTAACAAAACAAAAGGAGGAATTTCTGTTATCACGGGGACAATAAACCAGTTTATTAACCAAATACATTGCATACTTTGACATTAACCACATAATTCATCATGGTATAACCAGTAAGTGCACCCACCCAGTCCCGATGACAGAATTATTTCCCCATGCTTGCTTGGGACTTAACATCCCCTGCTGGTACCATGAGACCCAGTATAATTAGAAACCCAAGACTATCAGATTCATTTCAATCACCAGGGGCCACAATTACTGGGTAGTGCAATATGCATCTCCTATGATCAGCATTAGGATCTGCAACAAGCATATCCCATACTCTGAGGTGGGTGAGATCATCTGTGTAGTATTCTCCATACAGACATTGTGCATGGGAGCATTCTGTGAAATTGGCGATAGTACACCATACACTCGGTCATATTTATTTTTTTAAACAATCACTGGGTGGGTGCAGGATGCCCTCTGCACCATCTACCTTCCAATCATGCAAAGTTG
This sequence comes from Pelobates cultripes, assembly GCA_933207985.1. Lineage (NCBI taxonomy): Eukaryota > Metazoa > Chordata > Amphibia > Anura > Pelobatidae > Pelobates > Pelobates cultripes. Next base: position 99,290,802 of record OW240921.1, on the reverse strand, counting down.
TTATGCAGCCTAGATTGATTAAGTGCCAAACAAGATAAAATCGGCTTGGACGCTTTCAAAAATACACAGTGGGGATTCTCACTGATGGCCCAGCTAGTGTTATTGAACTGCTCTTCCTCTAATTTGTTGCTGCCTTAAACCAAAAGGGTTTTACAAGAGACCTAGTCATGAAACAGCCTCTAACATACTTGGGCATTGTTACTGCTATAGTATAATTTCAATTGGGAATGGATCTCTTGGGGACCACAGAGTGCCTGTATCAGCTGTGAGCTCTGTAGTACTGTATGGCAAAGGCCACACCACTTGATTCAGATTGCCAAGCACAGAAACAGTAAGGAACTTTATCCCTGACAGTGCAGCATCAGCATGGAGATCACTGACATCATTCCTGGAAATTACAGTCTGAAAACCCACAGGCATTTCTTGTAAAACACAAATACACTAGGTTATTTCAGGTGGGTCCTATCAGGATTTCACATACAGCCACGTCGCCATCACTGTGTTTTTGAGGGATTCCATTTTCTCTGCACTTTTCTCAAAACGCATCACAGCTGTGGGTTTCACGAATGGGCTTTGAGTGTGCACAGGAAAAGATTGCTGTTTTAAGTTCCTCTACTAAATATTAAACAGGCATAGGAAGCGCTGCTATTCTGATATCCCTGATCATTGTGATATAATCAATTAACAAATTATTAGGGGATCAAACCAATCATCCATAGCCCCCTATGACCATATTTTATAGAGAGACAACAGCTAACAGTCTCATACAGGATTAGTAATACACCGGGACAAGGATTCAGAGCTCTGTGAATCCTAAACATGTCTGCTTCTAAACGTACTGTCAGCACTTACTATTAAAACAATGCCATCTGGTGGCATTTAAAGGAACATTGAATTCAAACTTATCTTTTTTTTTTCTATTCCTAAATCCCAATATTACTGTATGTTAGGCATTGTGGGAGCTTGTGGATTTATGCACAGTATTAAGCAAGTTCAAATTTTAACGATATAGTTGGTTAGCCAAATTCCTTTCAAATGTATAGGCAAAAATTCTCATTAAAAAAAATGACACTAATTTATACTCCTAATTTGTCTGGGAGTGGTACTATTTGCCCCAGGGGTCAGGGTCATCATTCATGCCATACACAATATTGTGTATTTGAGCCTGGCTGGGATCGAACCTGTGTATCCTGCATCCCTTGGCTCCACGCATCTCTTGTTAAATGTTCTTGCATAGCAAGACCACTTAATGTTATCTCGCATATATATTATTCTTATTATAGCCAAATTTACCACCCTAACTCCTCCCACAATTTTCACACTACATAGACTGTAATATACCGAAACGTATACCGAAACGTGCAGATTGTTACCGATTGGATTGCTATTACTTTGTGGAACGTTTCGCGGAATGGTTAACGGAATATCGTCGTTCTTGAGGCGAAATTGGTCCCATAGGAATGAATTACAAACTGTTTAAAACTAGAGTGGGAGCTGGCAAAAGCTGAAAAATCAGGACATGATTTCTAAACTGCAACCACTCCCTTATTTTCAAGCCCACCTACACAAATCTTATATCAAAACGTTCAGCTATCCCTGCTGCCACTAAACATGTCCATGGCTAAGCCATAGTCCTGATAGTTTTCACAATATGACCATTTGTTTGCAACTCATGCCGTCCATTGACATTCATTGAAACTCCACTCTAGCCAGCTCAAATTTGAAGGGCAATTTCTAAACTGCTACTGTGCCTTCATTTATAATATTTCAGAGACATACTATGCATCAAAATGTAGGTCTGGGTCTTGTGATTCTCACAATATAAAGCTCTTCGCTGTACGATTTATAGTTTTTAAAATATGACCGCTTAAAGATGGCAACCGCCAAAATACTCTGACCTGTGCCAGGCTGGAGCAGCAAGTGATGTCATAGACAGGGCCTTTTGTACACCTGCTAATGTTTTTATAAATGTATGTTTTAATGTAACTGTGAAGCACTTTGGGCAAAAACGTTGCAATTTAATGTGCTATATAAATAAAAGTTGAAATGCATTTCTCACTCTATCAAGTTTGCCATGCGCACTTTTTAAATTTGATCAATTGGTTAGTGTAATGTTTACTATCTTTACTCACTCCAAACACTCCACCCAGTTACTCTGCCCAGTCCAACCTTTCCACAGTTACTCCAGCCACTCCACCCACTCCAGTTGTAGACTACTGGTGGAGGCAAGAACACTTCACACAATTTCCCCAGAAATTGTAGCTTTTCTAGTTGATATTGATACTTTACAGAGAGTTCAGAGAAGGGCTACTAAACTGGTTCATGGATTGCGGGATAAAACTTACCAGGAAAGGTTAAAGGATCTTAACATGTATAGCTTGGAGGAAAGACGAGACAGGGGGGACATGATAGAAACATTTAAATATATAAAGGGAATCAACACAGTAAAGGAGGAGACTATATTTAAAAGAAGAAAAACTACCACAACAAGAGGACATAGTCTTAAATTAGAGGGACAAAGGTTTAAAAATAATATCAGGAAGTATTACTTTACTGAGAGGGTAGTGGATGCATGGAATAGCCTTCCAGCTGAAGTGGTAGAGGTTAATACAGTGAAGGAGTTTAAGCATGCGTGGGATAGGCATAAGGCTATCTTAGATATAAAAGACTAATTATTAAAAAGTATTTTAGAAAATTGGGCAGACTAGATGGGCCGAATGGTTCTTATCTGCCGTCACATTCTATGTTTCTATGTTACTCACAAGAATTATGTTATTTACACAGCAAATATTGTTGCATTTAGAAAGATACACACCGAGTCAATCAAATTAACACAATTAAAAGTGATGGCAAACACCACACCTCTAGTGGTAGTCACACAGTAAATGGGATCAAACTAAAAAAGATGCACTAACTGAATCTATTTTACATAAAGCATAAATATGCAAATTATACTTCTCTCTAAAAACAAGGTTTCTAGGAGATGCATTGTATTGGCTGAACACAGCCAAACATGCATGTGTCTCTATGAGAAGTATTTAATTGGACAATGGTTAATGACCTTGATGAATTTAGCTGGGTGGATATGGCTGATATGAAGAGGATGTTCCAGCACATTTAACTGAAATTAAAAAAAAAAATTAAAAGGTGTCCCTTTAAATAACAGCTGTTGGCAGTGTTCAACAACCTTGGGAAAGCAGCTGTCCACTTAGCCTTTTAAATACTTCTTTCAGACCACAACATGAAGTAAAAATGTGGAAGAATAATAAAAGGTTCACTTCCGGTTTACGGGAGTGTGGTTGTGACGAAAGTAACCTCACCACTGGTTTTTTTGAGGGGCCTGTTTGCCAGCCTCCTGCCTCAAGAATTAGAGGCCATGCAAAAAGGCTCATAAAAGACCTAGTTTGTGCCTTTTTACTATTCTGTTCGGTAGATTGCTTTCCCCTCGTATTCTAACATTGTCCCGTTCGACTACTGAACAACCGCATGAACCAGGAACCACCCGGGAGCTTGTTTACACCTATTAACAACTTGGAACGGTTCTCACCGCAGTGTTCTAATTGTTCATCTGGGTGGCCGGAATTCCTATGGACAACCACGAGGTGGTGGCCATCTTGTTCGCATGAACACAGGTAGCTGTGTTTGGGCATGAATCTCATGGAACTAAAAATCGGACAAAAAAAATCCTGAACACCACTGGACTTCCATCATCGCCTGCGTTCGGTTCTATACAAGTTAGAAGGGCACTGTTCAGTGGAATCGTTCGTCTGGATGAGGAGGAACAAGCTCCAGGGTAAGAACATTGACTATGTTCTGTAGTTTACTAGTTTTTAAACTGCCAAACTAGACCGACCGGAAGCCGCGATTCCCTGAAACTATTTTGGGCATGGGACAAATAAATGACTTCCAGGAAACTCCTGAACTGATCTGCGTGATTTTTGGATATGTTGGTCACCCAGATTAGGGTGGCTATCAGGGGATGTAACATTTGTGGGGGTTTTGTATGTTTTAAAGGTATTTTGGGGTTTTTATAAAAATGTGTGTTTTGTGTTTGGAGATAAATGAGTTTAGTATAAGTGCTTGACTCAATTATCTGTCAGGTACAGAGGAGGGATTAAACTATTATGTGTGGGAGTGTCCTGGATTTGAGAGCCAATGTGATTGTGTAATTGTCTATACTGTGGTTTACTCTCAGGTCCAGGGGAGAGTGCCCCTTGCATGGGGACTTGCATATAAGGCCATCTGTGGCTCCCATTAAGCGAGTTCCTGCTTACCCTCAACATAGAGCATCGTCTCATGTGTCAGGGAAACAGCTGTATCTACCCTGGGGATTGCTATATCAAAATACTCCTCTGCGTTATAATCACTAGCTCTTATAAGAGCTGTTCCTGCTATAGTCTCTGGAATTGGAGCGGTTCCCCCACTGGAAGCTGGATCCTGGTCTTGGGTCCAGGACGCGAGACCCCAGCCAAGCTGTAATGCTGGAAGTGGGGACTATGATGCTGATGGTGTCTGGGGCGTCCTCGGTGAGCACTAGTAGCATCGATTGGTGGAGGCACCCGGTCGGTGGGCCAGGAAGTCCATCACAGGGGTGACATACAAACATTTTGATATTGAGGTGTAGAAACATTTATATTTTAATGAACTTTACCAGAGACTCTCTTACATACAGATTTATTGTGAAGCCATCAGCATAATGATGGTTAAAGGGACACTAACGTCATCTGAACAACTTTAGCTTAATGAAGCAGTTTTGGTGTATAGAACATGCCCCTGCCATTTAGGAGTTAAATCCGTTTTTTTTATGAACCCTAGTCACACCTCCCTGCATGTGACTTGCACAGCCTTCCATAAATACTTCCTGTAAAGAGAGCCCTATTTAGGCACTCTTTATTGCAAGTTCAGTTTAATTAAGATTTTCTTATTCCCTGCTATGTTAATAGCTTGCTAGACCCCGCAAGAGCCTCCTGTATGTGATTAAAGTTCAATTTAGACATTGAGATACAATTATTTAAGGTAAATGACATCTGTTTGAAAGTGAAACAAGGTTTTTTTTTTCATGCAGGCTCTGTCAATCATAGCCAGGGGAGGTGTGGCTAGGGCTGCATAAACAGAAACAAAGTGATTTAACTCCTAAATGACAGTGAATTGAGCAGTGAAATTGCAGGGGAATGATCTATACACTAAAACTGCTTTATTTAGCTAAAGTAATTTAGGTGTTCCTTTAACCTATAGCGTTCCACTTGATCAGCATCTAGCCAAACAAGTGGTATCTGAATGCCCAGGGTTAACACTCCCACCACAAACTCCTTGCTACTAGAGTAAATTTAAGTAATTAAATAGAAATGTGTGTAAGACAGACAGATTTAACCATCAAAGGCACCAATCAATAAAGAATGCATCTTTGTTTGGCACATTGTTGGAACGCAGATATCACAAACACATGCAGAACAGAACAAACAAAGCTAACCTAACCAATAATGAAATACACACTGCAAGTCAAACATAAAAGCAGATACAAAGAGGCAGGGATGGAGGATGGAAAATGAACACGTAGTGCACAGTAACAGCAATAAACTGAAAGAAAGAACGAGTCCTGCCTATTGTAGATAACAGATCAAATATCTAAACTAGCAGAACATGCGAATCAGGAGTGGATTTGATGGAATAATCTAAATGAAGGTTGAACTGCACAGATTGCTATCAATCATCGTTCGCTTTCCAAGGCATAGTTGTCCACCTGAACAGTCATTGGAGTGATACTAAAAAACCTCCGGTTATTTAAATGTGCACAGGGATTTGGGATAGCGCGCAAGTAACCTTTTCTTCTTTGATTTTTATTGTATTTTTGGCTAATGTGAACTGTAGTCATTGATGCCGCCCAGGAGTAGTGGGAGTCTGAGTGCAAGGCTTAATTTCGTATAGTTGTGCATAGTCTGCAGAGTTCCAACAGATGAATGGAAGTTAAAGAAAGCAGCAAGTTCTATACAATTCTTAGAGCAAAAAGAAACCACAAAGGTCAGTTATCTTAACGGTTTTTAACCCCTAGAGAACCAATAGAACCGATAATATCTCTTTCATTTAATCACTTTGGACCAGAAATGTATTTTTCCGCCATTTAACAATTTACCCTTAAGAGCTCGGCAGTGTCCAGCGGACACCAATTTGTAAGGTATTACTGTTCTAGCACACCGCGTTTATGTTCCCAATTATGAAAACAGCATTGGTCCTTGAGGTTAAAAACTTGAAGAGTAAAGTGCTCAGCTCTTACGTACTCTATATTTGAAGAGCAGCATGCAACTTTTTTTCCCCACTCCATATCAGCTGCCTAGAAGAACATTTATCTCTAAAATGCAAAATCAGCAACCACTGCTCAATGCTGTCACATCATAATCACACACTGCCCTTCCTCGACACTTCCTTCAATTTGTATGCAGCCAATACAGACCAGAGTTGGAGCAAGATAGTTAAAACTTGTCACTGGTCAAAGATTTTTTATTTTATTTTTTAACTTTTAAGAAATAATGAAACACAAAACTGAAATTGGTCACTCAATTTATTGCAATTTTCTCAAAAATGAGAATAGATGCACTTTTGATTGAACCGTACCATGTTTGTATTCACAGCATTTCTCTGAAAAATGACCACAAATATAATATAATATGCAATGAAAGCAGACATCTCTAGGGTACATGTCCGCAGTGTTTTGGATCAAGTCTTAATTATCTGTCAAAATCCATGATATGAAACCTGAAGACTCGAAATGAATTAATAAGGAGGTAAAAACATCATAAGGACTACAATTACATCATCATACAAGTATTTAACCTGCTTCTCAATGGATGCACCTTCATACCTGGTGTACCCAAATGCATAAAACAGAAGTTGGCTATGCTAATAAAACAAGGTTACTCACTAAAATGAGAATTGTTAGGAGTTCAAAGTGAATGTCAGATTTAATGGCCACACAATCGCCAAACTGGAAAAAATAAATACATCGCCCAGTCAGCTATTTCGACCTTAAATGCCTCACAATTCTTACTCTAATGAATAACCCTGAAAGATGTACTGATATTAACCCCACCTATACACTGTTGGGAAAGAAACTACACAGAGCAAGGAATTTGAAGCAATCCACCTGCAGAGGATACACTTCGTTATCTAACCAGCAGAGTCAGATAAATCCAACTTTGTATAAAAAGTTCCACCATGCTTGATTGGAGTTCAACAAAACCCAGAGCTAGTGAACCATACACTGGCTCCTGAACAAATGGTGTTAGATTCTGTCTGATCTGTACAAAGGCTCTAAATATGTGACAGAAGAGCTAACTTTATGATAACTCTTGATCAGAATGAACTCCTTATATTTATCTGCATAGATGGGATTTTGTAATGCATTTAATAAATTATCCACTGCTCAAAAACTGCATGAAATAAATGTGGTCATCTAAAAAACAAATTGTATATCAACAAGTTTACAGAGTTATACCTAAAAGTAAAAATATATTGAAATATAAGAGTTATATTTTACCCCCTTCAAAGAAAGAAGGGGGGAATTCTGAAATGAATACACAGCAATATTTTCACAGAAAGTAATTAATTAGTAAAAACTGGCATGGGAATGAATTAAATCCTTTTATAGTTTAATATTAAATCCATCAGAGTTGATGAGATTAGAAAATCTGTTTTTGCACAGAGTAAAGAACGAGTCTTACCCTTTGCATGCACATGTTTGTGAACAACTTTTCCCATGATGCTCAGCTAGCCTAAATCTGTGGTGCCAATACCAACACAAGTATGGTGTAACATCAAGAAACGCACTGGAGGGGGAGAGGGATAGATAGAGCGCGCGCACGCACGCACACACACACACTCTTTGTAAGGGATTTTAAGGTTGTTGTGGCGATTTCACCCAATCTAGTGCTGCAGATACATAATTTGAATACACGTATTAAAAAATATCAGGGATGACTTAAATCAGAGCTGTCAGCTGATTGTCTGGATTTATTCCAGCCCCCGACACAGTCAATGAGTCAACGGAAATATGTACAATATGGATATAGAGGGCAAAGGAAGGAATGGGAAACTGGAAGAAGTGACATTCTTGAGAGACAGATAAAGCAAATACGGATTCTCGCACTTCAGCTTCCACAGCTCCTCCCAACGATACTACTAACCAGGTTAGCAATTCAATGCATACTGTGACAGGCAGACATAACACATTCCATGCACCAGGTAGAATGCAAGCCTACAGCTGTAATTCTACTGCACTGGCTCAAATAAAATTCTTGGTTCTAGTATTTTTTGTGTTTGTTTATTGAGACTGATAAAGCAGAATCAGAAATTCTTCACAATTGAACCATGCTCATTTCCCAGGGTGGAGAACCTAAGCATGAAATCAGATTAAGGCTCACCAGGGTTCTTTGATGAAAACAATGCGGTTTAACACCTTTTCTCCCCCCAAGTGGCCCGCTAACAGCATTTATCCAAAAGGAGAAAAACATTTTTATTTTAAAGTGCTCTACATCATGGTTCAGGTTAAGCTAAATTCCAGACAACTATAAAATCTATATAACAACTGATAACATTTTAGTACATTTAAAAAGTCTCTAAGCCACTCTTTACAGAGGACACATTCTGCAAAAGGGGAACACCCGCTTAATTAAAAATCACAGCCTAGGAACAGCAATGGTGATCTTATTACATAAAAAAAAAAAAAAATACATGAAATATGGCATAGTAAGATTTAATAGAATATATATATATATATATCTATATATATATCTATATCTATCGAGAGAAACCTTTGCATAATTAGTATAAAATAGATTTATTTAATAGCAAAGGTCCTTGTTGTGTAAACCATTAATGGATATTAATAAAATAAAGAGATCGTTATGCCTCAGTTTTATTTTTCTGCAGGCTTGATAAGTTATTTTTGTAATTACCATTTAATATTTTAATATGGCAAGGGTGTTAAAGGACAACTAAACACAGCCAGGGCACTTCATCTCAGGGATGGCATGAGCGCAATGGTCCTTTAGTTTTAAAACTGCAATGTTCACATAGCAGGGTTACATCCACCTCTAGTAGCCGTCATACTGAGGAACTTCTGCTGCACGGAATGATTAAAACGTGGTAATGTGATGCGCAAGCCCCCATTGGAAAGCTTAGATAGAATGGTATCATATGGAGAAGTTTGGATGTGCACACAGCACTCACGGCGCATGCGCATCAGATCCCAAATGCTCTTCAATGGGGAGCGTTGGACTGAACTATTGTCGAGAACGTCAGGAGAGGTAAGTAGCACGCTGGTTAAAGTAAGTCCTTTATATTACTGATTTTATCCCAACCGGGGAGGGGAGAAACCTGTATTTTACTAGAAACATGGACACTAAAGCACGTGTATTTGTTGAGATGACTGCAGCTTTAAAGACTGGGCCACCATGATATGGAAGACTTTTTATGTCGTTAAAGGACCACTCTAGGCACCCAGACCACTTCAGCTTAATGAAGTGGTCTGGGTGCCAGGTCCAGCTAGGGTTAACCCCTTTTTTCATAAACATAGCAGTTTCAGAGAACTTTATGAATGGGTTAAGCCTTCCCCCTAATCCTCTAGTGGCTGTCTCATTGACAGCCACTAGAGGCGCTTGCGTGCTTCTCACTGTGATTTTCACAGTGAGAGCACGCAAGCGTCCGTAGGAAAGCATTATGAATGCTTTCCTATGTGACCGGCTGAATGCGCGCGCAGCTCTTGCCGCGCGTGCGCATTCAGCCCAGGAGGAGGAACAGAGGAGGATCGGAGGAGGAGAGCTCCCCGCCCAGCCCTGGAAAAAGGTAAGTTTAAACCCCTTTCCCCTTTCCAGAGCTGGGCGGGAGGGGGACCCTGAGGGTGGGGGCACCCTCAGGGCACTATAGTGGTCCTTTAAGTGTTCATACTGTTGAAAAAGTGGTAGTGGTAATAATAATAGCAGGTGGAATTTGCAGAATAGGCAAAAGCATCAGATTGTGTTAATCCAGCAAAATAAGAAAAACACAAGTGAATAGTGTGTTAGCAAACGGCACAGATTCATTCTGTAAACATGTATCTTTAACAATATGCCATCAAGTTATCATCCCAACAGCTATCAGAATACAATGACAGCTCAATGTCTGAATATCATTAAGTACCCTTCCTTGAGGAGAAAAAAAAAAAGGCAAATTCATACAAAATCCAATGCATTTACTACCATCTGTAGTGTAAGCCAGCACATGTGCAGACAAGAAGGCCACTCAAAGCACCATAACAACAGCCAACCGTAGCCATTATGGTGCAAGACATGCCCTGGGGACATAACAGGTTAAGATATAAAACCGTTTTAGCATGTATGGCAACTTAGCGTGGTCCTGCTGGGCAGACGCCACACTACATCCAGTCTTCCCGACAGTAGAACCCAGATGAGAGCAAAGCTGGACAACAATCATTCCCTGGCATACTCCGCCAATGATAGCTGCCTTTTTTTGTCTAAAGTGACATCCAGCTTCACTTGCTGGAGACGAATAGATTCAGCATGGATTCCCAGCACTCTGGTTAATTTTAAACCATACTGTAGTTGCTAATGCTTGGTGTTCCTTTAAGTGTTTTTATTGGTCTAAATCAATATTAAAGTATTCATTCAAATATATTAATGTCTATCTTAGAGATGAGCACTATCAATGTCATTTGCAGTCCATTTCATTGTGTGCGCACCCACTCACATGAACTTTGCGTGCCCACCTATCCATTTGACAACAAACTGGCTCCCCCCTCTTCACTTATGGACTCTGTGGAAACATTACACACAGATTTGCAAACACAAGCTCTAGTTTTTGGAAGAGAATAAACAAGCACTGACCAGGCTATTAGCAAAGCAATCTATACCATACCAGGGTTATTTTAAGATTTAAGTAATAATAAGTTAAAGTAAAAATGTGACAAAAGTAGTTTGAGCACCATCAGCATATGAGTAACATATAACAGAGGCACATGTAATTTGCATCAGTGGTCAACCTGTGCAAGTCTCAAAAACAGAAAAGTGATACAATGGGCACCATAACAACATAATTGATATGAAACTGTTATGGTGCCTGGAGTTCCTTCGTCTTACTTTTGAGTGTTAAACCATTCAAAATTTGTTTAAAAAACACCCAAGGTGTGTTCCCAGGCACTTGTCTGCATCTTTCGTCTTATGCTCCAGACTAATGCAGAAGCATTAAAGGACCACTCTAGACAAACAGACCACTTCAGCTTAATGGGTTAATCCAGCCTCATTGACAGCCGCTAGAGGCGTTTGCGTGCTTCTCACTGTGAAAATCACAGTGAGAAGACGCAAGCGTCCATAGGAAAGCATTGTGAATGCTTTCCTATGAGACTGGCTGAATGCGCGTGCAGCTCCTGCCGCGCATGCGCATTCAGCCGAAGAGGAGGAGGAGAGCTCCCCGCCCGGCGCTGGAATAAAGGTAAGTTTAACCCCTTTCCTCTCCATCCAGCCCGGCGGGAGGGGGTCCCTGAGGGTGGGGGCACCCTCAGGGCACTATAGTGGTCCTTTAACCCAAACAGCAAGAGGGTGGCAGCGATAAGCTGAGCATCAGCTAACGCTCTCAACCTTTCATTGGCTGCTCATCATGAGTTAAAGGAAGACAAGAACAGTATAGCATTAGGAATACAGATGTAAATTCCTTACACTACAGCGCCCTAGTGACTGTTTAGGGGACAGTGTCCCCGCAGTCAAGGTTAAAATTGTGATTTTACTTACCATGTCTCCCTTGCAGCGCTGGTATCAAGCATGGATCTCTACCTATTTGGCTGAGATCATCAAGATGAGAGGCATTGGGAGGCTAGTGTCAAACTCCATGCTGCACCAATCAAATGGCCTCTCTAAGATCATCTGAACGTAGTGATGTTTTGTTCCACTATTTTGGTGGAAGCGCGATTGTGACTGTCAGTATGAGGGAGGTTAACCCTGCAATGAAAATACTGCCCTTCCTACAAAGCAACAATGTTTTTAGCTGCAGGGTTTGGGGGGGGGGAATGTAAGGTTTCATGGCACCATATCATATAATTGAGATGAACGGTATGGGTGCCTATGGTGTTCCTTTAAAGAAAGAAATATACTTATATTTATGTGTAACGTGCAACCAGTGATTGGTTTATAGCAACAGTTTTAGCCTATGACTGTTGTGAGTCCCTCTCTCACAACTCACACTAATGCTTCCACCCTTACCTCTCGCAGAAAAGGAGAGCTACAGACCCAACACATTTTAAGTATTGAACCATTTGAGAACGTTTAACACTTAAAGGTAGTATGGCTCCAGAGGACCTCAGGCAACATAACAAATTCATAGATATGAAGTGGTTATTGTGCCAGAGGATCTCTTTAACCCCTTAAGGACCAAACTTCTGGAATAAAAGGGAATCATGACATGTCACACATGTCATGTGTCCTTAAGGGGTTAAAGATTAACAGTTATTTTGATTAAATACGAGAAATCAGCAACGCATACAGAGCAGCATACAAAGAATATTTTCTGTAACAGCACAGTCCATTTAACCGGGATAAAAAGAAAAATATACATTATATCCCATATCCCACACACCTCAAACCAAGAAAGGCCTCAACACAATCAAAATATAGAGCAAACTTAGTATGCCAGTGTGTCCAGGTGATTAGCTCACTTACTTATTGCAATCTTACATAAAGAAGGAAGTGTGTGCCCTGCATATGACCTCTCCTCCCTTCTCACAACAGACAAGCGTTTGTGCAACCACGTGCAAAAAGACCGAAAAAAGGTCAAGGCAAAGCCAAACATGACAATTTTACATTATTTCTTAAAACAATATGCACAAACCATTGAGCAAAGCTGGGCACACCTTCCCTTGCCTTACCCACAGTGTCAGAAATAAACTAAAGTGCATGAATAAAATAATTGGATTTTTATTTAAAGCCACCTGGAAGACAATGGCGCATACACACGAAACATACAAAAAAAAATGATTGCTATTTAGTAGAAGTTAAAACTAAATGGTCCAACCAGCCAAGAGGTAATTTCATTAACAAAAACGGTATACAAAACGCTCAAAAATAAAGTAAATATCACTGGTTAAAGTTGGAGAGCACATACTTGCAAACTTAGTAATACGCACGTAACTTATGACATAAATCCTTCACCAGCATAAAAAAACCGGTATAACAGTTAAACAAATCAGGAGATAGTGAAGTACAAGAATAATAATAATCTACACATAATCCTGACTCTTGGTTTGACATTGCACTTAAAAGTAGTAGAGTTTAGTCAGTCCTATTGTGTAAATAAAAGGCACGGAGTTTAATGATAGCTGGACCTTCAAATAAGTGTAGATATTCAGATATATGAAAATATCCCTGAGGTCTGGACAGAAGACCACAGTCCAATAACAGTACCACATGCTCCAGTCTGAACCCCTGTAAAGCAAGAATACAGATGGCTTTCCTGTTAAGTGTAAATATTTTGGCCTGGCACAGAATCTGGGAGAGACATGTGAGTCTCATAGGAGAACAATGAAGAAGGCACTGCTTGATCTTTGTGTCAACTTCCTGTCTCTGCCTCTCACATATATCCAGTAACATAACCCAAAACAAAGCACACCCATTATGTACCTCACACTTGCCTTCGACTAAAACCACAGTTATATGGCAATAAAGCCACAGTGCAATTAGGCTAAGTCTGGAGAGATCGCATTGTAGTGTGAAAAGTATCCCCTGCTACTGTCAGCCATACTGTTCGACATTTTAGTTGACATAAAAAAAAAAAAAAAAAAAAGAAAAAGTATTGTTCCATACAATAACCAGAAACCCTGCAGGGCAAACCGCATGCAGAAATAACAACCCTGATAGGCCATAAGTTTACAAAGCTGAGAAGTGTCTGCAGACTAGTCATGAGGTTAATGGTGAGGACCATGAGGGTTCCTAAAATTCTCTGACACACTAGAGCTTTCAATATAAAAAACATTCAACTCTATATAGAAAGGGACAAAAATAAATTCTTAACAGAACAAATTGGTATTACTCACACCATCCCAGTCACCTTTTGGAAAAAGACAATATAATTAGCGTTACGTATGTTTCATAAGAATGTGAGGTGCAGGTTTTGTTTAAGTGAAAAAGATAAACACACACGGGGTTAATCCCTAAAGGGTGAATTGTTTAGCATCCAAAATCAACACAAAAGGTGATTTTAAAATGTTTACATCAAAACAACCCAACTGGAAACATTCTCAAAGCCAGCTACAGGCCACAGCGGGCAATGTCGGCCTAAAGTAAGCTTGTTTTAACTGCACCCTCAACACCCTCTCTGTGTGTCCAGCTTGCCTTGTTGCAAATACATACATTAGCCCACGTATTGTACAGCGCTACAGAATTTGTTGGCACTTTATAAATAATAATAATAATAATAATAATAATATTTGAACACTCAATTCATTCGTGACATTTCACACTTTTCGGAATAACCCTGTGAATGTTAGCCGTTAAAGTGCGAAATACGCGAAAGTAAGGCTGAAAAAAATAAATATATATATATATATATATATATATATATACACATACACACATACATACACACAATAATGAACACATGGCTTACTTGGAAGGATTTGTCCAATCTGGCCATAGCAGCCAAAACAAAAACAAAATCCCCCCCTCCCCTTTTATTTATTTATTTTCCCCTTAAATTTCAGACAATTTACACTGGAGTGAATATTCCCTGACAGAGTAATGCAGGCTTTGCCTGTTAGGACAATAGGGAATAATCAGCAATTAAAAGCCATAACCACCAACCCCCCACCAGGCACACACTGAGCTGCTGCTGCTATACCAGCTCAGGCCTGTGGGAGGGTGTCTGTGTATGGGGGTATTGAGGTAGGTTAGAGCCCCCCATCCATACCCCATGCACCCCCCCATTCATACACCCCATGCACCCCACACAGGGCCCACTTACCTCCCTGGATGTCCTACACCATCAATGTGGGCTGCTAGGGGAGCCACACAGGAAGCAGGGCTAAGCTGGGTGCTGGAGGCGGCCTGGCTTGCCTCTTGCCCGGGCAGTGTGTCAGATCTGGGGGTGCTGAGGGGCCTGGTATCCTGAGGCCTGGGGATCACAGGGAGCTGGAGTCCAGCATAGCCCCGGGGGTAGTGCTAGTGCTAGGGCTGTGATAAAGGGGGAGGGCCGGCTTCTCCCGGTGCTTAGCACTCACTCTGTGTGTGAGTCTCTACCAACTGACTCCTCCTCTCCTCCCCCCCTACAAACCCCGCCCACTCTCCAGCAAAACGCCGCCTCATTGGGCGAAGTGCGACGTTCCACCAGCCTCCCGGTGACGTAACAGGGAACTCTGACCAATAGGCGAGCGCGGCAATGTGATTTTTTTTATTTTTTTTATTGCAAGGCAAAGAAAAAAAAAAAATAATAAAAGGGAAGAGAAAAGCAATGGCAAGGGCAGAAAGACTGAGAGAGAGAGGAACATCCGGGGGATCCGTGACGTAAGCGCGCGGTGCGAGCCGGGAAATGTAGTCCGCGCTGCTGTCCAGCAATGGCTGCTGATGTTTTTGTTTTTCTGTTCAGCAAGTTACTGTGAGCACCTGGTCCCCCCCATTCACCCTCCACTGGGGGACATAATAAATGCATGATAATAAAGTGTCTGAGTATAAAGGAAAGTTTATTGGATCTTTTATAGTTATTGTAATAAATAATTGGTAATATAATCCATTATTGCCATGCAAATCCCATGATGCTCAGCCAAACTAGCCTAGGAAAGTCCAAAACACTAGTGAAGGCTAATCCTGGAACCCCAGGAGTTTCTGAACAATTCCCAAGATGGACAATTTCTCTAGGGGCAATAATAAAAGACCGGCGGTGGCCACCGCTGGCACCCCAGACGTCGCTCCACGTGTACCTTTTTAGGAATGACAGTCCCTGTTTTGGGCTCTATTTAATGTCCCTCATGTTTATCCTAATGTCCCTTTCTTCTAGGAGCTCCATATTGTTGGTGTGTCTGAGTGTATAACAGAGCGCCACAGCAATAATACTCCCAGTAATGTGTCTTTAACCCATTAAGGACCAAACTTCTGGAATAAAAGGGAATCATGATATGTCACACATGTCATGTGTCCTTAAGGGGTTAAATGAACACTATATTCTTGACAATATAGTTTGGAAATCACAGTTTAGGTCCCCAGCCCCTCTTGTCCCAGAAAAAAAAACGTATCTCTTTCCAGCGCCGCCTGGGTCCGGTCGCAGCAGGCTCCAAACCTGATGATCTCGGGGGTGGGTGGGGGGCCCCTAAATGAGCTATACTCCTGCAATTTAACCCAATCGATCACGCTACCTACTTCAGTGGTACTCCTGCACTGCGTGGGGTTCTCCCCAAACTATTATTTTCTGTCTTCGGACAATTACACTGAAGGGGGCTTTGTGTCAGCCTGGAGGTCCCAAGCATCTGAGGGAGTGGAGAGGCGGACTATCTCCACTCCTGTGGTGTGCAGTTGCTTGGTGCTCTGTTCCCACCTCCCCCCATTTGGACTGGGGGGAAGATCCCGGTCTACCTTTCAGGAGCCCCGTCCTGTGTTGAGGGCGCGCGGCAACATTACAGCGGCAATGCCTGAAATATTTACACGCAAGATGGCGTGCCTCTGATGGAGGGCCCAGTGATGTACTGCAACGCCTGGACCGAATTTTTGAGGCCTTCTGGGAAAAGCTGAGAGCCCGTCTGAGCCCTGCCGTTGCGTGCAAAACATAAGTCTCTGAGACTACACGGTCAGTGACCCAGCGGACAGCAGGTGCGGCCTACAGTGACTTGGCCCGAGTAGCGCAACGACACTACTGGATACTGAGACAGGCAAAATGCAGCCCACCAGATTGCTGCAAAGCCATCAGCCGGCACCACACACCATACTGGCTCTCAGAAACAAGAGGGAACCGGCTGGCCCTAACAAGCCTACTGGACTATCTTCCTGTGACCATCAGCCTACCCTCAGATGGGCACTTAGGCCTGAATTGGAGACACTCGTGGTAGGACTCTGTACTACCCATGGAGGGCATAGGTTAAACCCAAAGCTGAGCTATTGCATTCTCTACCTAAGGCATAATGTCCCAGTATCATATGCTTAGAGAGAATCTTACCTGTTTCTTTTACGTGGAACTCAAGGCTACCCTGCCTAAGGGGCCTCCCGTTGGTTCTTTCCATATTAATACATTCCACTTAATTATTCATTAATCTACTGTTCAACTTCACATGCACGGTATTCCTATTTTTCCTTATATCCTTACTGAACCTTATGCTTACCATTATACCTACAAAATTGTGCCACTTTCTCATGCCATGTATATGTACTACATGTGCACAGGAACAATAAAGAATTTAAACCTGATGATCTCAGCCAATCCAATGCTTTGGAAAACACCGCTGTGCTCCAATCAACAGCTCCTCATAGAGCTGCATTAAATCGACACATCTCTACGAGGAATGTTCAGTGTGTGAATGCAAAATGTGGAGCTCTGACCCAGGGAGCACCTCCAGTGGAGTGGTCGTCTGAGTAACTTTTCTCTGAAAAAGCAGTGTTTACATTAAAATGCCAGCAGGGACAGGCTGTAAACACAAGATAAACTACTGTAGTTGGTCTGGTGACTATATTTTTCCATTCAACTATGTTGTTTTAAATTACATAGTAGTTTAAAAAAAATATTATTAGTAAGTCACCTAAGATTTCTCAAAACAGCCCCACCCTGGCCACACATCTCACTCACACTTCAAACTAAAAGTGTACCTCTTTGTTCATTTGAAATGTGAGATATGCATTTCCAGTGGTGCTCACCTATTAGGCCTAGTAGACAATAGTAAACGACTACAGCAGTGAAGGCTAACTTTGGTGAGCCATACATTTTAAACTATCTTTCCTTTAATTGTTAGCCAGCCTTTGGGCATTAAAAAAAATACTATAACAAATCATGTTGATGACATAGATATCCCATGTGGGCATTGTCACCTCAATGACAGGATTTTTCGTGTTGGTCCTCTGGCAACATTAGGTGGGTTTGAGTGTTTGTAAGTGAGTGTTTGTATTAGGTGAAAAAACATTGGCATCAGTGGTTCTGTTTTAACAGGTATGTGTATTAAAGGATCACTATAGGGTCAGGAACACAAACATTTATTCCTGACCCTATAGTGTTTAACCCACCATTTAGGTGGCATATCCCCCCCCTATAAAAGTTTAAAACTCGGGGGGCGGGGCCTAACCATCATGGCGACAAGACGTATCTCTCAAGAGCTCCCGCTCGATAATGGCGATATAAGCGACCTGAGACGGTGTCCAGCGGAACAAACACCGATACCACATACCCATAAGCTCCCTGCAACAGAACGCAGGTGGCAGGAGGGTAAGAGACCCGCGCATGACCCGCCAATGCCGCGGCTGACAGTGCGGCCTAGCACACATGGGACGGGGGAGACGGCCGCTCTCCTGACCATGAGACGCACCGGCAAAGCAGGCACTATGAGCAAGCCCCGCTGCCCCCCCCCTCTGGACCGGTGGGGGAGATCCCGGTCCATCAAGCGGAGACAGCCCGAAGCGGACTGTAGCAACACAGACTGCCTCATGGGCAAAGCGAGAGCACAGAGCTCCAACCAAGATGGCGGAAATAACGGGAGCTGAGAGTCCCACTGATGCTGCACACGATGTCCTTGCGAAGATTAATCGGCACTTTGAAAGGTTTTGGAAGCAGCTGGAGCGCAGGCTATTTCGACCTGCCCCACTCCACAGCGCTTACCTTGCTTGGCAGAAACAACAACCAAATAGCTGGCCAGCAGCCCAACGCCAGGATGCCCGATCGACACCACAGAGGGCGCAGAAGCCCCGACTACCGCCGGGTCAACCTCGCTCACGGCGCAAGCTAATTATCAACAGACAGCAACACAGGGGGGATCCCCGTGCAGCAACGCGGAGCTCAAGACGGCAATGCCGGCGCACACTACAGCACCCCACTCCTAACACGCCTGGAGGAAGGACACTGCTGCAAAGTGGAGGAGGCCCTGAGAGGAACCCAGCACATAACCCCCTGGGCATCGGCATGGCCCAGATTATGAGATCAAGCGGCAAACTCCGAGCGGGGTCCGCTAATGAACACTCTCCCTGGTTATGGAGACACTATCTGTCGGGAATAGGCTGAACTGTCTCCGCAACTGGTCAGTCACATGGACTAGGGCTATATATGCTCTCCAGCTCCTTTTACTCAGTGGTATTCTCTTGTCTGTTTGTTTTCTTTCCTTAAGCTTTTCTTTAAGATCCATATCGTCCATCTTACTATTCAAGCACCACCATTTAGCTTTTGGCCTACTTAGACATGGTGATGGAAATGTTAACTCATTACCTGTTCTATCGACTAAGCCTGATTTAATATGTTTAGGTACTGTTTTACCAAGTTTTACTAAGGCTTTAGTACTGCTTAGTTAACATGGATGCACTAACGCTAAACCACTGCAGTTCCAGACTACAGCAACTTCTAAGTGTAACCAGCTTAGACCAAGCCTGCAGCATGATAAGTTTGGTCTAATCTATATTCATGTGCATGTCTATTTAAGCGACATAACATTAAAACTGTACATGTTCCTAAAAATGTCAAGCTACTATAAAACTATAATATTGTGCTTATATACTTCAAAATACGTAAGAGCTTGTTAATATGGTGACCGCTCAAATGTCTCATCGTACTCTTAATGCTCTAAATGTCTCTACTTCAATGCAAAAAATGTGCTGTTTATTTACTGCCATGTCTTTGTACCAGTTATGTTTGACGATATTGCACTTGCACCTGCTGTCATGGCGGAACAAGCGCGGCTGTTAAAACAAAAATAAAGAATTATAAAAAAAAAAAAAAAAAAAGTTTAAAACTCACCTTATTTCCAGCGCTGCATGGGTCTGCTAGTGATGGCTCTGCCCCCTTTGTGACATCATCAAAATGGACGATGTTTAGCCAAAATCGGCACGTGGCGGGGCCATATACCGTTTTGGCCAATCAGGACTTCCTCATAGAAATGCATTGAATCAATGCATCTCTATGAGGAAAATTCAGCATCCCCGTGCAGAGCGTGGGGACGCTGAACGGCAGGGCTGATAACTGTGCAGCCCTGAGCCAGGAAGCACCTCCAGTGGTTATCTAAGGAGTGGCCACTTGGAGATGTCCCTAGGGGCAATGTAAACACTGCCCATTCTCTGAAAAGGCAGTGCTTACATGAAAATGCCTGAAGGGAGCAAGTATACTCACCAGAACAACTACATTAAGCTGTAGTTGTTTTGCTGACAATAGTGTCCCTTTAAACATGATCAATAAACTTTTTTGAATTACTGTCAAATAACTTCAATGAAAGAGTTGGTAAATGTGAGGAAGCGGATGTCACTCCATAGAATTTATGTGGTGCCAGTAATTAATCATGGTAGTGTCATGGATCCTTACCACCAGTGACTGATCAGTTTCTTCTGGGAACCTGTGAAATCTATAGACTGTTGAGCAGCAATTCCATGGGCATCCTGGCAGCACGTGTAACTGTTTGTGGTAAAACATGACCAATGCAGCAACTAGTAGCAGGTACCATGAATTATAAGTCACAGAGATCAGAGTAAGTACCCATAGTCCTCGCCATACTGGATACAGTATCGGAATACATCACTGATCTTGGAGTCTTACTGTAAAGATACATGCCATTGAGCTACGCCACTCACCTAGTGCCCCTACCTCCCACATCAGTTTCACACCCTCAGACAAATCTGACAGCATTTCTGATGTTAGGCACTGCAACTCCTTTTAGGATGTTATGACGCCACAACAATCAAGATGTCATCACTCATGTTTTGGGCGTGTGGCTTTCAAGGAAAAAGCCCAGGCCTACAATTACTTGATCTTTTTTTATCTGTACAGTGCCCTGTAGTGATTTCCTGGTGATCCCAATAGCTCATTCTTGATTATCTGGGATTTCCTGGTTATCTATCTTGTTTATCTGACTGCTCTAATCTGTGTGCTCCTTGACCCGGCTTGGCTTTTCAATACAGAGTTTCCTAGAATTCCTGACCTCACCCTGACTTACTTGTCTCTGATACTTTGCCTGCTAAAGGCATTGCTTTGAGCCTGGCCACTCTTCAGTCCACTAATATGCTATTATTATTTGTTCCTCTCTTGATTACCATACGTTTAAGCACTGCGTGTAGGATGGCAGGGCTGGACTGGGGATACGAAGCAGCCCTGGAAAAAAATCTATGCCAGCCCCATAAGTCATTGTGCTATGTAGGAGGGTGTATATATATATATATATATATATATATATATAGGCAATTGAAATAGTTGGCTGCACACTCATGCTTACTACAGACAAGCTCACTGTACACACATGCTCACCACAGACAGGCTCCGACACACCCATGCTCCTTACAGACAAGCTCACTAACACACACACATATGATCCCTACAGACAAGCTCACTGACACACATACAAGCTCACTCACTAGCAGGCACACACACACACACACACACAGGCTCCCTCACTAGCAGATGTGCGCGCACACACACACAGAGGTAGACAGTCACTGACACCCAGGCAGACAGCCACACACACACAGGCAGACAGTCACTGACACCCAGGCAGACAGCCACACACACACACCGGCAGACAGTCACTGACACCGAGGCAAACACCCACACATACAAAGACAGGCAGACAGCCACACACTCACACAGGCAGACAGTCACACACACACA
>OW240921.1:99208526-99262745 GCA_933207985.1 Pelobates cultripes | reverse complement strand
TTGTGCTGCAAAAAACAACAACAGGTCATTAATATTAGAAGACGGGCTCAGTAACAAAGACACAGGTCTCGGCAGAAAGAAAGGAAAATTGTTCATCAAAAATAAGATTAAAAATGATATTGCTATTAAATCTTGTTGGTATCATACTGTACAGATGTTTTGGCAACTTACTACAGACATACTAAGTCTCGCGGAGGTTCCGGAAGTCTCACGCATTTGCAATGCGGCTCCATGACAACTGCAAATCATATACAATATCCCAGAAGGCACACACACTGTATACAATGTATATCAGGCAATGTGTGTGATTTCAAGGATTTTGTATAATGTGTGGCCACCCAATAATATATTCGCAAAAAACAGGGACTCGGTAAGGTGCCAGCCCTTTAAGGCGCCAGTCCACTGTAATATCAGACGGCAGGGAGGAAGTGACAGTCTGTCACTTCCTCCAAGCTTCACAGAGCGCCACGCAGGAGGAATGGAGGAACTCCCATCAGCCTCAGCAAGGACCCCAAGCAAGCCATACTCCTGGACACAAAAGGTAAGATAAAAGGAGGGTGGCTGCAAATATATAAAGTATAACACGTATGTTTTTATGTGTGTCAGATTCTGTCTGCGCATCTGTGTGTATGTCAGTGTGCGTATCTGTGTGTTTGTCAGGGTGTGTATGTGCCAGTTTGTTTGTCAGTGTGTATCTGAGTATGTGTGTTTATGTGCCAGTGTGTATCTGAGTGTGTGTTTGTGTGTGTGTGTGTGTGTATGTGCCAGTGTATATCTGTATGTCAGTGTGTGTATCTGGGTGTATGTGCCATTGTGTATCTGTATGTCAATGTGTGTATCTAAATATGTGTATATCTATGACAGTGCGGATCTGAGTCTGTGTGTATGTATCTGTGTGTGTATCTGAGTGTGTGTATCTGTGTCAGTGTGTGTATCTGAGTGTGTGTATCTGTGTCAGTGTGTATCTGAGTCTGTGTGTATGTATCTGTGTGTCAGTGTGTGTATCTGAGTGTGTGTATCTGTGTCAGTGTGTATCTGAGTCTGTGTGTATGTATTTGTGTGTCAGTGTGTATATAAGTGTGTGTATTTGTCACATCCTGTTCCTGTTGCAAATCATTTCTGGCCTTGGCTTCTGTTATCCAGTACTCTTTTTACAATCCTTGTTTAGTTTTTCTTGGTTTGCTATTCTATGTCTGGTTTTCGTTATGCTGGGTTTTCTGGGTTCATTCCTTTATTCCGTTCCTAGAATTCCTAGTCTCCTGGATTCCTCTAAATGTTTGTTTTTTGTTGCCACACCTGTTCCTTTGCCAGTTAGCCTTTTTGTTTCAGTGTTCCCTGCTAGCAGTGGTCTCATTCCTCTGCTCCTTTGCTTGCAGGTAAGTACTGTGTGTGTTTTATTGTTGTACTTTTAGTCATGCATATCTAGGCAGTTAGGACCCACCATAATTGGAGTACTTTGTGGATATCTGTGTGTCAAGGTGTTCATACATGTTTGGTGACTATATGTGTCTGTGTGTTTGTGTGGGGGGCAGGAGGGGAGAGCGTAGTAGCTGGTGAAGCAACCTCCCTGAAATACATTTTTGTATGTGGGGATATCTGTTACTGCATGACACTTTTTTGATTATTCAGAAATAAAGTTTAAATAAAAATAAATAAAAAAAGATTCAAAAAAGTCATAAAACCTGACAGGTCATCCCCAAAATAGTTAGGTCTCTTTCAAATATGAGACCTTTACCATTAGAAGGGCCTCTGTCACTCTCTCTGTCAGGCTTTTTCTTCCTTCTTCCAAACTCTCTTTCTCAGACTCTCTTTATACTGTCCGTGTGTGTGTGTGTGTATGTGTGTGTGGGTGACTGCATGTGTAATGCCATATGCACAGTTTCATATAGACGTCTACATTGATAGTTACGTGGGTTGTCTCAAGCACAAATAATAAAAGTTGTGGTTTAGCTCTGATATTTTACTTTCAATTCACAGAAACGTGGGAAATTTTATTCAAAGCATTGCTCTCCAGCACCCATGCCCACTCACTGTTGCGTAATATTTTAAACTGTATCTGTCACACCAAGCACAGTATAAGA
Organism: Pelobates cultripes; assembly: GCA_933207985.1. Taxonomy (NCBI): domain Eukaryota; kingdom Metazoa; phylum Chordata; class Amphibia; order Anura; family Pelobatidae; genus Pelobates; species Pelobates cultripes. The sequence goes on along the minus strand of OW240921.1, from coordinate 99,260,664 downwards.
TAACATAAAATTTCATCTGCACATTGTGCCTGTAGAAATGCAAGTATATTCTATAGCTTTTAAAGGTAACCCATAGACTCCAAAACAACTTTTGCTTAATTAAATAGTTTTGGTGTATAGGCAATGCCCCTGCAGTCTCACAGCTACATTCTATGCTATGTAGGATTTAAACCACTTTGTTTACATAGCTCTAGTCACACTTCCCTGCATGTGTCTTGCATAGTCTTCCTAAACACTTCCTAAAAGGGAACCTAGATATTTTATGTTCTTTTATTGCACAGTATGTTTAATATAGAATTTCTTGTATCCTGCCCTGTTAATAGCTTCCATGACCCTGCAGGAGCCTCCTGTGTATGATTAAAGTTACATTTACAGAGCAGGAGATAAAAACTTCCAAGACAAGTTAACATCTGATTGAAGATTTCTTTTAAATTTCATGCAGCCTGAGTGAGTCACAGTCAAGGGAGGTGTGGCTAGTGCTGCAAATAGAGAAACAACAGCGATTTAACTCCTAAATTGCAGAGAATTGAGCAGTGATCTATACACCCACATTGCTTCATTAAGCTGAAGTTGTTTTGATGCCTATAGTGTCCCTTTAACTTAATGCAACATTAATACGATCCTTCCCCCCCACCCCATTAATGAGTCCCTGGCATTAGGCCTGTAAGACGTGGGCACATGGAGTCTAAGCAGATAATTAAGTAACAGAGAGAGCCGAAGAAACCTCCACTAGACTGTTCTCCGTTCTGTCTGTGAGCTACTCTTCCAGCAAGCTTTTCTAACATTTGCAGAGTAAGTATAGGACGTGCTGACGCAAATGTGCTGGCTGTGGCCTGCATGCGTAAGTCATCATTGAGAATTGGCTTTCTTGGTGCAGGTAAGCAGAACTATAACAGCCCCTAAAGCCAATAAATACATAATTCATCTTTATGATAAATTATAGTTACTGCCTTGGGAGCTGTTATGGCAGGTAATTAATACAAATAATTAATCAACCAAGCCGGAATCACCTGTATTTAAGTTCTCTTCTACCTCCTTTGCCTCTCTTGGTCAGTTTGCAAGGTCATGACTTGACCTGACCTTTGGATAAATGCATTGATTTTGAACCTCCCTTTGCCTATCCTGTCTTTTGACCTGATGTAGAATACGTATTTGTGACCAAGGCCATTCTGGCACTTTTGCCATGCGTTCATTGTACCACAATTTCACCCTTTCGGTTTAATTGCTCCCATATATCTTGCATATCATTTTAAAGGGGAAATGGGGCTTTCATTTGATATCCTATATGTATACATAACACAATACTAAATAAGAATAACAAATTAAAAAGTAAAATATGGAGAAATACAGCTCAGCCGCGGTGTTTAAAAGGATTTAAAAGGCCATGCACATAGCTCATCTGTCAGTCTGGGGCCACAAGGGATTTAAAGGGACACTATAGTCACCTGAACAACTTCAGTTTAATGAGGTTGTTCAGGTGAGAACTATAGCTCCCTCAGCCTTTCTCATGTAAACACTGTATTTTCTGAGAACATACTGTGTTTACATTGAAAGCTAGGAACACCTCCAGTTGCAGTCACTCAGAGTGAACCAGAGGGACTTCGGAGTTGATGGAGGCATAATATGCCTCCATCCACTCAGATCTGCTGTCAGCAGAGCACAGGGCAGCACTGTGCACAGCATCCTGTGATTCAGTGTGTCCTCCCTCTGCATGCAGACACTGAACTTTCCTCATAGAGATTCATTAATTCAATTCATCTCTATGAGGAGAAGCATTGGGATTGGATCAGGCCACCACTTCTGATGATGTCAGCAGACTGCTTGTTTTTCTGAGTCTAACAGCATGCAGATTTACAGCTTCAGGCTTGAATACAGTAAGATTTGTACTATATTTATAGCCCAGGGGGGCTAGATGGTGGTGTTAACACTATAGGGTCAGGAATACATGTTTGTGTTCCTGACCCTATAGTGATCCTTTAACCCTGCTGGTACTTTTAATGCATGATGGTCTATGCTGTCAATGGGTTTTCGAGCCCTGCATTGCATCGTCATGCAGCCCATAAGGGTTTAAACTACAATAAATGTTTATAGAAATCAGTCTGTGTAAGTAAGATACATTGTTCTTGTTCTAAATTTTATTTTAGTTGCATGAATTGTTATTAGTAAATCACAGTCCTAGAATGTAAATGTTTCTCTATTCTCTTCCTCCATTTGAAATGTGGGGAGATGTGTTGGGGAGTAGATTTAGGAGAGATTTTAATCCACACCTGCAAAACTAAGAGCTACATATACAGAGCTAAACCCCTCTGTGGCTGGAAGTGTAACTTCACCTTCGGCAGAGTTATCGGGGTGTCATCAGCCAGCCTGGAACTGACTAGCTAATGTCAATTCTGTGCAACTTTGTAAGCCCAGAATGTCAGTCATTGGCTGAGAGTAGCCAGCTGACACTCTCAGCCAATGAATAGCAATGGCCCAGCTTCAGCAGCTCTGTCAAAGCCTTAAAGGACCACTCTAGGCACCCAGACCACTTCAGCTTAATGAAGTGATCTGGGTGCCAGGTCCAGCTAGGGTTAACCCATTCTTTTATAAACATAGCAGTTTCAGAGAAACGGCTATGTTTATGAATGGGTTAAGCCTTCCCCCTAATCCTCTAGTGGCTGTCTCATTGACAGCCACTAGAGGCGCTTGCGTGCTTCTCACTGTGATTTTCACAGTGGGGGCACCCTCAGGGCACTATAGTGCCAGGAAAACGAGTATGTTTTCCTGGCACTATAGTGGTCCTTTAAGCGTGTCACCAGCCACCATTGAGCCTGTAAGCCTGTAAGCCATGCCAGGGACCCAGGTAAGGTCCAAAAATGTTTAAACTCAAATAGAATGTTGCATCCTTATAAAGAACCTTCATCACAGAATTAAACCACCAGTTTCCCCTGTTCTATGAATTAACCATCTTCACTGATAACAAGTCCACATTGACAATACGTTTAAAAATAGCCGTGAATATAGACAATATTAACACTAGAGTTTGTGGACAATTTGACCCTAAACAGACTTTCTCAAGCCTAAAGTAATTATTTAATACAGACTCTGAGATCTTTTTTTGGTCCGTTAATAATGATCACATTGATTATTAATTTCTTGTGCAGTCATTTCTAGACAATTATTATTTTATCATGCGCTTAAGGAAGTATTAGCTTCCAAGAGTAATGGAGATTATTAAAGGGGTTCTAAAACCCTCCTTTTTTTCTAGATAATTTCCATATTAATAATCATGTAGCGGACCAGGAGATTACATTTAGTTTCTCCGTCAAATAAATTAAACATTTATGAATACATACATTATTTTTAAAAACTGCATTTCAAAAAGTTGCTTTAACATGTCAACATGTCAAGATTTCCTCCCAAAAATATACAGTTAATTATTTAACTGGTTTATTAAAGATCTGATAAAAAAAAAAAAAAAAGGAGACATCAGAGTTAATGGGCTCACAGAGTTAATGGGATAATGGGCCATGGGTTAATGGGCTTCATGATGTCTGAATTTATATATATCTAAATCCCCAGTTATTTGGGTAAATTGAGTTGGCTGGAATTTAGCTTCTAATATCTAAGGAAGATTACACGTGGACTGGTTTGATATAATTTACTGAATATATATAATAGAATAAATATAGAGGTTTGATTAAAGAAACACTCCAAACACCATAACAACTGCAACCCAGTTTGACAGCTCCTGACAGGTGCCCAGTGACCAATTCCCTCCATCTGGTTTTACAATACAATAGTAACATTTAGATTGCTTTTTACAGCAGGGCCCTGTTCTCTGCAGGAGAGGACCAGAAGAGGTGGTGGAGTATTGAAATGGCGCTTACCATGGAACAGCGCAGCACCAAGGTAGCAAGCGCACCAGGCATGCATGACACTGAGTTTGATTTATAAAAAGGAACTGTCACTTCTCTGGAAATCACACCATTAAATAAAACATTGAAGATAACACATTTTGTTCTAAATTTTTATTTTTCTTCATGAAATGATTCATTTTCTTTTAAAATGCATATTAAAGATTAAGCAAGTGATTTCATAATTCAGTTCAGTTGCGGTTCAGTAGTGCCAAAAAAGAGAACGGTAACTTTGGGGGTTATGTATTAAAACGGTCTGTCCTGAAAAGTGATCCAAACATGAAAAAAACACAGAGGCGTGCATTTACCATTTATATGTGCCTGCCATGTCCGCCTGCCAGCCATGTTCATAGTTTCCATGGTGACCGCACCTCTTTTGGCAGAACATGGCATCAATGACTGACAGGAAGCAAAGATGGAGGCTTCCGCATGCAGAATGAAAAGGTTTGGATTTCTATAGTTATTTTTGATTTTCAGGGCTCTTAAATACACATTTGTTAAATACAGGGAATATGTAAACATGCAGCGTTACTACGGTGAGAATTGTCAGGAATTCAAAGTGAATTTCACACTTTAGACCAAAGTAGCTGAATGGGAGGCATAACTGACTTGCAGAATGTTTTCCAGTTCGACTACTTTGGCCTTAAATACTTTGTCCTTAAATTTTAAATGCCCTTTAAATTTCTGAGCAATCTCACTTTAGTGAGTAATTCCGACAATGTGAAAAATTCTGGGGAGCAACAGTTCTCTTTTAAGACCTCTTTCTCATAAAATGCATAAACTAGGTAGTTATATTTTGAGCACCTTTTTATAAATACATGTTACCGGATAAAAAAGCATAGTCCGCCCAGAAAATAAATAGTTGCCTGAAATATCCGGTATCGTCTCGCAAGCTCAAGAGCGGTAGACATTTACGTGTTTTAATTATACACCTTCAAACTCTTTGAAATGTGGTCCCTAGACTCACTGATTCCCGTAAATCATAGTGTCCCAGATTTTTTAATTGCATGTTTACATTTCTCTTTTTATAACAAAATCTAATTTAAAACACAAATGGGCCACTTCGTTGCAATTGCCACAGGCTACATGTTAATCTGCCATCACCCGATTCATGCGTTTATGAAAAACACTACCTGTAGGGTGTCCGGCTGTCACTGGAAAGCTGACAAGTCCAGTAAACACAAGCTTCTGGCACCCAAAGTGAACTAGGTGTATCGTATTCTTTCCGTGTGTTGGATTTGTTTTGTGACTTTGTATAATGTGAGTGATGTGTGCAGTTGTGTGTGTAGCTGTAAGTGATTTGTGCAGTTTTGTGTGTGTGTGTGGAGCTGTGAGTGATGTGTGCAGTTGTGTGTGTGTGTGTGTAGCTGTGAGTGATGTGTGCAGTTGTGTGTATGTAGCTGCGAGTAATATGTGTGGGTCGCAGTGAGTGTTGTGTGTGTCTAGCTGTGTGGGGGTCCCAGTGAGTGATGCGTGTATCGCTGTGTGTGAGTGACAGTAAGTGATATGTGCAGTTGTGAGTGATGTGTACAGTTGTGTGTAAGTAGCTGTGAGTGATATATGTGTATAGCTGCGTGGCTGTGTGTGGGTTGCAGTGTGTTTGGTGTGGGTTGCAGTGTGTTTGTTGTGTGTGGGTAGCTGTGTGTTGATTGCAGTGTGTGTTGTATGTAGTTAGCTGTGTATGGGTTGTGTTGTGTGTATGTGTGTGTGTGGGGGTAGCTGTATGTGGGTGGCTGTCATAGTGGAATCTTATGAGAGGGTAGTGGATGCATGGAATAGCCTTCCAGCTGAAGTGGTAGAGGTTAACACAGTAAAGGAGTTTAAGCATGCGTGGGATAGGCATAAGGCTATCCTAACTATAAGATAAAGCTAGGGACTAATGAAAATATTTAGAAAATTGAGCAGACTAGATGGGCCGAATGGTTCTTATCTGCCGTCACATTCTATGTTTCCATGTTACATCTCACTTTTAAAGCATAGTCGGTAGACTCTTCAGTCAGACGTAAATATTTACCAAAGTGTGGATTGCTGGGAATTCAAAGTAAATTCCAAATTATAGACTACAATAGACAAATTGGAAAAAATCTCTATTCCCAGCTAGAGTGGCTATTTTGCCTGAAAAGGTATGACTGTTCTTTTGGATGTGTTCATTTGGATCAACAGCAGCAAAAGGGATCTGTGAAAGGAACCCGAATTACATTAAATTGGTAACCTATTAGTTCTGGAATCCGCAGGATTTCACTAGTAAAGACAAGTCAGAACAATATGAATTTGGGGGCGGGGCTGAACCTCCAAGCTGATCAGTTGCATGTCTGTTGAGCTCCTGATATCAATGTCCTTAGGAGACGACTAATAACGCTTTATGAGCTGAAACATGTGTTATACTGTGCAAAAGGCTACCGGGGAGGAAGCTGACTGACCCAACTACAAAACGCTGAAACTCCGGTCACTTTTGAGATACCCCGAGGTTTGCAGCATAGTCAAGCGGAGGGCGAGGTGGACGGCCGCCGCCTTACCTTTCTGCCACTGGCTGATTTTTAGCATGTCAGAGACGACAACTGCGGGACCTGACTCCCTCCCCCCCTTGGACCGGCGAGGGTTATCCCAGTCCCCACTGTCTGCTACACTTACCTCCGACATCCACAGATGGCGGCTACTATATGGGCTCGGACCACCACGCTTCCCCACAAAATGGCAGACGGACCTTCCACACCAGAACAAAACAGGCTACCATCTGAACCAGCCTTGCTTACTGGATTGGAACAATGCTTGGATGCGCTTTTTACCCGCTTCTGGACACAACTGGAAGCTTGCAACAAGGGGCTTCTGTCACATCCCATCTGGGAAGGACTTGGACTATGCCACGAGCCCACGATTCCGTGGTCGCAAAGTGCGGGCCCTCAGCATGGTCTGGGGCTGGAAGGATACCACACAGTGCCCTTGCCTGGAACTTCCACACGGTTACACCTGCCCATTTCCGAGTCTCGGTGTGGAGTGAGCATCCTAACCTGGGCCCGGGACTGATAATATGTTACTAGCCAATAACACTACCTACCGCCATGATCCTACATGTCTATTGCTTTTTTAATTTTTTTTGTGCCATAAACACAGCCTACCAATACCTACTCTGTCAATTGTGTGGTGAAGTGCAATTGGGTGGGCTTCCGCAGCGCATCCTACCAGCGTTGGAGTCTGAGCACCTTGTTTCTACCGGCCCTTAGGCCCACACAGAGCGGCAGCCGTAAAAGCTTTAAGTTTGTAAAGTGTTCTGTCAGTGGGCACCAGTGGTATATATATTACTGTTACTATATTACTGATTCATCTTGTTACTCAACTCTTTACTCCTGTGACATGTTAGAAAGTTTAAGCCTGTTTATAATATGCAAATTAAGCTTACATATTCAAACCTGAACGCATGCATGTCCTATTCAACTTGTCAACCAACTCTTTACTTCTGTGACATGTTAAGAGCTTAAGCCTGTCTATAACCTGCATATTAAGCTTACCTACGCAAACCTGCACGCATACATGTCCCCTTCATCTTGTCACCTAACTTTTCAAATCTGTGACATGTCAGGGAGTTTAAGCCTGTTTATAATATGTTTTTGTTAAACAACATAAAAACAAAAATGAGGCATTACTATCCAGGAAATGTAAATCATCAATGTTAACGCTGTATTAACCCTATATTGTACAACACTCGTACATTTCCCTTTCTTTATTCTGTAACCCATCTCGCATGCCTTAATAAAAGAAAGATTGGGGGGGCGGGGCCTGACAGCCAAGATGGCCAGACGTGCTTACTGAGGGCTCTTGCACCAGCAGGCACAAAAACGACTATCCTGACTACCCAAACAATGCCAGCTACACGAGACACCCAAAAAACGAAACAGGACCACACGGGGAATAGAAAGGTATCCGTCCTGCACCGAAACATGAAACAAGCACCTGAACCGGCCACGCGGCCCTCACCAGAGCGGAGCCTGAGGCCTGGGGGAAGCGGCCGATCTCCCGGCACGGGACCTGCTCAGAAACAGCAATCGAACACTGCCCTGCTACCCCCCATCTGGACCGGCGGGGGTTATCCCGGTCCTCGCAGGGGTCGACTACCCCAACAACGCGGCTCAAACAAGCGACTAAACCTGCAGCCGAGAGGGACTGTGTGGGCCCAAGCAAGATGGCGGCACGGACGCGTCTGGCGACAAACAGCACCCTCACCACACCACCCAAGCACACCCTGGAGTTCTTTGACAGGCTCTGTGCCAACATAGGGACAAAATTCCGCACCAAGGGCCAGCACTACCACCTGGTGTTGAGGGAAATGGCGGCATGGATTCGCCCGGCTACCCGACGCTTCCTATGCAGATACCCACCCCGAGCCTCCAGACAGAGAAAAGGTTGGAGACTGGAATGGCGGGAAATGGCGTCATACCCCCCAGACTCCAGCACTCGCCCTCACACACACCAGAGCGAGACCACCAAGCCTGCCCGACCTACTCACCACTCAGCGGCACCAGAATCATTCGACCAACGAAGCGCAACTTATACTATCAGCCGAGTGGCTCACCGCAATGCAGCACATCACCCTACCAGCGACAGACACGGGCGGAGAGACCCTCCAAGACCTACGGGTGACAGAGCAGAGCCGTGGCACCAACTCTACCAATGTACCTGGCCCACCTGTCAAGCCTCCAGAACTGGCATTGGCTAATCAAGATGGACTGCACCGGAGACGGAATATGCTCCTACAAGCCCGTGAGCGGTGATAAAGCATAATCCCACTGTACAGGCTACAACTAATGCACCGTTCCTAGGTCTATTATTACCTCAGCTTGCTAATGTAATATGCACTGCTTGACCGATTTACTCTGCTCTTGCTCGTTAGCCATGCTCCTTATTTATGTTCTGCTTAGCACTTCTCATGATACAAGCACATATGCCTGGTATTAGAAATATGTACCTCGCCTGATATATCCACAAACCATACAGGCATACGTTATACCTAATCGATAGCTGAAGTATATTTTTCATTTAGCACACACAATATCCCCACATGCCTCCTCGCATCTACGCAGCCCGTCACTGGGGCATAGCATGATTCACCCACGGCAGCCAGGCCACACACATGCCATTCACTCATACACAACAGGCTACACCTAACATGCATTAAGCTACTCTCCCAATACACTATCACAATGACAATCAACTTATGCTTATAAATGTATATGGCATGTACCTAACTGTTAACAACAACAACAAAAAAAAAAAATGTGCAGTACTATAGTGCCAAATTGTGAATATTGATACACATAATATGCGTGCTGTTGTGGCACACTACACATGCTTGTTATTTCCATGCACAGAAAAAATAAAGAATTGAAAAAAAATAAAAATAAAAGAAAGATTGACAAAAAAAAAACCTATATGAATTTAAACCTTGTGATAAAATTAATTGGGAACTCAACACATTTCATGAACCCAAGAGAATGATGTCGATCGATACAAAGGGCAGATACCCGCTAATGTTTTATCTTCAATATCTTGCCCTTTTCTGCTTTAATTAAAAAAATCAGGATTTAGGTTTCTCTAGAGTTTTCTAACAGAAGAAGAAAGAAGGGGCAGAGTTCTCTTGGAACAGAACCTAAAATCATCTCTTCCAATAACTTAACATAGATTCGAGGCATGTAGTAAAAGAACTGGCATTATAAAGGTAATACACAATATTCAATTAAACATTAATTCTAGTTACACGCTTGCTTAAAGGAATACTATAGCACAGGGGCGTACCTAGGGCATGTGGCACCCGGGGTGGGTCCTGGGTTTGGCACACCCCCCTAATCCCCCCCCCCTCCAAAAAAAACCCCAAAAAACTAAATTTTTTAAAATGTGTTAGATTTTTTAAAAAATTTATTGAACAAATTTGTAAACTTTTTAAAACCTCTGCCCCCCTCTACAAAATCCCTGCACCCCCTCACACACAGTTACAGGCAAACAGTCACACACAGTTACAAGCAGTCACACGCACACAGTCACATGCAGACAGTCACACATATAGTCACAGGCAGTCATACACACAGTTACAGGTAGAGAGTTACACACAAACACAGTCAGTTACAAACAGTTACACACAGTCACGCACACTGTTACAGACAGACAGTCACATATACAGTCACACACACGGTCACAGGCAGACTGTCATACACACAGTTACAGGCAGTTACACACACAGTCAGTTACAGGCAGTCACGCACAAAGTTACATGCAGACAGTCACAGGCAGACAGTAACACACAGTTACAGGCAGCATCACACAGTCACAGGCAGACTGTCACACACACACAGTTACAGGCGTGCAGTCACACACACACACACACACACACACAGTTACAGGTAGACAGTTACACACACGTACACACAGTTACAGGCAGACAGTTACACACACACAGTTACATGCAGACAGTTACACACACACACACACAGTTACAGGCAGTTACACACACACATATTTACAGGCAGACAGTTATACACACACACAGTTACAGACACACACAAGACAGACAGTCACACACACACACAGTTACAGACACACACACAAGACAGACAGTCACACACACACACAGTTACAGACACACACACAAGACAGACAGTCACACACACACAGTTACAGACACACACACAAGACAGACAGTCACACACACACACACACACACACAGAGTTAAAGACAGACAGTCACACACACACATACACAAACACACAGTTTCAGGCAGACAGTTACACACACACTCTTATACTTGCAGACAGTGTGTGCTGGAGGAGTGGATTCCCTGGCCTGAAGTCCTTCCCTGGCTGGAGGTGGAGGAGCAGGGATTTCTGCTTGCTGCACCTCCATGTGCAGTAGTTACAGCAGCTTGTAAGGGCTGTGTTAAGCCCCGCCCCCGCTCGCTGTTAGGCTTCGCCCCTAAATGACTGTAGCTCCGCCCCTTCCTCCCATGGCCAGTTCATCTTGTGTGAGCTTTGTGACACCCCAGCTGCCATGGGGCACAGCTCACACAGCCCCCTCCAGCCCCAAGACCAGGGTTAAGGCACCCCCCTACCAGGTGGCACCCGGGGTGGACCGCCCCCTCTGCCCCCCCCTTAGTCCGCCACTGCTATAGCATCAGGAACACGAACATGTATGGTAAAATGAGTGTTTAGGTCCCTGGTCCCCTCTCTTTACTTGAAATAGTTGAGTTTACTTACCTTTTTTCAAGTGCCATGCTGGTCTCGCCGAGGCTGGCCCTCCAACGCTCCGCCTCCGTCCACAATCTCATCCAAGCCTATGCTTCCTCATAGGAAAGCATTCAGAGGCTATTGCGCATGCACGTCAAAACTCTAGGCTGCCCCAATCAGCATCTCCTCACAGAAACGCAATGAATCAATGCATCTCTATGGGGAGTGTTCGGCGCTTCCCATGCAGTGCGTGGTCACGCTGAACATCAGTGCTGCAAACTGTGCAGCACTGACCCAGGAAGCACCTCCAGTGACCATCTCACTGACTGCCACTAGAGCTGTTCCTAGGCAGCAATGTAAATACTGCCTCTTCTCTGAACATGCAGGGACAGGCTATAGACACAAGAACAACTACATTAAGCTGCAGTTGTTCTGGTGACTACAGTGTCCCTTTAAGGAACATTACCCTCATGATACATTTTACCATAAAGGGTAAGAACCATCACTATTCTTTATATAGTTTTTAGCACTTTCTCCAATGTCATACATTCTCTCTAAAATCTATAAACAGACGAATATTCGTTCACACTAAATGTATGCACATGCAGTGAGAGCGTTTACAAATATTTCTAAAAAAATAGTACTTTGAAGTTGTACTGCCATGCCCATAGTAAACTAAAGCCCGAGAAGGTGAAAAAAAATTCAAACAGTGAATGGAACTCCATTTGTACAATTCAATGAATTTTTATAGAAAAATGTCTAGATGAAAACGTCATTCTCTTAAGGTAACACCAAGTCATGTAAGCACGATTTTCGCACTTTAACTCTGGGCCGCAGAGTTGCTGTATGCTGAACATATTAGCTTTGTTGATATCTCCAACATGTACAAAGGCAGCTCCAATCTGGTGTCCAGATATATACCTATACAGGGAAACCAATACATTGCCAATTTCTTTCTCTCCGCTAGTCACTTGGCAGTAAACGTCACTTACTATCCATCCGTATTGCTTGGATTAGATTGTTTTTTATTTTGCAGTAACACTTCTCGCCATTACCAATATCTCATTATTGGCCTTTCTCTAGGAGACGTTGCCAAATGGCCTTTTTCTATTCCCACTTGTCTCATCTGTATTAACCAGCCAGTCAGTCTAAAAACAGCCAATGTAATCTTCAATCAAAGGTCTCGCTATAAAACACCTAATAACATTCGCAGGCAGGTGGAGACAGCCAAAACAAACAGCAATATTCAAGCAATGGATGAAGTCAGGTGCAATAAATGCCATGGCGTGTGTGTGTTTAGCATTAATGCTTTGATGTGCTTTTCTGTGTATTGTATATAATATACCTAATACTACTTACATTCTTAGACTTCAAAAATATTTTGTAAAGAGAAAAAAAAGCAATAGGAAAAAAAATACAAAACAATGACTTAACTTTTTTCTTATTCTAGACCAGATCGTTTATATTCATATAAATTCCTTCCAATATATAATTTACTATACCAGGATTTAATGTCGTACCTTTGTGTTTAATAGTGTAATAACAGACGCACGTTTAATGGCAATACAAATGTGTATTTTCTCAATATAAAGCACGGTGTTATGTTAGTGTACTATGTAACATGGAAATGCATAGGGGAGAGGATATCAAGGAAATTGTAAATTTTGAAAGTAATTTTTTTCAAAGTCACAGATATCACGTAATAACTCGCTGCAGCTGCACATGTAAATCTGAGATTAAACCATTTGTTTGTAAAGATTTTTTTTTTTTTCCTGGAGTTTTCTTTTAGTTGCGTTCTCTGCTGGCTAAAGGTCTAGCCCTTCATTAAAAATAGATGGAATTCTACTGAGAATAAAGGCACAAGGCAGGGACAAGCGAGTAACTGCATGGCAGGCATCGCTCATAGATATTAAAGGACCACTATAGTGCCAGGAAAACATACTCGTTTTCCTGGCACTATAGTGCCCTGAGGGTGCCCCCTCAGGGACTCTCCACCTCCTCTCCTCCTCCTCAGCTGAATGCGCATGCGCGGCAAGAGCCGCTCGCGCATTCAGCCAGTCTCATAGGAAAGCATTCATAATGCTTTCCTATGGACGTTGGGGTCTTCTCACTGTGAAAATCACAGTGAGAAGCACGTAAGCGCCTCTAGCGGCTGTCAGTGAGACAGCCACTAAAGGCTGGATTAACCCTCAGTGTAAACATAGCAGTTTCTCTGAAACTCCTATGTTTTCTGCTGCAGGGTTAACACTAGATGGACCTGGCACCCAGACAACTTAATTGAGCTGAAGTGGTCTGGGTGCCTATAGTGGTCCTTTAAGTTTAAAAAAACAAAACAAAAAACTTGATTGAAAAATTCAAAGGGACTGCATAAATGAGCTCTGGTGGAATGTGTACAAGGTCCACCAAGATCTGTGGACACAAAACAGAGAGATGATAATTAATTACAATGAAATTATACATGGATTACTTTTCAGGTTATCCGAAAATGTGTCTTTTTGGGGTGACTTCTCTCCTGGCTGCAATGTGCAAATAAAAACTCAATTGATAACATAGAAACATAGAATGTGACGGCAGATAAGAACCATTCGGCCCATCTAGTCTGCCCAATTTTCTAAAATACTTTCATTAGTCCCTGGCCTTATCTTATAGTTAGAATAGCCTTATGCCTATCCCACGCATGCTTAAACTCCTTTACTGTGTTAACCTCTACCACTTCAGCTGGAATGCTATTCCATGTATCCACTACCCTCTCAGTAAAGTAAAACTTCCTGATATTATTTTTAAACCTTTGTCCCTCTAATTTAAGACTATGTCCTCTTGTTGGGGTGGTTTTTCTTCTTTTAAATATAGTCTCCTCCTTTACTGTGTTGATTCCCTTTATGTATTTAAACATGAATACAACATTTAATAATAAAAATTCTGTAACGAAGTGCTTCATGCTCACAAGTAAGAGTATTTAATAATTTTGTGTTTTATTTTAGCTTAGCATCTGAAAGCATGGGTATATCACTCTCTACGCAACAAAAGCAAAATGAGTACCTATTAAGGAGTGCGTGAAGATGTAGTGAAAATGTAGGCAGTAGAAAGCAGGACTTTATTATAATTTTTTTTTTTTTGCCTGTTGCGTAGTTTAGAACAATTTAGAAGTTCACTTCTACTGTGGCAAGGTAGAATTTGTAGTCTGAATTTATATTTGATTTAATGCACTGCAGACCTCAGAATGACACAATGGCAGAGAATATCTTCTCTCTGTAGGTTTTTGTGGTGTTTTTTAAATTGCATAAACTGCTTTAATCGTTGGGACAAAAAAGCTCGGTTCAATTCATTGTCAGTAGCATTAATGAAATTCTCCTCGTGCATTTAACTTTACAGTAGCTCCTTTGGATAAATGATGATATCGATATGCCTGTGCTAGGCCCAAGTTTTTAACATAAAGGAGATCCGCTACTACTGCTCACGGAGAGTTTTCTGTCTTGCCCTTTGATAGGACTGATGCTTTTGATAGGGTTGCTAAATGACATTTTTCCACAGGAGATGAATGCCTGACACATTAATGATTCAGATGACATTTCAGTTTAAAGTGCATTGACGCTTGACTATACATAAAAAATCCTTTGCTCAATGTTTCCCTGCCAAATCAGCGGTAAAACACAACCGTTAAAATGAATAGTCATATAAACCAGGCATTTTGAAAACCTAATAGCAAACTAAAATACTGGATTGTGAGATATAAAAATATATAATGATGCTGTACAGACGTAGTACTGTGTATGGTTGTGTGTGTCTATATATTTATATATAATGAGCCTGGAAGTAATTGTGAAGACGGAACACAATGCTTCACACCTTGAAGTCCCTTATGATGTATTGAGTCAGAACACTGATATATGACATCACCTCTATCTGTCACTCTGCATAAATAAAGACTACAGAACTGGAGTGAGATCTATGAAAGCTACCTCTGCCATCACAGCATGCAGAGACAGCTTTCTCTTCACACGGATCTAGGGAAGGTACCCTGTTCTGCCAGAAAAAAGGGAAAGTATTTATTTTCTTGGTTGGAACGTCAGGAAAGCCTAGAGAAAACGGGTGCAACCATCGTCCCATGAAGACATATGCAATCTCTGCAAATAGTGGACATTTCTTGAGATCTATCACTCTTCTTATCCAGCAACATAGTCTGTTGAAGCTCCTGGGTATTGGAAAACACTACACATTTGGAAAGCTCAAGGTACCATTGTCACCAGAATATCCATAGAAAGAGAACAACCTGCTTGCAGTCTGCTCTGATGAAAATGTATATACCATAAAGTATAATGCACTTATTTTAGAATATTTTGTGAATGTGTTTCACACTTTGTTATTCTTTATTGCTCTTTGGAATTAGAACTTCAGTTTGATTTTATAGCTGTTTTCTAAGTAAGGTTAAAGGAACACTATAGGGTCGGGAACACAAACATGTATTCCTGACCCTATTGTGTTTAATCCACCGTTTAGGTGGCTTGCCCTGCTTAGCCCCATTAGAAAAGGTGAAAACTCACCTTATTTCCAGTGATGCGCGGCCCCACCCTGATCCGCCTCCTTGGTGACTTCATCAGGATTGCCAATTTTTAGCCAATCCATAATGCTTTCCCTATGAAAATGCTGTTTTAGCCAATCAGCACCTCCTCATAGAGATGGATTGAATCCATGCATCTCTATGAGGAAAATTCAGCATCTCCAGCTGAACAGCAGTGCTGCCTACTGTGCAGCACTGCCCCAAAAAGCACCTCCAGTTGCCATCTTAGGAGTGGCCACTTGGAGGTATCCCTAGGGGGCAATGTAAACACTGCCTTTTCTCTGTAAAGGCATGCAAATGCCTTAAGGCAATGATTATACTCACCTGAACAATTACATTAAGCTGTAGTTGTTCTGGTGACTATAGTGTCCCTTTAAGCACCATATGGTGCACTTTACATGGTTATTTGGTGCACTGATTGCATGATTTAGCGCCCCACTTATTTCAAAATGCTGCTTTTTAATATACTATTGTCATGTATCCTTCGTAACGATGTGGCAAAAACAAGATAATTACCTTCCAAAGATCGAGGGGAGTGACACGTTTTGGGGTCAAGGGCTGGGTACAGCCAATCGGATCTGCAAGAGGATTATTTAAACTCACTTATTCCTTAGCTCATTGCCCTGTCGTGGTTTCCCTTAGAGGGTTATCCGAGAGTTTGTTCCTGATCGTGTTTTTCTCATTTTTTACTTTGGCTTTGTTTTGACTTCCCTCATCTCTGGTACCCTTGACTTTTGGCTTTTCCTTATCGCTGTGTATCATTCTGTGTCCCTGACCTCGGCTAATTTTCTGACTATTCTCGGGTACGTTAAGTCCGGCCATTCTAAGGCCCGGTAAGACGTTACCCTTATTTCTAGGGTGTGATACTATTCTGCGTTCTGGATCAATGTAATCCTGACAACAATATATAATGTGTCAAAAGTCAGGAGCCACACAAATAAACACCCGTATAAACAGTAAGACTCTTCGTGGTATTTTAATAAGAGAATAATATACTATATATTTATTATTCTACCCATTTTCCCCAATAGAGCAGGAATCTAAACATGTAAATCCCCTTTAAAAACCTTATATGAACAACAAATACATACCACCTATATAGAAAACCAATCCACAGAGCAGGGAGATTGTGTGAGATAGGGGCAGGTGGAGATGAGTACGTTGTTCCATTACATTAACTCACACTGCTGCATATATAGTGCGTAGTAAAAATCCCTGATACATTTTCTTAAAGGAACACTGTGGCGTTAGGAATTCATATATGTATTCCTAACACTACAATCACCTTATCATTCCCCCTTCCATCTGTACAAAAAAAAAAAAAATGACTAACCTTTTCTCCAGAGCAGAGTCTCCCTCAGCACAACCTTGACCTCCTCCTCGAGTTGCGTCATCATCGAGGAGTGCCTGCAAAATGACAGGCCAATCCAATGATCCTTATAGAGGAGCACTGGTTAACGTAGGCTCATGTGCTTCACTGGCTATGATGTGCCTGCGATTCCTCCGTAGAGAATCATTGAATACAGTGATGCTCTATGGCTGACCGTGACAGCACCGAGCATATGTGTGTGATCTCACGGTATGTTATGGTATGAGAGTCGGGAAGTAAGATTCTCTGCTCTCACACCCAGAGGGCCTGGAGGCATAGCTTAAAAGCCACGCTCCCAAGTCTTCTAATTAGTTGAATATTAGGTTTTGGAGGGGTAAGACTGAAGGGGAGTGGGGGTGGGCAGGGACAGGACTGCAGGCACTATAACAAGTTCAATAAGGTGCAGTTGTTAAAGTGTCTACAGTGTCCCATTAACGATACAAGAGGATGCAATCTACATTGTTACCACATGGTGGCTCTGCTGTGTATCTTATTACACAATTACCAATTACCAAGAGCAAACCGTAACACAAAGGCTTTCAGACTCTCTGAATCACAAATTCATACCTACCAAGTGTCCCTAATTAGGAGGAACAGTCCATATTTTGGACTCAAATTCCCCTGTCCCTCTTTTCTATCCTAAAATGTATCCTAGATTTTATAGGGGCTCCATACTGAGGGTGTGCTTCAGTGTATAACAGAGCTCCACAACAATAATACTCTCAGTAATGTATCTTTAAACTACAATAAATGTGTTAAGCAATCAGTGTGTAAATGAGACACATTGCTTGTTCTAAATGACATTTTAGTTGCATACATTGTTATTAGTAAGCCACATTAACTTTCTCAGAACAGACCAGCTCATGTGACACCCTCCAATCACACCCCTGAAATTAAAGTGTCCCTCTTTGTCCATTTGAAACGTTGGGAGGTTTGCAAACTATTTATTAAATGCAGCAACCCATACGTAGTCAAAGGGTTCATTTTTAATGACGTGTTTATGATTGTTGTCATTCTGTATGACCCACATTCTTCTGTCACATGGGTGGATGCCCTGACATTGTTTTACAACACAGAATTCATTGTTTCCTGGTTGACTGGTAGATGTTTGTGGCTGGAGGCTAGAGACCACAAACCCCCATTTTTAGCACAATTGAAAAGTAGATATTTGAATATACCAGGTTTTGTTCTTTTTCTATGTTTACATTTCACGTAAAACATCAATAACAGAACCAGAACCAATTTCCCTCTCATCTTACATCTGATTGTTTGCCAATCAAGGAGTATAACAGACTGACCTCCAAAAGACACTATCTCTAGCAGGTTCTACTTCAATACTAAAAATACTTTGTATATACTGCACTTTGTATCCACATTGTTAAATTTAAATCCTATACATCCACTTATTTATGTGATACTCATATTTAAAGGGACACTATAGTCACTAGAACAACTACAGCTTATTGAATTTGTTCTGGTGAGTAGAATCATTCCCTTTAGGCTTTTTGCAGTAAACACTGTCTTTCTAGAGATAATGCAGTGTTTACATTACAGCCTAGCGATAACTCCATTGGCCACTCCTCAGATGGCTGCTAGAGGTGCTTCCTGGGGCAGTGCTGCACAGTGTGACTGATATTCAGTGTCTCCACCCCCTGCATGAAGACACTGAACATTCCTCATAGAGATGCATTGCTTCAAAGGATCTCTATGAGGAGATGCTGATTGGCCAGGGCTGTGTTTGGCTTGTGCTGGCTCTGCCCCGATCTGCCTCCTTGACAGTATCAGCCAATCCTATGGGAAAGGATTGTGATTTGCTCACAGAATCCCTTCTGATTATGTTAGCCAAGCAAGCAGATCAAGGCAGTGGCAGTAGCTGCAGACTTGAATACAAGTGAGATTTTACTATATTTAAGGGGGGAAGGGGGAGCAGGGGGGTAAGATGTTAGTTTTAACACTATAGGGTCAGGAATATATGTTTGTGTTCCTGACCCTATAGTGTTCCTTTAAGTATTTGGTGCAATTTGTTTTTTACTATTATCCCTTCTATTTTTCTTGGATTGTTCGGGTATACAAGTTAGATTCCTGCTGCCTTTGAGGTTAGCAGTATATCTTTATTCTGTTTGTACTTGAAAGAGAACTGATCTAGAAGCATGAGAAGCAAGATTTCTTTCTAGAATAAAGCATGGCCTGAGGCTACATAGCCTGTGCTTAGCTCTACACAGAGCTCTATTTCCCCCTGTTGGAGAAGACTGGAGGTAGCACAGGGGCCTGGAGGAGAACCAGACATATTGTCAGACAGTTTGACATCTTATCGTGGGATAGCATCATGGCTCTCCTGCCACCGTATCCACTACAAAGGGCTGTGGTGGTAACGGTGCTTGTGGCATTCCTTTAACACCATCTTTCTGTAAAGAGTGTCTGGTGATGTGATGGAAGATCCCTCAGAACCAAGACGTGTCCCCGACAACCAGTTATATTCCCAGTGACAGCTAGTGTACGGAATACAATGAATTTTTTGGGCTGAGTTATAAAGCCATCAATACTCCGTAGATCAATGCCAGCTATTATAATAATGTTGTCATTTTGTAATTTTTATTGAGTTTTTCTCCAGTAGCATGAAAACAAAAGAGAAAACATGTTAGTTTTTTTTAGTTGAGGTTTAGGATTGATTTTCTGATTTAAACAACGTTTTATGTATCAGGGCAGCAGCATGTACCAATAATTCTATGCAAATTAAAATAGAGAATAAAATTGGAAATGCTCTGTACAACAAACAACTATGAACATTTAAAGACCCTGTGGTACCTTATTGCTGATTTCAAAGCCAACACTAATTAAAGTATGATTGAATGATGGCCTATGATCATGATTTGCATGCTGCTTTGCACAATCCATCAGCAGATAATGTATCCCAAATGAAGTTCAGTACTTAATGAAAATGAAAACAGTGCCATGCTAGAATGTGTTCCAAGAGAATGTACCCGCTTGCAAAATGCAATCTTACCAGCAGAGGGTGCTGTTATACCTATACTTTAATGTGTTGGCCTTGACTGCCTGAATAATTCAAAGAAAATTCTAATATCTACTTATATACCACATTGCTTCCCAAAATGGATACATCGTGCATAATGCACATTCTTCTCACACTTAAAAGGACTTTATAAATAACTGACTCTCATGAGATCATTGGGAATGGCAGAGAAAGCTTTCAGCAGGTATACACAGAATTTATATTTATCCTCGCAAAAAATACACCAGTTAATATTTATATATGTAAATTAAAATGAAAATAAGTACAAATAAAACTGGTTATCAGAACACTGCACCTGCCTCCTTCAAGTTGGCTACCATAAATGGGTGTGAGCAGCCAAGTGTGGAGTTACTAGTCCTTAAAGGTTGCCAATTTTCTTGCCACCATGCCAAATTTCAGAATTAATTATACATGTGTGACATCACAGGAGATGGCATCCACGGATATTACGTAATATCACATGGAGTGACATAAGAAAAAAGAAAAACTAAATTGTAAGGAGAAAATTCCCTAAAACCCCCCCCACGTACTTACAATCCACGGACTATGTCTGACTGTGTGTGTAGCATTGGGTATGCTCAGTATCAGTGTGTGTACACTGTTTCCGAGTCTGTCTTTAGAAGTGTGTGTATAGCAGTTTGTGTCAGTTTGTATCTATGGCAGTAATTCGGTGTGTGTAAACTCTAAGTGTGTGTGTATAGTGTGTGTTTTACTGTCTCTATAATATGTATAGCAATGTGTGTCATTGTGTACATGCTGTCTGAATAAATGTGTGTAGCAATGCGTATATACTGTTTCTCTGTTTGTATGTGTGTGTGTGTGTGTATAGCAGTGTGCCATTGAGTGCATACTTTGTTTAATTGTGTGTATAGTAGTGTGTGCATATTGTGTCTAAGTGTGTGTGTGGTAGTGTGCCTCATTGTGTGTACGTGTGTTAATGTGTGTGTATAGCAATGTGTGTAGTGGCCATGTATGATAGAGTGTTCTGGTTCCATTTCTCTCATCCTTTCTCACAGAGACCAGTCAGAGAAATATACCATCCTTTGCCTTGGTGGTATTTTTGTAATATTTCAAATACCGGCTGTGCCTGTAAGATACCAACCAGGTGGCATCCCTTCTAGCCCCCAAATGCTGCACTTCGCATCCAGTGGATTATTGTATATGTATTGACTGTGCATGCATACATTTATATATCTATCCGTCCTGGCAGCTATCATTTCACCATTTGGTAAGACAAGGCTCAAAATTTTAATTCCTAAGCTACTATCCGGGCCTTAAAAGTTACTCAGCACCTCGAGTCTGAGGGTCCGTGGCATACTAATTAAGGGGCAATTTTTACTCATGAGGGATAAAATTTCCCTTGGCTGGAAAGTGAAAATATTGAGCCTTGTGCTAAAGGACATCTTGCACAGAAGCTGTTCAGGTTAGTATACTATATAAAGAAGTATGCAAGTCGCTTGTATAGCACCATGTGTAGATAAAATAAATAGCACTACGGAACAAGGCTCTGTCATCTTTGATGAACTGATTTACTCATTGTCAAATTCCCAGATACTTGTTTCATAAACCATGGCGCACAAAAGTCAAAGTGGCCCCTTCTGCAAATCAAATAAGTTGTTCAATCAGTGCTTTAACCAACTGACTTATCTCACAGGCCTGAATGATGTACAAATACCAATAGCTACAATAAACAGCTAGCCTGTATAGGACATATGTGCATTCAGATATTATTATGTTGAAGTGCTAAGAGGGGTTTCGAGCAGATGTTGACTGTTGGATTTGTAAATACTGAAAAGTTAGGGAAGATTCTTCGATGACAACCATTGACACACCACTCATCGTTACCGTAAAAGCAATTTAATGACATTTCACAGTTAAATCTCACAGATTGTGTTGCACAGGCATGATCTTTGTTTTGCTATGGCCATTAGACAGTGTTAAGAATCATTCATGAAATCTTTTCAAATGCCACATCCATTTTTTAAGGATGGGAAGAGTGCAGGAATGCATGTGCATAACATGTCTGGTTTACATTGTTTTATAATATTTGTTGGTGTGGATTAATGTACATAAATGGCAGTGTGTCGGTGGATGTTGTGTCAGTGTGTGTGGATTTAGGGAAGTATAAGAGAGGTTCTAAATCTATTCTTCTTTGTGGACAAGCATCTGAGTTTGTATTTCTATGTGTCAGTGTATGAATAAGTGTATTTAAATATCAAAAAGAATCATGTGTAGCTAGGTGCATAGAGAGGATGTGTTGTGCTGATGTGAATATAATTTTGTTTGTGGGTAGGAGTGTCAGTGTATACGGTGTCAATAGTTGCCAGTCTGAGTGGATAGACAGTACTGTTTGTGTGGGTAGGTACTAGGGTGCATAGTGTGTGTAAATAGGATACCAATGTACAAAATCGTATCTTGGAGTGTGTGATGGTAGGTATCTTAGCTGGGTGTAGGGAGAGGGTGGGACACAACAAAGTCACAGCTCACCTAGGGAGTAGGGCTGATTCGATCTGATAGACCATAAAATGGAAATTAAGGGGTAAAACTGATTACCATTTTTATACATGAAAAAATGAGAAAAAAATTATAAAAACAAAAAATAAACCTTGTAAGTTCTCAGGAGATTCAGCCCCCTTTCAGCCCCCACATAAGGATAAGACATGATGGAGTAGGCAAGTTAAATGCAGTGGTGGCAAATAAGTGACATAGTGAGAGAGGGAAAATGATAAAGGAAGGGGGCAGGTAAGTGTTATAGTGAGACATATGCGAAGAGGTGGTTCAAATACATCTCTACATTCCCACACGATCCTCCATGCAAATACACCCTATGCATTCACACACCGTGCTAACCCATGCAAATGCATCCTTGCATTCACACACTGATCACTCACCAGCACATCACACAAATCCAGCCCTGATCCTGCATACAATGATTGCACACACTAACATTTCCTCCATATACATTACAGTCTGCGCATGCACAGAAACGAATCATTCATGCAACTAAACCTTGCATTCACACACTAATAACCAGGGGAAAATACTCCTGAATCATATACACCAGCACTTCACACAAATATGCTCTCAGTCACACTGATCCTCAATGCAAGCACACTCCTGGAGTCACATATAGACACCACAAAAATACATCTCTTCATTCACAGACCCACTGACACTCTTCTCTTGGATCAGTTCCATAATACTACTTTGAAATTACAAGTGTTACAATCATAACGCAGGTATATGCTGTATTAGCGCGAAGATAATAGCAATCCAAATATGTTTTATATCCGTTACTTTATGACTGACACAAAGGACGAATGCATGTCAATAATGCTATTGATTACTGTCAATAATTGCAGTCTGTAATGTCCTGCACTGTCCATCATTTGGACAGTACCAGCCATAAAAAAAAAAAGATATATTTCTACCTTTCTCATTATGGATTTTTTTTTAAAGATGGTGCAATAATGTAGATAATTGCTTTATGTTATGTATTCATTTGGTAGATATTGTCCCTGGTGGTCTTTCTCCCTTAGCGCAGACGCAGTTTGTTTTGTTTGTAGCACACAAAAAAAATGACACTTGGGGCGGGGCTTGCTACCCGACACGAGCGGAGGCCATTTTCCACAGCTCCCAAGCCCTGCGGACAAAATCCATTAAAATCAGTCTTCCTCTGACCCATCCAACCTCGCCACACGCACTATCGGCATCAGCACAACGAGCCACGTCTCCCGATGCCTTTTTTCCAACCGCAGCGGCAGCAGAAACGGAGACGCAAAATCGGGGCCTACTACACCCCAACGAGCCTGGGCCTCGAGGACCTGTTGCGTGGATACCCGGCCGAGCACACAGACACCTCCTGCACCCCGGACCCATCCACAGCTCTGACTCATATGCCGGCAATGGGTCGCCGATCACAAAGGCCACAAGGTACGGCTGGGGGCAGGGATATTGGGACTATGCTCCAAAAGCCTACCCAGCCCAAACCCAAACCAGCGGCAGAAACGCTGGAGGCTACCCAGGCACCTACCACACCCCAACAACGGCAAGAATCGCCGGAGCCCCCACAGACCCCCAGAACAGGATCACAGGGGCCAGAACTTACTGGGCAGCACCAAAATCAGCAGCCGCACACCCGGGCTCCACAAGGCCCTGACTCCCAGGGACACCCATGGGCAATACAGCCTGAAAGGGTACACAATCCACCACAAACCGGACCTGACGAACAAGGGCACTTACAAGCACCACTACAGCCACTGTTGGAGTCCCCGGATGACTCTGCACCAACCACCAAACGTGACTTAAAGCTTCTTCTAGCAGACATCCATAAGCTCCTAGCAGCTGACTCAGCCCTCCTGAGGACCGAACTGCGCACGGTCACGGAAAAGGTGAACACCACGGAGGCAGAAGTAGTGATGGTACATGCTCACATAAACACGATGGAAGATACCATCAAAGAAATCCAGCAACAACAAACGTACCTGTCACTCAAAATGTCAACCATGGAAGATCGACAACGCCGCTCACACATAAAAATCAGGGGCATCCCTGCAGAGATATCAGCCGAAGAGCTGCCGCATTACACCAGACGCCTACTAGCTACAGTACTCCCACACACGGCAGTGAAGAAAATGATCATAGATGGGGTATACCGCTTGCCTACCCCTCCCCACCTAAAGACCCCAACGGCCAGAGACGTCATCCTCAGATGTGTCACAGTACAAGATAAACTACACATAATGGCTGGGCTGAAAGGCAAGACACCGCTGCTGTTTGAGAACTCTTCCCTGACGTTCTTCCAGGACCTATCAAAGGCCACCCTCATGTGGCGAAAATCGTATGGACCGCTCACCACACAACTCCGAGCAGCGGGAATTGCATACAAATGGGGCACTAACGGGACTCTGGAGGTATCCCAAGAAGGCACTACCCATGTCCTAACCTCCGTGGAAGAAGCACCTAATCTCCTAACCGCTTTGAAACTACCCAACCCGATGCTTCCACCACGAAAAAGCCCGCAACTGGAAGTACAGGATCCCAGGAACAACGCCCAGTTGGAACCGAGACCCAGCGGGTCACAACACCCTGTACCATGACTGAAGTGGACTGACACCGCAAGCTTTGCCACCAAGAATGGTGCACACATATTTTGATTTCATTCCGTGACTTTATTTACGTTTTATACTATTTACGTTTTATACTATTTACTACTTACGTTTTACACTATTTACTATTTAGCCTCCGCTAACAATTCCCAAACACTACAGGCCATTGCCACACCCACCCTCTCTACGCCACCGAGAGCCAACATATCACATATCCAACCACAGAGCGCCTGACAAATCACCCCCCCCCCCCAGTCCCCTTGGTTAGGGGTAATCAACCCAAAACACGCTATCTACGACAAACAGCTCACCTCCACTAACGCATGTAGACACCTATACTCAGCACAGCACAGCGAGTCTGACCATGAAACATGGAACTGACGCAACCTTGCTACTACACGACTCGAAAACCTACTCAATCTTCACATAGGGTCCCATCACCACCAGACCTACTCTAGACAGGAGCTACTGATTTAAAGCAAAGTCCTATCCCAACACAAGAACGCACAAAACATCATAACACCTAAATAATGAATACTGTTTTGTTTTAACATGTTACTGTTGTTTAAAAATTATTGCTATTGCTTGACCCAAAACGGTGCAAACTATGAACGGTACCGAACCTCAACTTTTTAACAATCTGTACAATCTAAATGTTGCACCAAAAATGAAAAATAAAGAATTTAAAAAAAAAAAAAAAATGACACTTTATATTTTATCCATGGGCCATAAAAGTAAACACTATCGATATTTTTCCCCACATTCAAGAGAAATCAATACCTCAGCTACAGGCAAGAATTTCACTCATCCCAAGTGGGAGTTACCTTGGCAACTGCTTAGTAACATGACCGCGGATGATCAATTAACGTGAATTAGAACATTAATGGACTATTCACTAAACCGTAAATTACCAAGTTGGAAACATCGCTAAATCGAAGAATGTTTTCAGCTGACCTAACTTCCCCTTTAATTTTGCAAGATTTTCAATTGATTACATTTCATTATTAAATTAATGTGTTTTATTGCTCATATTTCTTGTAGTCAAATTCACTGAATGGGTGCTTCAAACATTTATGGGAAATGCCATTGTAATTAAAAATTAATATTAAGGCACTGATGCGGTAAAAGATCTTAGTTTATGTTCTCTGTACTGACAATTCTATTCTAATTCTCAAATGTAGCCTGATTGCTATTGATTGAAAGGCTTTAACCCATTAAGGACACTTCAGAAATAAAAAGGAATCATGACGGAATATTTCCGTCATGTGTCCTAAAGGGGTTAAAGGTAGGCTTCTTGTTATTTGATGTGAGTAGATTCCCAAATGCAACATATATTGCACACTTTCTGGTTTCTGATCAGGGTAAAGTGACATAACATTACATCACATTATGATTAATTTACTAAACTGTGAGCTGAGCTAAAACTGAAAATTGATTTTAAAATTTTACACAGCATATCGGCACTGGAAAAGTTCTGTAATTAATCTTCGGTTTCTCAACTTGACTGTTTGAGCCTAAATTTTGCAATTTGGTTTGCTGTACTTCATTGATTGTGGTTTCTACTTTGAACGAATTGCTAAATTTTAGACCAATGAAGGCAATTTGTAAAAAAATAAAATAAAATACATAAAAAGTGGTCAAATAATTTTTATTTTTTGCAGCTTGGTTAATGTTACCTAATATGAGCAATTTCCTTCTAAGTTCTCCACAATTAACTTTTTAAAGGGTTTTTTTTTTTTTTTTTAAGCCAATGTATTGCTAAAGAGGTATAAGCATTATTAGGGCAGGTTTAGATCTTAAAACATTTTATGGATGGTTGTCTTTGCAGATAAATAGATAATTTTACGTACATATGATTAGTAGTCCGCTAACCTTGGCACTACAGACGTTAGAGAAACATATTTGTTAGAAAACGGAGCATCGTAGGCTAGCGATCACTGCAAGAGATCAATTATCTGCTGGTTCCATTTCTGAATGGTTGGAAGAAGTACAGTGGAAACTCGGAACTCAAACTTAATCCATTCCAGGAGGCTGTTCAAGTTCTGATATGTTCGAGAACCAAATCAACATTTCCCATAGGAATTCATGTAAATTTGTTTAATCCGTTCCAGACCCCCAAAATTACATGGATGGGGATAGGTAACTGTTCTTCTGCCATTACATGCTAACCAAGAAAACAAAACTTCATCTTAAAGGGATACTATAGGCACCAAAACAACTGTAGCTTAATGAAGCAGTTATTGTGTATCGATCATGCCTTGCTGGCTCAATTGTTTGTCATTTAGGAGTTAAATCACTTTTATCCAATAGAATTCAGTGTACAATATATTTCTACATCCAGAAATTGTATCCTGTTGGTGAGGCTTTAGCGAACGGGAGAGTCGTTTCTACAATTTCTGGATGTAGAAATATATCGTACACGGAATTCTGTTGGATACACTTTATATAAGGCATCCTCAGACCGTAACACTCTCCTACACGCTACCAGTTTCCATCCCATTGCCCTCAAGAAATCACTCCCAATCTCACAGAAACTCAAATCACAGCCATGCAATGAGTTTTCTTGACAAGAGGCTATTCTAAACCTACTTTGGAACATTCTTTGCAGAGAGCATATGAAATACACCACAAAAAGTCCACGCCTGGAATCAGAAACGTATCTGAAGCATCTAGGATCAGGATTCCATTTCTATACCACACTTCTAGTGACAAGATCTCAACCACCATTAAAAAAAGATGGGACATCTTATCAGACCACACATTACATCCTGGGTTCACTCAACCCCCTCACATCGCCTTCTATCTTAATAGAAACTTGAGCGACATTCTTGTTAAAAGCGACTACCCACACACCAAAAAGGGGTTGTTTTAAATGTACCATGTGGTTAAATGCTCACTGGATCCTCTTTCGTCCACCCCCACTCGGGGAAACAGTATCCCATTCAGCATTATATCACTTGCCTCACCGACCACGTTATATACACATGATTTCATGCCCCTGTGGCCTTTATTACGTGGGAAAAACCAGACCTCACTCTTCAGGATAAAATACAGTCATCGATCAGGAATCATGACTGCTTTCCGCGATGGTAAAACAGACAAGATGGTAGCCAAACATTTTTATTTTTTTTGAGGCTCAACATCGCCTCCCAACACTCATATTTATGTCCATAGATCATGCCCCCTTTTCCAGAGGCGGCGACAGATCCAAGGTACTTCAACATGAGACATACTGGATCAAAATATTGGACACTGTGCATCCCAAGGGACTCAATGAATATTTCTTTTCTAAGCACATGCTAATTTGGATTTTTAATTTTATTCACTTTTCATGTTTATTTTATCTACACTTTCATTTATTTTGTATTTTTTCTTCCTTTCAGTTTATATATTTTTCATTTTATTGCATTTTCACTCCTAGTATTGTTTTGCCCTATTCTTTTCTTTATTTGCATTTTATTTCATTTTCTAATTTTTATTAGGTCACATTTATTCCTATTTGTTTTGTTCTATTTTTTTTATATATCTTCATAATTCTCTATTTTTTGCTGCTTGTTTAGAGTCCTTTTATACGCAGGCCATACTTTCTACATCCCTTTTCGCTAGACACTGGCAAACTACCCACGGTATCTTCCATTCTTTATAGAATATGTTCCACACCTTAACGTCATACCCTATCTTTATCGGTGTCTCAGATACCTTTTTTGGTTATGTTAGCTGAAATCTTTGATTATAACTAGCTTTTCTCCCCTTCATTGATTGTATATGATAGTTTATATATTTAGTATCATGCATATAGACCTTCACAGTGCACCATTTCACTTACTCTATACTTTCATTTATTTGTTCCACATTCTCCTTGCAGGTCACCATTTTCCACTAGTATTTCACATTTTAGTAGGT
Source organism: Pelobates cultripes (assembly GCA_933207985.1). Classification (NCBI taxonomy): domain Eukaryota; kingdom Metazoa; phylum Chordata; class Amphibia; order Anura; family Pelobatidae; genus Pelobates; species Pelobates cultripes. Next base: position 99,231,590 of record OW240921.1, on the reverse strand, counting down.
TGCTACACATTTGTTTTACTGGTACCCACAGTATATCCTTTCTATATTCCTCTACACAATCGTTTTTACTGCTACTCTGTTCTTCCTAGTCACCTCTCAACCATTTCTTCTATTCATAGTTCACACATTCCACTCTCCTAGCCTCATCCACACAGGTTCTCCATTTCTCTGGTCTTAGACATGGCATAAGCCTTACTTTCTCATCTGTTCAGCGTTAGATATATTTTTCTTCTATTTAGATTTACATTATCCTCCACTGTTTTTAATGGACCCCTCACTTTCACATAATCTAGTCACTTTATTTTCATTACATGATGCTAGCACAATCATTTACATATTTTTCACGTCACCATGCACGTCTTCCACACATGTGCAGTCACCTCTTCCAGTCCACACAGCGTTCTGAACACTGATCTATTGGGCACACCTGCACTAGGGCAAGTGATTGGTTTATCGTTTACTCTATATATAAACTGCATTTTTCTATTTGTACACATCTTGATAAAGACCTGTGTCGAAACGTTGATTGTTCATTTCACTAATACACCTTAAGAAAATCCATTGAGTGCTCTTCATTATATATCCATGTCCCATTTGGGAGTATTTTATCAGGCTACAAATTCCAACTACCCCATAAATAAATAAAAATAAATAAAAAAAAAATCCATTTCTTAAAGACATCCCAGGGAATTTCAAAATTCATATTTTGAACCTTAGTGTGGAATCATTTTTTGTTAGCATTTTTTTGCCACAAAATGAGATCTACAGCATTTTTTGCAAACCTTGTGTGCTACACCTGTATATTTCATATGTTGCTTAGCCATGTAGTAGATTATAGGAATATGTATGTACCTTTGCCAAGTATATGTGGATGTTGAAAGGGTGTATGAGGGTTCCCCCCCCAAACTTTGAATTTTTACACTGTGCCCATGTTCCATTTTGGAGTTAGTTTAGCAGGTTTGTTATTCAAACTATCCCACAAACCCATACTTTTTAAAGAGTTGACTCTGGGGTCTTTCAAAAGGCATATAACAGGAAATGCCTCAATTTCAACTAACTCCCACCCACCCCACCCAGCTAAATTTTTTTAAAAAAAATTTAAACCCCTGAGGGTTATATAAAAACAAACAAAACCAGACCACAGTATAAACTGATCTGTATTTTGATCACTGTAGTCTGATGGCAAGGAAGGGGTTAATTTTATTTAAAATGGGTAAAAGGGGTGTGATCTCAAATCAGCACTGATTTGTCTCCCTGCACACTGAATGCAAAAGAGCAGGGCGGCTGACCAGGAGTCCATGCAGCACATATGTGCACTCTGCCAGCCTGCCAGAGAGATCACAGCTGCAGGGACAGCGCGATAAGGTGCTCCCGGTCTGCCTCAAATACAGAGGCAGACTGGAGGAGCATTTACCCTGCAATCATGGCAATCTGGGGTTAACTTTAGTAAATGACGGAAACTTTCTGTCATGCATCCTCAACGGTAGGATAAGCATGACAAAAGGGTTCATGTATTAAAAAAGTGTTTTTACCATCACTTATCCCAGATACATGCATGCAAGAAAAAATTAAGACAAGATCAAGACACCTTCAATATAGTTTTATTACCTCTTCAAAAACTACAGTTTTCAGACTCTGCACATGAACCATTAGCTAATCTCTCGTTAGACTGCAACACAACTTTAAGAGAACACAGACCAGTGAAGTGCCCAGGACCACAGCCACAATAGAAAAAACACAGACAACATGCAGGCACCGAGAGACAAACAAGGAATTTTTCTAATAAGCAGCAAAGCTTCAGGGACTGACTGTCAGAATCTGAATTGTGATGAGGCTCAGGGTTGACCACCACAACCACTGCTGGAAGGGCTTGAATTTGGAACAGGCACGTCCAGCACTGATGTGTTTAAACCTCACCCTGCACTCTAGGTTTGCAGTGACTACAGCAGGTGGTTAAGTGCTTAATTTGAGATTGCAGCCACTTAGTTGATGATTGGCTTCCTGAAGTTCTTTCCAGCAAACACTGCCTTGCTGCCCAGCTCTTCCTCAATCCTACAAGGAAAAAAAAAGTAGAAGTTTATCATTGGTCTGCATTCACAAAGCTTGCATCATGTTTGGTACCTGTTAGGAATGCTCTCCTAATCCCCCAGACTACATTAAGGCAGTAGGTCAGTGATGGCCAACCCCAACACCATAAATTGTTTATGGACTACATTTCCCATAATGCTCAGCTAGCTTTTAGACTCTAAAAAGTTAGCTGAGCACCATGGGAAATTGAGTCCAGAAACAATTTGTGGTGTCAGGGTGAGCCATCACTGCAGTAGATTTTACCCCAGTCAGTTTAGTGTATCCTATTACACTACAATTCCAGAGATACTAGACCAGGGTGCCCGAGAGGTAGATCAGCAGAGGTTTTAAAACTACAGCTTCAATGATGCTTTGCCATTTTAAATGAATTACAGAGCATCAGGGGAGTTTTAGTTCTACAACATCTGGGGATCTCTCTTTTGAACAACCCTGTTCTAAAAATCATCCATCCAGGTCTGCATATAATTTGACAATTGAAAAAAATAAAATAAAAAGGTAGTCACTTAATGTATAGTGCAGTTTGGACCCTCTACTTTTGTAGAATTTTATTCAAAATTGATCCCTGATCTATGGCTTCAGTTGCAACATTTACAGATAGGATGAAGATGCTAAGCCTGGTAACCCTTGTATCCGATTTAACATCCAGTGCATTTCTTAACTAAGTGTTAAACACAGTGGTCACTAAATCTAGTTCAGATTGTTTTACATTAAAGTGTGACTTTAATACGTCTGGCACTAATGAGGAGCAAATTTGCAGAAATCTGGTTTAATGGAGTATTTAAACATGTAGGTGGACATTTCATTACTATTTTTGTTTATAACTCGTGTCTGCATGCAGAATATTTCTTGAGGGGAGTTGGACGTTTACTCTGATGCTTTACCCTCAATGTAATGGATGTTACAACTGCCATTGAGTTTAGTGGAAGATTTTTTTTACCAAAGCTGGTCATCAACACAAAACTGGCTACTGGTTAACTTACCTGAGCAACTGGTTGTACTTTGCAAGACGCTCAGATCTGCATGGGGCCCCAGTCTTAATCTGCAGTTAAAAATAAAGTAAGTTTAAGAATTACTTTGGGCTTCAGTGTCCCTTTAAAATTAATTTCAAAGAGCTGAGGTGGTTATGGTGCATAGAGTCCTAAGGCATTGTACTAGTTTGTGTCAAATTATCTTCAACAGAGTGGAAGAACCCAGACTGGTCAGCTTAACATTTTTTGCACTAAGCTGCAGATGTGGTGAGAGCCATGGTTTTGCAAGACTGCTCAAAAAGTTTGACACAAACTGCCATTACTGCTCATTGTGGTAGTAAAATTAAGCTTTATTGTTTTCATAACTGCATTTTATCCTTTACCTGTCCGGTACAGAGGCCAACCACCAAATCGGCAATGAAAGTGTCTTCTGTCTCTCCGGAACGATGACTGACCATCACTCCCCAGCCATTGGACTGAGCAAGCTTACAGCTGGAAGAAGAGGGGAGACACCATGTCCATTTTTATAAATTACAGACATGAAAGCACTTAAACTTTAACAAAGCATCCATGTCAATATATGTTAAAAGTTGTAGTGCCACCCAACCTATATTTATGTTTACTAAAAACTGAATGGCAGGGATAAAAAAATAAAGTTGCAGTTAAGGCTATACAGTTTTAACGTCATTGAAACGCAAGTGTCCAAGTTTTTTGAAATTTAAAGTTTTGTAATTTAGTGTAAAACTCAAACTGAAGGCAAGTACGACATTTCAATATACCGAATTTAATTAAATGTGTAGGGATCAACACTGAATGTCTTCAGTGTTAACCGATTCAGTTTTATTCAATAGGGTGTTTAAACTAGCCAGACATGCCAAGATTTTAGTAGTCTATCAATTTAAACAGTACTTACGCCTGCAGTGATTCTGTTACTGTGCCGATCTGGTTGACCTTTAGTAGGAGACAGTTGCATGCCTTGTCTTCCACTGCCTTTGCAATACGTTTGGGATTGGTCACAGTAAGGTCATCACCTACTACCTGGATGCCAGTAGACGCTGTGAACTTTGCCCAGGCAGCCCAATCATCCTGATCGAAAGGATCTTCAATGGACACAACTAGGGGAGAAACAAAATCGCAAATGAACATTTTGCAAGTGGAAAATCACAGCATTTAGGCAAACATATCACAAGATACTTCTGGTGTTAAGCAAACCAATATTTTGAGTATAAAGTCTGCTACCACCCCACCCAGCCCCCCCCCCAAAAAAGTAAACATGCTCACTCAAGGCTGCAGAATAAGCCTGTCATTATGCCACATTTCGTTGCAAGTCGTAGCTCTTGTCTCCAACATTTACAGAACATTTCATCAATTTGGAAAGCTAGAAGCTATTGTATGAACTGCCAACTACTGCCCCAGGAGGATTGATCTCTGCTGACTGCACATTACAAACACCTTTCAACATCAGGTTTGTGCAAACTGTTTTGTAACCGATTGTATGAAGTCAATGAATAGCCTATCCAGCATTTGTGGAATTTTAACATTCTGCTGCAAAGTTCATCTGCAGTCACCTTTATAAGCTAGAATGTTATTTTGTGAACCCATTTATAGAAAGCAGAGAACTTTATTGTAATGAAGGAAATTTGACTGTAAAAACCACTACATCTAGATATGAGACTATACGCCATAGATTCTGGACCAGAGAAGGAAAGTAAAAGGGCCAAGCCAGTGTTCCTGGATGTTTATAAACAGTCTGAGAGGAGATGATATAACATCTACAAAAAACTAGTCATTTTTAATGAATCCACAAGGCTTCATGAATCTCAATGTATGCCAGATCTGGTGAAATCATTTTAACCCATTTATAAATCAGCATGAGTCAAACCAAAAGCAGAACACACCAGCAAGGATAATGCAGTAGGTGTTACTGTTACTCTGCAAGCAATATGCTCATTGTATTCCCTATGAAGATGGTGCATAACATGCCATGTAAAATTACAGTGCTCGACTAGTTCCAGACTGGCATTGTAAAACTCAATACCAGTCGTGGTGCAGGTTACCTGGATAATCCCTCACAAAGCTCTTGTACAGATCCCCAAGCTGATCGGGGGTGATGTATCTGCTGGGGTCATCTGGTGACTTGAAGTCCAGATCATACTTTCCATCACGGTAGAATTCTGAAGCAGCCACATCCATTCCAATGACAATCTTATCGGTGTATCCAGCCTTGTTAATGGCAGTCTTCAGGAGCTCCAGTGCTGAATGCAAAGCAAGATCAATAGTCTGTTAGAGAATGAAGACTTTAATTCCCAGTAATTCAAAGCCTCCCGGTTTGCAGTATAGTTAGCAGATCCCCGCAGTCACTAGAGGACACAGCATGAAGCATTCAACTCTAGGTATAGCTACAATATCTTACCAGTTCCTGTCATTCCTAGTTTATATCAGAGCTAGGCTTGTCTGAACTTTACGGTATAGTGCCAAGGTGTTTTACAGGACTGGCAATCTAGATTTAAAGGGTCTGTTTAAATTAGTGAGAAATACATGAACACTATAATATATATAAAATAGCAAAGTGTTCACAGATCACAGTAAAAGTTTAGCAAATTGGACAAACTCCTGTTCACATCTCACAATCGCAAAAAAAGTAATACTTACTGGGGGGGGAGGGAGGGGGGAGAGGGAGGGAGGGAAAGGTAGGTTTTCCACAATAGTTCTGAGAATACCTCCCTCAAACCTCAGGAATTTGACACATTTCTTCACCCACTTCAAATCAGAATATCTAGCTTTGCCAGATTCTGATATTTCTGATTTTACATGTGGAATTTTTACCTGCTCACCTTTTCATAACTACAGCTAGTCTGCAGATGTTACCAACTTCTAGTCAACCAAGACTTTTGGTTCCTTAGAGTGGATACTAAAAGGCAATACAGGGAACATGCAGAGTTTGCATTACTTTAACCAATTGATGCAGACATGGCATTTGTAGACTCAAGGCACCATAACCTCAGTTAAATATTCACCGCTTGACTACTATATGGCAAAGGCAGAGTGCTGCCCAGCATTGCACCATATCAGGGTTAGCAGACTATGGGGTGAGCATCAGCTGGGCACTTCTAGCCATTATGCCCCAATCCCAGTTATAAAATCCAGCTCTGCCTTGCCATATTGTAATCCAGGGCCGGGCTGCAAAATAGTCACAGTTTAACAGTGACGCAGGACATTGTATCTGAAGACTCCAGTTGACAGGGGTTATGGTGCCTACACTGTAACATTAACTTGTTTTAGAAAGGTGAGAATATGCTCCTACTTTCTAAGCCATGCATAGGTAACTGTCGGCACTCCAGATGTTTTGTACTACACCTTCCATGCTGCTTTGCCAACTTTATGGGTGTAAGAGCATTATGGGGATGTAGTCCACAACATCTGGAATGCCAAAGGTTGCCTATCCCTGGTCTGAGCACTAGCTGCCTGAAGCCAAAGTGTTAAACAGATAGTTTCGACTCAAGACCACCACCCTAAAAACCAAACTCCACAAACATTTGACATGTTCCTAGAAATGCATTTTCATATTCTGTTTGGGAACACATGTAAAGAAGGTTATGTTGCTTCAAATAACGTTTGTATAGTCTTAAAACGTCTCAATCCTGAAAACTGCAGTAACCAACATCTATATTTAGGACCAGTTCTCATGTTCTTGTTAAAGCAAGCATATTACAGGCTACAGTTACAGTAACAGAAACACTATATATCCCATTACCAATGAACCATAAAAACAGCCCCATGTGTACAATGACAGCATGCTATGTCAAATTATAGACTATGCTTCCTCTGTAAAGCAGGAGTCTAGGAGCTCTAATCAACGTGGGACATGAAGCTGGTGTGAAGCAGGCTATGAAGCCAACTGTAGCAGCTAGATGTAAAGTCCAGTACTAAAAGGACATATCTTGGACAGCTTTTAATGGAAGAATTCCTGACTGAGGGAGGAGTCACTTCAGCAGTAAATGTAGATTGTTAGACTTTTACTAGAGCGAGAATTCAAAGTGAATTCACAGTTTAAGGTCAAAATAGTCTAACCAGAAAAATTCTCTAAGTCAACCAAGTTTGATTTGAAACTCACTACAAAATTCTCACGTTCGTGAATAACCCTGTGGTGCTAATGACCGTTTTAGCTTTGCAATGAGTGGGTCACAGCTCAAGCTTTAGTGGAAAGACGGTTCAGGGAACAGATGTTAGTCCAAGGCATGCCACTTGTAGTAGCAACAGGCATTTGCACAGAAAATGTAGAATATTAGGACGGGTAACATTTTAGGATTAATCTTGCTCTTTGTAAGACTTTAGATTAGGCCAAGAACAAGAGTAAATTAAATTTAGGAACACTAGCAGCAAGATGCAATATTTACCTTCCTTATTTTCCAGGATGTTGGGAGCAAAGCCACCCTCATCGCCAACATTTGTAGCATCCTGTCCATACTTTTGCTTGATGACATTCTTCAGGTTGTGGTAGACCTCTGCTCCAATACGCATGGCCTCCTTGAAGCTGGTTGCCCCAACTGGCAGGATCATAAACTCCTGCATGGCAAGCTTGTTTCCAGCATGAGAGCCACCATTTATTACATTAAATGCCTGAAAGAAAGATATTCAGTACAAGGTATCAGGCTACAAGTTATAAGCTCTACCAAGCACCACCTACAGTGCTAGCTTATGGTTGCAGTGTAAAAAAACCAAAAAAAAAAACAACCCGGGATTCCCAAAGCCTGCTCTGTGGTTTAGTGAGGAAGTTATTGTTATCCTTCCATAGCCTGTGGGACATAAGCAATGTACAATTCGGTCATTCAGTGAAACAAAGCACTGCATTATATCTTTGTAGCTAATGGTACAGATGAGGTCTGCTGCGGCTGAAATGATCTATACTGCAGCGTATCAGGGTCACTGTACAGTGTGTGTACACACTGGATTGTTCCAGGCATGCTAGATTGAGAACAGTTTAGTGTTAAGTTTGTTTTTTGGAGGGACTGCAGCTATAACCTTCCATCAGAGATCACTAAATTTACGCAGAGTCTTAGACATCACAATACACCTTAGGGAAGATGGAATAAGCAGTTCCACAGAACACGAGTCAGACTTACAGGAACAGGCAGCACAACTTCTGGGTTTCCAGCCAGATCGGCAATGTGACGGTACAGAGGGACTCCCTTTTCAGCGGCACCTGCTTTGCACACTGCCAGAGACACACCCAGGATGGCATTGGCACCATACTTGGCTAAAAGAATTAAACATTAGCTGTCAGAACAAGTGCTTAGATATTGTATACAATGTTTCAGAACAGAATGGGCGACACCAATTCCAGGAGTCAGTTATCGACCAATACATGGAACCCATCACCTAAACAGCATTTTACTTAGTCCTAGATTTGTACACACTGCAGACAGAACACAGAACATGTCCAGAACCAAAGATCACTTCTTACAAACCCAGCTTGGACAATCAGCCACATTCAAGTTAAATGTGGCTTCCAACTCAGGCACACTGCGTACACTATTATACCACCCACATGTACAAATGTCTCCCATGCCAGTATTTCATGTAGTGTGGATTGCATACTCCATATCAGATATTAAACCAGTGGCACTATACATAAAGGCATTGTGCATAAGAGCTTGGAAGATACAGGATTAGATTAAATGCCCCTTAAAGTGATACCAGGCATATAAATCGGTGCCTGCAAAAGAATGCTTGTAGACAGGAACAAAAAGATCAAGTCATTGATCCCAGATTGGAACCTTTATCCATTTGTCATGAGGTGTTAAGTCAGAACGTGTGTTTACGGTTAAGTTCACTTGCTGTTAAGGATACTCACATTTGTTCTCAGTCCCATCCATATCCAGCATAAGTTTGTCTATTTTTTCCTGTTCCACAACATTTAGACTCTAAGGGATTAAGACAGAAAACTTTCAGTTTATGCCATTATAGCAAGCGCTACAGATTAATGTACACTTAAAATACATTCCCAGTAATCTGTTTCCATAGTTGGGAAATTGACGCCACACCAATTCTGGGCATTGATCAGTTAAAGGACCACTCTAGGCACCCAGACCACTTCAGCTTAATGAAGTGGTCTGGGTGCCAGGTCCTTCTAGGCTTAACCCATTTTTTCATAATTATAGCAGTTTCAGAGAAACTGCTATAATTATGAATGGGTTAAGCCTTCCCCCTAATCCTCTAGTGGCTGTCTCATTGACAGCCACTAGAGGCGCTTGCGTGCTTCTCACTGTGATTTTCACAGTGAGAGCACGCAAGCGTCCATAGGAAAGCATTGTAAATGCTTTCCTATGCGACCGGCTGAATGTGCACGCAGCTCTTGCCGCGCGTGCGCATTCAGCCGGCAGGGCGGATCGGAGGCGGAGAGGAGGAGGAGAGCTCTCCGCCCAGCGCTGGAAAAAGGTAGGTTATTACCCCTTTCCCCCTTCCAGAGCTGGGCGGGAGGGGGTCCCTGAGGGTGGGGGCACCCTCAGGGCACTATGGTGCCAGGAAAACGAGTATGTTTTCCTGGCACTATAGTGGTCCTTTAATTCATTTGAAGTAGTAACATCTACCAAGGTACACTATGCAAGCAATACAATTGACTTTTTTTAGATAATTGTGGACAGACATCTGCCTATGTATCCATTACTATGGACTAAGGAATCTAGAATTGACCCGCCAACATCTCACCGTGTTGGTATACAGCATTAGTTACAGAAAAGGTACAGGTTGGACTTTGAGGACATCTGCACTGTTATTTGCTTGAGCGCATGTTAATCTACATCATGCTACCATGCCATTCTGTGCGTTTGCTGAACTTTAGAACAGTCAGTTCAATAGCACCTTGCAAGTAAATATGATCAACTTAAAGGACCACTATAGTGCCCTGAGGGTGCCCCCACCCTCAGGGTCTCCCTCCCGCTGGGCTGGATGGAGAGGAAGGGGTTAAACTTACCTCTTTCCAGCGCCGGGTGGGGAGCTCTCCTCTTCGGCTGAATGCACATGCGCGGCAGGAACTGCGTGCGCATTCAGCCAGTCTATAGGAAAGCATTCTCAATGCTTTCCTATGGACGCTGGCGTCTCACTGATTTTCACAATGAGAAGCACGCAAGCGCCTCTAGCGGCTGTCAAGAGAGCCACTGGAGGCTGGATTAACCCTAATATAAACATAGCAGTTTATGAAACTGATATAGATATATATCTATCTATATCAAAAAAAAAGTTAACCCTAGCTGGACTTGGCACCCAGACCACTTCATTAAGCCGAAGTGGTCTGGGTGCCTATACTGGTCCTTTAATTCAACTGCAGAGTTAGTCAAAAGGTCACCTACAACATATGCAAAATATTGAGAAATCGGAGTTATAGGTGTTCAGTAGGAGAGACAAAGTTCTATCCGGTTTACATCAGTTTCTGTAAAACAGTTTACAAGTGGTTGACCACTGAGTGATCCTTTAAGGCCAGGCTTTCCCAAACTCCAGTCATCCAGATGTTGCTGAACTACAACTCCCATGATTCTCAGCCTATTTCATAGAATCATGGGAGTTGTAGTTCAGCAACATCTGGAGGGCCAGAGTTTAGGGAAGCCTGCTTTAAAGGATTCATAAAGTCATTACTCTTCACATCATAATATTCTCAATTTAACTAGACCTCAGTTGCACTCTCCTTATGCAGGTTTCCTAAGAAATTTCCACTGTGCTAGCTGTGGACTTACAGCAGCAGGTGCAGAGGGAGCACCCTGACAAGACAATCTGGAGACTTTCAGTGGAACCTTAATAAGCAGGTCCTGGCAGATTCCCAGCTGGTAACAGACACCATACTGTCTAGAGGCTCAAATATTTCTATCTTGGAATCTGGATTGCTCACCAGTGGGTTAGTCACTAATGTGAGGCAGTTGAATGATCCAATACTTCCAATGCACATGCAGAGTGAAGTGTCTTCATTCTACATTCTAAACGCCCACACCATAGTCAAATATCCTGAAGATCTTGTACCCCTTTAGGTTAACATTTGTAACACAAAAATGCATTTAAAGCAAAGCCAAGCATATACAGGAATTCGCAAAGAGTTAGTAAAAACAGGAACCCATACCTTCTCAACCAGGGCTGGTGCAATGGTTTTATTGATGTGATCAACTGCTTTACTGACACCTGGAAGGAACAATCATTTCAATCACTGCACAAATCACACTAGCATGCTCCAGAGGCATTCTTAGACTAAGCATCTCCATGTGGATTTTAGCTATTAGAGCAAAAATATAAACAGACTTTGCAATGGAAGCCTGAGCTAACCAATGCAAGATTTTACACCCCCCTTCTAAAATACAAAAAGCCCATGCAGCCTGATGCAGGAGATACAGACACCTAGCAATGCTCTCTGGAGTGGTTAGTCTGCCAATCCCATGCACTGGGAGATGTGAGTAGCACAGACTCCCATTACCTGGGTGCACAGAGCAGGTCCCAGAAACTCGTTTACATATTTTACAGCTCTGCTCACACCTACGAGCAAACAGGACAGAAGGATATCAGCACTCATGATCCAAGTGTAAGAACCATGTCCCACAACATCCCCAGTTTGGTTTACCTACATATTCCACTGTTGTAAACAAATGTTTTCAGCAGAACAGGTCTTTAAATATCAAGCCACTGCAACATTTTCTCAGCACCCAGAAAAACATTGTTAGAATGTTAAATCTACCCTCAAATTCTAGGTTTGTATCTAATCAATTTAATCAGCAAAAAAATGATTGTCAAGGTGAGTTACAGTTAAACTAGACCGCATTCCATTCCAATTTAGGGGTTGCCATCATAACCTTTGAACTTGTGTCAGATCTAAATGGGTTCCTGCAAGTATAAACATCTGGATTTAAAATGTAAACATAACATGGCCTTATCCTTTTCTAGGGCAAAGTATGTATTGTAGTAAATTCTATAGATACTTTGTTTAGAATGTAACAGACTGTAGATTGATACACCCTTTAACACTATTTGTGCCTAGACCACTGCCTTCTGGACTGGTACAGATCACAGCAAAGCCTAAACCAACTATAAATTGTGCACTCTGATGTGTTAAGAGTTTGACTGTTCTGTGCAGTTTTCAGTGCAGACTTACCTTTTCCCAGGTAACGAGTCTTGTCATTGTCCCTGAGCTCAAGAGCTTCATAGATACCAGTAGAGGCACCGCTTGGAACAGCAGCACGGAACAGACCTAAAACAGATTTTAACTCAGACGATCTCATTGACATTTCATGCATAACAAGTCTGTTATTAGGAACAATGCAGAGCAGATTTAAAGAAGTTCGGCTCAAAACAACATCTCCACTAAGCTTGCCTCCCACTGAAACGCACTCACTATTCAGGTGTTTGAATGATACACAAGATTAGTAATTTCCCATAGAAGTGGATAAGAGACTGCTCACACATGCAATTTATTGGGGACAACGATCTGCTTTAGTATCTTCCACTAGTCATAACGGAATATTGCACTATCAATGCACTGCAAGCCATAATATGGGTTTTACAATTCACATCAATCAAGACCTGGAATATTGAGATTAAGATTGCTCAACAAGTTAGAACACGAGTATAGAATGTATTTGCCCAAACACCAAAGCAGTACATTTAGTTTTAGTGCCTAGCAAAGTTCATATACCGTATATACTCGAGTATAAGCAGAGTTTTTCAGCACATTTTTTGTGCTGAAAAACCCCATCTCGGCTTATACTCGAGTCACTGTCTGTATTAGGGCAATTTGCATTGCCATAATACAGACTGGGGGCTGGCAGAGCTGTTACTTACCTTCCTGCAGCTCCTGTCAGCTCCCTCCTCTCTCTCTCCTCCTCCGCGCCGGTCCGGTCAGCTCCCAGTGTAAGTCTTGCGAGAGCCGCGGGGTCATAGTGCGGCTCTCGCGAGACTTACACTGGGAGCTGAGAGAAGAGCTGCACGGACCAGCGCGGAGGAGGAGAGAGCTGACAGGAGCTGCAGGAGAGGTAAGTAACAGCTCTGCCAGCCCCCCTCCTCCCCCCACTGAACTGCCAATGCCACTGGACCACCAGGGAAGGAGAGCCCCCCTCCCTGCCATGTATTAAGCAGGGAGGGGGGGCCAAAAAATAAATAAATTAATAATACATAAATAATAATAAAAATAATAAAAAAAAGTAATAACAAAAAAAATTAATAATTTTTTTTTTTTTATAAAAATGCCCACCCCCCCCACCAAGGCTCTGCAACACAAACACACACTGCACTCAGACACACACACTGCACTCAGACACACACACTGCACTCAGACACACACACTGCACTCATCATATACACACTGTAAATATTCAATTAATATAATTTTTTTAGGATCTAATTTTATTTAGAAATTTACCAGTAGCTGCTGCATTTCCCACCCTAGTCTTATACTCGAGTCAATACATTTTCCAGTTTTTTGGGGTAAAATTAGGGGCCTCGGCTTATATTCGGGTCGGCTTATACTCGAGTATATACGGTACTTGCACACTCAGATTCTCAGATACTATGTTAAAGGGACACTATAGTAGTCATAACTACAGCTTATAAATCATTCCTATAGGCATTTTCATGCAAATACTGCCTTTTTAGATAAAGGGCAGTGTTTATATTGCCCCCTAGGGACACCTCCAGTGGCCACAGAAGGTACTTCTTGGGGGAAGTGTTGCAAAGTAGGCAGCACTGCCGTTCAGAGTCTCAACGCACTGCATGGAGACGCTGAAATTCTCATAGATCTGCATTGATTCAGGTGCGGATTGGCCAAGATGGCATTAGATGCAACCCCCATCCCGCCTCCATGCTGATTTCAGCCAATCCAATGCTTTCCCTATGGGAATGTCACCAAGGAGGCTGATGTAGGCAGAGCCAGCACTGGCAGACCTGTGCAGCACTGGAAATAAGGCAAGTTTTAACCTTTATTAAAGCCACTTAAAATATGCCAAGCCCCGTTTGTAGTGGCTATAGATGTCAGATCTCATTAAGGACTGGGATACAAACCATATTGATAGACAGAGCTAGAGCTTCCTGAAGTACCCAATGGGGTAAAAATTAATCAGAGCCAAAGAAACCACTATTTGTGACTGCCAACTAGCCATTTTATAAATTATAAAGTCATTTACAAGACTGCTCTTGCTTTTCAATTGAAAGGTCACAGTATCCAGTTTACTTACAGTCTTTTGGGCATTAAGGAACACTATGGTACAAACCTTTGTGTGTTGTCAAGTCAACCTCTACAGTGGGGTTTCCACGGGAGTCAAAGATTTCACGAGCATGGATCCTTTTGATAGACATTGTGACTTTCTGTGAAGGATAAGAGGTAACATTTAGTCAGGTTTACCATGCAAGAGTATATGCACATTACTGGATGCTGTTAGAAATTGTACATTGACAGACTAGAGAGAATTAACCAGTTACAGCAAAAGAGAAAATATATATTTTTTTAGACACTGGGTGGAGCCGATTAGAAGTGCCAGCTCCGGTGAGTCAGTGACCACTGCAGGGAATTGGCACAATTAAGAATCCTGCAAGATCCTCCATAGACCTCAATGCAGCCCACTTGTTCTTGTCTTGCAAAACTACAGCAGTGATGCTGGCTCCCCCAGTGACATCACTGCAGTGAGTACACAAATTGGCATTAATATTCACAAACAAGGCAAGGCTAGTATGTGAAACTGAATAGATATATTTTTAAAGATATCAATCTTGCCATTGAATAAACTAACCAACATTTTCCTGGTGACAACCCATATGCATTTACACTATAGTAGGAGGCTACAGTTACAGACAAGATTTCCCAGTCTATTTAAAGACCTCTCAAACTTCATTTCTGCTTAATCAGGATTTATTTTAATATAGTTTGTGGCAAGTCAAGGCATAGGCAGAGCCACAATAAAACTCAAAAGCTTCAAAGTGGAATCCATGAAGTAGTCATTAGCAATATTTACAGGCCAAATAATGGATTAAGAAATCTTCATTCACATTTGAATGCTTTTATTTACCCAGTGTTTTCATGTAAGCTCCACTTAAATATTAATGTAACCAGCTCAGTTCCCCATTTGGAATAAAATATAAAATAGAGGGCTGGCAAAACAATTGATCAATTAGAGTTCTGCTAACAAGGCCTGTAGAAATGGATGTGGATACTACGCACACCGATTTACCACAGTGCAAGGTTATCACAATTAATAGCCGTTAGTATATTAGAGCAAACTTTGCTAATACACTGGGATGAATTTCCTGTAATTTCCTTTAACAGGCCACTTGGCACTGAAAGAGTCTGGCCATTTCTACACATTGAGCCGGTGCATCTGCAGAAATGCATGCATGAGAATTGCCTTCTCAAGGTCACCATGAAATGTTTGACCACAAATTGCTTTGATTTTGTTGGCTCCCATTATACTATTGATCTATATATTGTTTCCTGGCCCATCACTTGCTCACCGCAGAAAGCGATTAAGAGCACAACCCTATACACAGCAGGGAATCAAAGTGTCCTTGTCCCGTCCTTCAGCTGATCTTCCTGCTCCGCCTCCTATACCTACGTCACTGCAATGCAACATGTCACAGCAGTTAACCTGTTACAAGCTAGTTCAGACACCTTTCTTCTACAATCCTGACAGCTGAAATCTGTTAAAGCTTGCCTGGCAACCCAGAGTGTTGATATATGATCCTTTATAGTGAAAGGGGATGGGACCTAAGATCAGGATCTCCATGGCATTTGTATATGCTCCGTAAGAACCTGTTAGATCAGAACTCAAGGTCAACCTCCATCACTGGTACCCAGCCACGAATCCCTTTGGAATTAAGCAGGTATAACTGCAGTATTTTTACTACTAGAAATGGCAAGTTTAATGAGATTGTTCCTGGAAGAAATGGCTTCTCAATAGAAGGCAAGCAGGTATCCAACCATTTCTGAAGGTAATTTAGGGATGTATCAGTATCATTACAATGGACAGTTCACCGCTTGTTCAATATTTAGCTTGGGCACGAGTCAAATTTATGCTATTTGGCATAATTAACACCTATATGAAAAAAAAATAGCTCAATAGGTACATAGTGTCACAGCACAACAAATAAATATAAAAGAAAAATTCAGTAATTTGGGATAAAAATTCTGCCTCTTCAACCCCAAATCTAACCAATGCACATGTGCAGCCACCAGTGACATCATGCACACCCACTAATATGGCGATGGTGAACAAACATTCCCTGTTGATCCCCGAACAAACCAGAACGATGCATGAGAATCAAAATAGGGAATTACTATGGGACGATGAAGGTGCTTTGGTTGAGATTCTGAACATTTTAACCCTGTGAATACCAGTCTCATGTTACTGCAGCTGTGCTTGTCCCCTGGGATGGGCCCTCACACCAAATCTCTATTTTAATTCCCTCACCATAACTACTTGCCAATAAGATACACATAGCATTTCATAGCATCTGATTTTTGTAAGATCTTTCACAAGTCATTGAATACATAAGACTCACTATAGCAGGAATATGACGTGTATGTACAGTCATTGACTACATCTTTCACTGGAAGATTTAATCAGCTATTGAAAGTTCAATCACTGGCCTACTTGATGCATTTAACCGCATTATATTCCTGGAGACCCACAGCTGCACGCTTGTTGCTATTCCGAGACACCAAGCCTGTCTGGGTTTTTCTTTTTAACCTATAAAGAGCTTGCGGCATGCTCAGACTGGATGCTCTGCTGTACAACCTGTATGAAGCAGACAGTGGAGCTGCTGTACTGCGTAATTTCCGTGGGATTAGTAACAAGAGCACGTTTCCTTTCAAGCTCACAGCTAGCTGGAAATCCCACCGTCATTCAGAGACACCCCTGTACTGCCCATTCCTAGAGCCAGGGCGAACGTGCAGTTTCAGACACGTTTTTAATAACGCCAAACCACAACAACATGAAGTCATCAAGCCAACAATTCCCAGCACAGAATAACTTGGCACAATATAAAGTACTGCATGCCTAGGGATTTAAATTCAAATTTATATAATCCCAAAGCTCTGCTAGAGACCCCAATTTAATTTGATATCTGCAAATTACACTTAAAGAGGTTTGCAAGTGCTATAATGAAGGCCTTAATTACCATAGGTATACAACATTAACCCCTTAATAGCCAAAATCCATCTACGCTTTTGCAATGATCAAGACTTGCAAAGTAAAGGGTCACTTATTTGGAGACATTAGCGCTGTAAGCAGCTGTTGAGGTCAATAATTAGAACTTTCCATACAAGTGTGAGTTATAACAAGAGGAATGGAATATTGATGGCCCCTAAAGGCTTAATGCAACAATTAATCTCTGGGGAGGGCTGACGTGCTCCGAAGCCATTTTATACAATATGAGATTACAAAAGGGAGCCAGATACACAACGGTACAGTTTATGCAATACTACAGAAAATTGCTATTGAGCAAGAGGAAACTGCACAACAAGCAGGCCTTCAGCTTCATGAACTGTACAATACGGTTCTGCAAAACTAAATACTTTGCATATAAAATAGTTTGGTCAGTAATAAATTGCATAGGATATAGCAGTTAAGAGGTGAACAGCAAATATTGCAAACCCAACTCTATCTTTGTAAGCAAGGCCAGCCCTATAGTGCTGCAATGCCTTACATTTAGAATCAGCTACCTGTTTGCTTGTACAAACAGGTAGCCGATTCTATATGTAAGGCATTGCAGCACTCTGGGGCTGTATGTGTTGGACCAACAAGAGTTTGTCACCATATCACCTGCCCCACCCTAGCAACCAACAATGTTGGCGAGAATTGGGTGCCATTTACCAGGGACCCTGCATTAATTTGCAGTGTGAATAACCAACTTGGTGTAGAGGCTTTAACTGGAAGGAGGTCTCAAGCCTCATTGGGAGGTGATCTTATATTTCCACTAGCATGGAAACCATTTTAAGCCAATGACTCATTTCCTTAGCACAGATCTAGCCTGAAGCCTGGGTTTCAGGAGATATATTCTCTTGAGGGTAGAGGGGGGCTACAATGATATGCCACACATTGCTAGTAAAAGAAAATACAAGGTCAATTTTTTTTGTGCCTATACTTTTAAATTCTGAGTGGTGGCGAGTAGCCATTAACACCTCTGAGGCCAGAAAGAATTGCAGATACAGTAACTGCTGCAGATAGGTTTTGTGTTAGTCAATTCTTACAGGCTGTACCCTCTTGGGGTAAGGAAGGGGTTAAGACCAATACTTCTTAGCAAGCACTCTGAAGCCCACCCTGTGTATGGCTTTCTATTTCTGGCAAGGAGCAGCTGAACTGCATCTGTCACCCACCACACAGCAAGGAGCAGAGCTGTACATTTCAGCTTTACACCAAGCACACCTTTGTACCCAGGGCATGGAGAACAAACCCTCAGTTAATCCTAAACTGACATTATGTTACAGTAAAATATTGTGACAGAGCTCTATACACACTGCTCAATAAAAACTCTGATAGAATGTGTTATAGAACTATGGAATTACAGGTGAGAATAGAGGAGTTATATCCCTGCTTTAATTATACTACTGCAATGACAAAGCAATTAAGAAATACAATTAAAAAACAAACAAAAAAAACACTATCCTTTTAATGCTGCCAAGCTTAGACACATTGCTTGACAACCAATAAGCTGCTATAATATATATATCCTCAGGTCTTCACTCATTGCTACACAGCAAAAGTGAGATGGAGGGACACTCAGTCTACAACCTTATCAATGATGGTTAACTAAGTTGCCATTTATACAGGATAGTAAAGGGAGTTCATAGCTGATAGGATCTCAATGGGTTACATTAAAAAATAAATATAAAGGTTGTATAGACAGTCAAATACATTAATAAGGTCTGAAAATAATAAGGAGAGAAAAAATAAAATAAGATGATTTAAATTAGCTGTGGCCAAAAAGGTAGAGCTCCAGTTTTTGTAGAACTACACCCCCCATGATCCTTTGCCAGATTTAAAGCTTGCAGGGCATCATGGGGGATGTAGTTCTGTCTATAGCTGAGGGTCACCCTTTATAGACAGGTCTGGGTGAGCTGGCAGATTGGCATGTGCCATTGTGGGCACCATGCCCATACTGTGTGAGGGTGGTGGCAGCCTGGTCTTACCTGTTACAGGAAGCACGTTCTCTCCTGAAGGCTATAAGAGAAGAAGTGACACTGAGCTTCCGCACCCGTTATATAGCGTGCACGCCCCCCCTGTCACCAGCTCGGCCCCGCCCCTCATTGGTCGTAACGGTCCTCTCCCCAGCCTGTGATTGGTTGAGCTCAGGCTCGTGACTTTGCGAAGCAGCGAGGAGGCAGGTAGACTGTACGTGCTGGGTCTCACTGATGCAGGATGGAGAGGGGAGGGGCGGGGAGAAAGGGAGGAGGAGGGGCGGGGCTGTGTTACAATGCAAGATGACAAAATGGCGGCCACAGATTTGTGCTGCACATATCCTGCCATTACCTGTGCTACTGCACTGTATGGCACTGACACCCAGTATATACAGATAGTATATTATTATATGTATCTATATCACTGAAACACTCAATATATACAGATAGTATATTATTATATGTATCTATATCACTGAAACACTCAATATATACAGATAGTATATTATTATATGTATCTATATCACTGAAACACCCAATATATACAGATAGTATATTATTATATGTATCTATATCACTAAACACCCAATATATACAGATAGTATATTATTATATGTATCTACATCACTGAAACACCCAATATATACAGATAGTATATTATTATATGTATCTATATCACTGAAACACCCAATATATACAGATAGTATATTATTATATGTATCTACATCACTGAAACACCCAATATATACAGATAGTATATTATTATATGTATCTATATCACTGAAACACCCAATATATACAGATATTATATTATTATATGTATCTATATCACTAAACACCCAATATATACAGATATTATATTATTATATGGATCTATATCACTAAAACACCCAATATATACAGATAGTATATTATTATATGTATCTATATCACTGAAACACCCAATATATACAGATATTATATTATTATATGTATCTATATCACTGAAACACCCAATATATACAGATAGTATATTATTATATGTATCTACATCACTGAAACACCCAATATATACAGATAGTATATTATTATATGTATCTATATCACTGAAACACCCAATATATACAGTTAGTATATTATTATATGTATCTACATCACTGAAACACCCAATATATACAGATAGTATATTATATGTATCTATATCACTTAAACACCCAATATATACAGATATTATATTATTATATGTATCTACATCACTGAAACACCCAATATATACAGATAGTATATTATTATATGTATCTACATCACTGAAACACCCAATATATACAGATAGTATATTATTATATGTATCTATATCACTGAAACACCCAATATATACAGATAGTATATTATTATTTGTATCTACATCACTGAAACACCCAATATATACAGATAGTATATTATTATATGTATCTATATCACTGAAACACCCAATATATACAGATAGTATATTATTATATGTATCTATATCACTGAAACACTCAATATATACAGATAGTATATTATTATATGTATCTATATCACTGAAACACTCAATATATACAGATAGTATATTATTATATGTATCTATATCACTGAAACACCCAATATATACAGATAGTATATTATTATATGTATCTATATCACTGAAACACTCAATATATACAGATAGTATATTATTATATGTATCTACATCACTGAAACACCCAATATATACAGATATTATTATATGTATCTACATCACTGAAACACCCAATATATACAGATAGTATATTATTATATGTATCTACATCACTAAACACCCAATATATACAGATAGTATATTATTATATGGATCTACATCACTGAAACACCCAATATATACAGATAGTATATTATTATATGTATCTATATCACTGAAACACCCAATATATACAGATATTATATTATTATATGTATCTATATCACTAAACACCAATATATACAGATAGTATATTATTATATGTATCTACATCACTAAACACCCAATATATACAGATAGTATATTATTATATGGATCTACATCACTGAAACACCCAATATATACAGATAGTATATTATTATATGTATCTATATCACTGAAACACCCAATATATACAGATATTATATTATTATATGTATCTATATCACTAAACACCAATATATACAGATAGTATATTATTATATGGATCTACATCACTGAAACACCCAATATATACAGATAGTATATTATTATATGGATCTACATCACTGAAACACCCAATATATACAGATAGTATATTATTATATGGATCTACATCACTGAAACACCCAATATATACAGATAGTATATTATTATATGGATCTACATCACTGAAACACCCAATATATACAGATAGTATATTATTATATGGATCTATATCACTGAACCACCCAATATATACAGATAGTATATTATTATATGGATCTATATCACTGAACCACCCAATATATACAGATAGTATATTATTATATGGATCTATATCACTGAACCACCCAATATATACAGATAGTATATTATTATATGGATCTACATCACTGAACCACCCAATATATACAGATAGTATATTATTATATGGGTCTACATCACTAAACCACCCAATATATACAGATAGTATATTATTATATGGATCTACATCACTGAAACACCCAATATATACAGATAGTATATTATTATATGGATCTACATCACTGAAACACCCAATATATACAGATAGTATATTATTATATGGATCTACATCACTGAACCACCCAATATATACAGATAGTATATTATTATATGGATCTACATCACTGAAACACCCAATATATACAGATAGTATATTAATATATGGATCTTACATCACTGAAACACCCAATATATACAGATAGTATATTATTATATATGGATCTACACTGAAACACCCAATATATACAGATAGTATATTATTATATGGATCTACATCAATATGAAACAATCTAATATATACAGATAGTATATTGATATTATATGTATCTACATCACTAAAACACCCAATATATACAGATAGTATATTATTATATGTATCTACATCACTGAAACACCCAATATATAGTATAGTATATTTATATGTATCTACATCACTGAAACACCCAATATATACAGATAGTATATTATTATATGTATCTACATCACTGAAACACCCAATATATACAGATAGTATATTATTATATGTATCTACATCACTGAAACACCCAATATATACAGATAGTATATTATTATATGTATCTACATCACTGAAACACCCAATATATACAGATAGTATATTATTATATGTATTTACATCACTGAAACACCCAATATATACAGATAGTATATTATTATTATTATATGTATCTACATCACTGAAAAACCCAATATATACAGATAGTATATTATTATATGTATCTATATCACTGAAACACCCAATATATACAGATAGTATATTATTATATGTATCTACATCACTGAAACACCCAATATATAGAGATATTATTATATGTATCTATATCAATGAAACCCTCAATATATACAGATAGTATATTATTATATGTATCTATATCACTGAAACACCCAATATATACAGATAGTATATTATATGTATCTATATGTCAGGATTACTGTTTGATCCAGCACGTAGAACTGTACAGCACGGATGACAAATAAGTAACGTATTACCGGTCCTTAGAATGGCCGGATTTAACGTTCATAGAATAGTCAAAAATACTAGCCGAGGTCAGGGAACACAGAAAGGGACACAGCGATGAGGAAAGCCAGGAGTCAGGATACCAGAATATAGAGAAGTCAATAAACAAAGCCAAAGTCAAAAACCAGGTAGAAAACTATAAACAGGAACGCACTCT
>OW240921.1:99184156-99200341 GCA_933207985.1 Pelobates cultripes | reverse complement strand
CTCCTTGTCACAGATTTTTGCACAAGCCTTGATTCAGGCACAAAGATCGGCTCAGCCGACTACTACCCAGGCTTTGCTTTTAACGACTCCTGTGCAGCATCATTCTGACCGCAAAGCCCTTGCTAAGGTTAAGCAATCCTCTATATCACAGACGGACAGCTTTACAACTGTCACAGATGGCGCGATTTAATCTGCCACCGCGCAAAAGAGCCACTTGCCGGGTGAATTCGGCTAGACTATGGAAGAGGGCAAAAGCCCAATTAGATTCTGAGTCAGATATCAGCGATATTGAGGAGGAGTTCTATATGGACGATTGGGAGAATCCACCCGATCCTGATTCTGACATTGGAGTCAAGGAATCTGGCCATTCCCAAGTACGGTTAAAACTGTTAACATTGACATAGAGCATAGGGCCTGAGGGGACACAGGTTTTGGATCCCTACTGGTGAATAGGGATCCAAAAAATGGTGAATCCCTATTTGACCTTGATGATCTGCGCCACCTACAGTCAGCAAAATGGTCTTCCTCAGACCACGTAGCCAGATATATACGGTCACGTAAGCCTTTTGATAAGGCGACCCGCAATAATTTGTGGGCAGAATGCCCATACCCTACGGGCTGAAAGCCTAATAGAGGCCTATATTTTTCCTTGTGCAACTGCCAGGATAAAGTCTTAGACATTTTGGGCCCGGCAACCAAGATATTTTAAGTGGTCGAAGACGACTGAGAGCTAGATCGTTCCGTCATATGTGGTTGGATGCAAAGAGTGATTTGCTTAATTGGCAATGCCAACACTGCGATGGCCACAGAGCGTCGCAAATCTATATTATTGAAAATCGAGCCAAAACTGCTAAACATGGCTATGAACGAGCTGGGTGCTCAAGCCAAAGGTCTCCTTTTCGGAGGCAATTTTGTCAAAGAGCTTGGTTCTTTTGTACATACGTTCACTGCTCTGGATAAATTGCAAACACATATGCACAAAGTGTTTACCCCTAGCTTTTTTTGGTGGGGCAGGAAGAGCCAGGAGCCATCTGTCCAGCCATGTTGACAGAAGTTTGTTTAGGCAGAACCGAGGCTCCTATACAGGGCAGGCCAGTTTCCTGGAGCACTGTAATACTCTGGCCTTCTTCCCACAGCGTGGGCGACCCTGGGTTGCTCGTGGATCACGAGACGCCCACTTAGGATGACGACCTTTTGGTAAGCACTCTCAATCTTCATTCTACCCTATTGGCTGTGGGGGGCAGACTCCTACATTTTTTCCATGTATGGTCTCTTATTTCATCAGATACTTGTGTATTAAACACTGTAAAAGGGTATTTCATAGATTTCCTGTCTCTGCCAATACAATATTCCCCACCAAGGGAAATAGTTTTTTCCCGACAAGATGCAAACCTTGTCACCTAGGAAATATTGGATCTGAGGCACAAACAAGCCATCATAGAAATCCCTATGTTTACACCAGGCTATGTGAGCAACCTATTCCTGGTTGCCAAAAAAAGGCAGAGGTGTCCGCCCAGTGATAAATTTGAGGCAACTCAACGCTTATGTAACCTACAACCATTTCAAGAAGGAAGGAATACATAGTTCAACTTCATTCAACTTACTCTCAAACAATTGGTGAGATTGATTGGTCTCCTGTCGGCTTCTATGTAAGCCATTTTTCCGGGCCCTCTTCACTATAAACTTCCTACAACTCTTACAGATCTCCCATCTGATGGACAGTGTATCCTACACAGATATGGTTACTCTGGACTCGGAGGCGAAAGACGAACTGAATTGATGGCTTTTTCACATGGAAGCTTTGAACGGTTGCGCCTTTTTCAGCACTGCACCAGATTTAATAATAGAATCCGATGCTGAAGACTTATGCAATGTATGATCATATAATGTGACTAAATCCCCATACTTTTCATATATAGTGCTTAGTTATGTCTCCTCTTGTTTTGCCTATTATATCTTATCTTTTGTCTTGTATTCCCAGTTCATGTACAGTCCTGTCCTGCTCCTGTTCTTGTTTTCCTCATGTCTCGTGTACATGTTCTGGGTTTCTGCTTTCTGTCCTGCTCCAGTTCTGGGTTCTATTAGTTCTGTCCTGTTTTCATGTTTGGTGCCTTTTCTAGTCTTGCCTTGTTTCTGTACTGGATACATTCTTGCTGCAGAGCCTCCCTAGCTCCTAGTTCCTGGGATCCACTGTAGCTGATTCAGGCTCCTAGTATGTGGCTGCACAAACGCTGGTGCTCAACACCAGGGGGTGTGCGGTTACCCTGCACCAGGCCCTGATAATCCACTTCCATGCTGAAGACTCCTAACTTCTCATCAGGCACTCAGGGGTCCCGGTTTCCGTACCGCCAACCGTGACACTCCTCAACTCAGGCCTAGTGTCCTATTCTCCTGAAGATGGACAATATATCAGGTGTCCATTCCATCAACCACCTAGGAGGCACGAAATTGAAGGTCCTAGCGAATGTGGAATGAGATTTTTGGCAGTTCTGCCTGGCACAAGGCATTTCCAGTACCGCGGAATATATTCAGAAACACCACAGCGGATTGGTGCTCATGACACCTCTGAGACCCCAACGATTGGCATCTGGATTCCAGGGTCTTCCAAGACATCCAGTATCTATGGGGCCCTTTTGACAAATACCTTTTTGCTTCCTACTTGAATACACAACTTACCAGGTTCTTCAGTTGGAGACGGCACCCATTAGCACTAGCAACAGATGCTTTTTGACCAAGACTGGTCGTCCGCAAGGAACTATGCATTTCCACCCTTTGCATTGATTCCCCGTTGCCTGCTGCAGTTACGGCGCCAGTCCGAAACTCTAGTGATTGTGATTCCCTTGTGGCCGTCCCAACCATGGTTTCCTCCTCTCCTAGAGATGGCTATCGATTTGCCCCATCTCCTTCCATCCCTCGACTGCCTGCTTCGGGATCCAAGTAAAATGTCCCATCCCCTTGTTCTGCAGGGCCTTCTATATCTCACGATGTGGCTGATTTCAGGGGACCTTGGTCAATCAAGGGAGTTTCGGAATCAACTCTCTGCCTTCTTGAGGGTGTATGGGCTTATAAGTCTACTTGGAGCAGATGGCATGATTGGTGCCTGGAATTAAAATTTGGATCCTGTATCGGCTTCTCTGACCTCGATTCTCCACTTCCTAACTTCACTATTTGATGATGGTGAAGCCTACAGAACATTGTACCTCTACATTCTTCCAAGCTGGACACAGAGGTATGGATGGAGCTCCAGTCGGATTCCATCCTATGGTGTGTAAACTCCTACATGGTGTCAGATTTGCACGTCCTCCACTGCCACGTTATTCAGTATTACGGGACGTTTCTATCATTCTCAACTTTCTCGAATCCTGACCGACTAATACCTCTCTATCCATGAAGCAACTGTCGGCAAAACTAGTCATGCTCCTCTGTCTAATATCCTGCAAGAGGGTTTCTAATGTCAGATCTTTGGATATTACCGCTCATTCGAGGGGCGATGGCCCCTCGATTGGTTGCTGCCTTGAGGACATTTTGAAAGTGGCTGACTGGTCCTCGGAGTCTACCTTTCGTGATTTTTATTTTAGACCTATACAACACTTTTGCGGGGACTGTAGTTTTACAGCTTTAAACCAGCATAATAGGAGCCTCTGTGTCTTAATAAAATTCACAGATTTTACTATTAGCATGACGTAAAGTCATGATTTTATAACAACACGGAGGCGAGTATTATCCCTCCCTCCGATCCCAAGAATTGATTGAATATGGGTAAGTTGACATCACAAAGTCTTTGAGTATGGGATTTTCCTGTTATGATTGTCTGAATTTAGTCTAAAGTATGTCGATCTATTTTGCCCAGTTATGTTTGATGATATGACTTATGCGTACATCCAGTTTTATACTTGGATATTACCATATTTCTCCTCTCTATTACAGCTTAATCTGACATTGTATCCTTATTGGCATTCTCTTTGTTGGTGTTCCCTTTTGTGTTGGATGGTTGTCCTTGTTTGGGATCGCAAAAAAAGAGGAAACAGTTTACTAGACACCTCCTATTATGCTGGAGAGTGGAATCCAATTGGCTATTCCTTTCGCTAGGAAGATGTACCACTCAGACTGTTTATTGTTACCATACTGTTTATGTTGTATTTTTCTTTGCTGCTGATGGATATAAAGAAAGAGGGCAGCATAATACTCGCCTCCGTGTCGTTAATAAAATCATGACTTTACTTCATGTTAATAGTAAAATCTGTGAATTCTTTGAAAAATACAAATGTCAATTAATATATATATATATTTTTATCAATTAACAAAATGCAGAGTGAGTAAAAAGAAGAAAAATCTATATTTGGTGTGACCAACCTTTGCCTTCAAAACCAAATCCATTCTTCTTTTTTTTTTTTTTTTTGTAAATATATTTTTATTGGATGTTTTAATTTTGTCAGTATCGAACATGTCATGAAAAAGCTTCGGTATGGACACACAGGTCCCATGATGTTTGCATGCAGGCAAATTGCATTGGTACAGATGTTACTCATGTAGATATACATTGGAGACACGCAGGTCTCATTTAATCGTAAGAGGCATAAATTAGTTGGACTCGCAGGTCCTATGGCATATACATGGCGTGTGCCCCTAAACTATTTTCAGTTTGGGTACTCAGGTCCCCTCTGTATGATACGTTTACTGTCATTTTAGGATGTGTCGTTTGGTCAGGTTTACGTTGAGTTTTTTATGCTCAGTCAGTTAATTGAGGCAGCATGTGTCTTAACATGGTGTATCTTTCGTAGATATATTTTTATTGGATGTTTCAAGTTTTTCAGTATCGAACGTGTCATGAGAACGCTTCAGTATGGACACGGCGGTCCCATTATGTCTGCATGCAACCAATTGCAATGGAACAGTTGTTGCCCATGTATATATACATTGGAGACTCGCAGGTCTCATTCAGTCGTAAGAAGTATAAATTAGTTGGACTCGCAGGTCCTATGGCATATATTTGGCATGTGTCTCTAAGCTATTCTCATTTTGGGTACTCAGGTCTTATCTGTATGAAGCGTTTACTGTCATTTTAGGGAGCGTCGTTCGGTCAGGTGTATGTTGAGTTTTGTGTGTTCAGTCAGTTAATTGAGGCAGCATGTGTCTTAACATGGTGTATCTTGTATGTGAAGAAACTTTTGTGTGTGTTGTGTCTATGTGGGTGTGTGTGTCTGCGAATTCCATGAATTGCAAGGCGTTGAGTTTGAGATTTGTATTCCGTCGTATACTTTTATCTGTGAGAAGTATTTGTGAGTGCGTAGTAAGTAAGATGGAGGAGTAGGTCTAGTAGCACGGAGTGTTAGTGTGTGAGGCTCACTTGGGGATCTCCTGTTGTTCATCTCTAACTTGGGTAGTGATGCATGAGTCGGGTTTGTCGGCTTGGGTTTAATGAGATGTCTGTATGATATTTTTTTATTTTTTTGGGGGGGGGTTGGTGAGTTATTGCCAGTATCATATGTTGCTATGTCTTGTGTCCTCATTGGTTGTGTTCATGGGGTGGTTGTGTGTTGGCGGTGTGTTGATCGTGTGAGCGTTGTAGTTTTATTGCGTGTAGTGTGTGTGGTTTGTTAGGGGTAGGGATGGGTGGAAGCCCCCTTAACTCCCTTCTCCAGCCGCCGCGTCCCCCCCATCACGTCTTGCCACGTATAATATCCAAGGTTGCCACTTGTCAACGTGTTTCGTGAGGGTGTCTCGTAGGGTCGCGTACATTTCTTCTGCGAATCTGATCTCTTCTACCCTGTTTAGCCATTGTTCCATTGTGGGGGCGTTTGTCGTTTTCCATAAGGCAGGGATCCAAATCCAGCCTTGGCTGCGTCGAGAAGGTGTCGCAGGATGGATCGTTTGTATTTTGAAATCGGGTCTTTGGTGTGATGCAGGAGAATGTTGTCTAGTGATAGGTGCGTCGTGTGTCCTAGTACCTCTTTGATGCGGGACGTAATCTGGTTCCAATACGGTTTAATGTTGGGGCAGTCCCACCATATATGTTTTAGTGTTCCTATGTCTGCTTCACATCTCCAACAGGTTGCCGATGTGTTGGGGAATATTCTGTGGAGCAGGTCTGGGGTTCTGTACCAGAATGTCAGAAGCTTATAGTTCATTTCTTGGTATTTTGAGCTAATCGTGGATTTGTGATGGAGGATGAGAATTTTGTCCCATTGTGCGTCGGTGAACACTGTGCCGGTGATGTTTTCCCATTTTTCCTTATATCGTCGGGTTGTTTGCTGCTCACCTGTGATTAGGTATTGGTATAGCGTCGACGTTGGTTTCTGAGTCGGTGTTTGTTTGTCGCAGATGTCCTCAAACCACGTGAGGGTTCTGTGTACCGCTTGTTTGTTCGGTAGGGTGTGGTAGAAATGCGTCAGCTGGGAGTATCGGAATTTGTGCATGGGAGCTGGCGGGCCTTCCATTAGGCGTTCCAGGGGGGTCAGTCCTGAGGCGGTTAGTGTTTTGTGGAGTGGTATGAAGTCTCTTCCCTCTAGAAAATCCCAGGCCTTGATCGGTAGTCCTCCCCCCACTGCTTGGTTATGTGTTAGCGTGGTCATCGGGCTGGGTATTGGGGATATGGTCGTTGCGTTCCTTATTGTAGACCATAAGTGGAGGGTGTGACTCGCTGGCGAATTTGTGCCGGGGTCGTGTCGCCGTGGCGTTTTCTGATTCCATAGGGATGCAAAAATAGATGGGCTGCAGGATTCTCTGTCTAAGGCCACCCATTGTTTGCATCTCGGGTTAGTATGCCATTCCAGTATCCGCTGCAAGGCTGTCGCTTGGTGGTATTTGCGTAGGTCTGGGAGTGCCAATCCGCCCTGATTCCTGGTCTTGCATAATAGTTCATATCGTAGTCTAGGCCTGCATCCTCTCCAGACATAGGTCAGGAATGCGGTTTTTATTGTCGCGAAAAAGGTCGTCGGTAGTGTCACTGGGATTGTATGAAATAAATATAGTAGTCTGGGTAGTATATTCATTTTGATGACCGCTATGCGGCCGAACCATGAGATGTGTGGGTAATTCCAGGTTCGGAGGTCTTGTTGAATGCGTGTGAGAAGTGGGAGGAAGTTTTTCTGATATATGGCATTTGGGTCAGACATCACCCATATCCCCAGGTATTTCATTTGGGTGTGACACCAACGGAACGGGAAGGTCGAGGCTATATCCCTGTGTTCCCCAAGCGGATCTGTGATGTTGAGCAGTTCGCATTTGCTCAAGTTAAGTTTGAGGCCCAAGAGGCGTCCGTATTTTTCGAATTCTTCCATTAGGCATGGTAGGGTGAGTCTTGGACGTGTAATGAAGAACAACATGTCATCCGCGTATGCGGCTACTTTATGTGTGGCGGTTGTACAGTTGTAGCCCGTGATGTTAATATTTCGTCGGATTGCCTCCAATAGGGGTTCCAATGTTAATGCAAACAGTAGCGGGGACAGGGGACACCCCTGCCTCGTGCCATTGCGAATCGGGAAGGATTCCGTCAAGGCTCCGTTAACGCGCACCGCTGCCGTCGGAGTGCTGTATATCGCTCCGATCCATTTCTGTATGTTGTCATTAAATCCCAATAGTCGTATCGTCATTTCCAGGAATGCCCAGTCAACTCGATCGAACGCCTTTTCGGCGTCCGTGGAGAGTAGCAGGAGTGGTGTTCCATGTTGTCTTGCTAAATGTTGTATAGCGAGAACTCTCAGAGTGCTGTCTCGAGCCTCCCGTTCCGGTATGAATCCCGTTTGATCAGGGTGTACGAGTGTTGGCATTAGGTTGCTAAGTCGGGTAGCTAATATTTTGGTAAAGAGTTTTGTGTCCACGTTTAAGAGGGAGATGGGTCTGTAGCTGCTGCAAATTTCCGGGTCCTTGCCTGGTTTTGGGATTACTGTAATTGTGGCCGATAGTGATTCGGCGTGGAATGCATGTCCCTCAATGATGGCATTGAGCGCCTTTGTAAGTTTGGGGGCTAGTATATCTTGGAAGCGTTTGTAGTAGTCCAGTGTAAGTCCGTCGGGTCCGGGTGCGCGGCCTGTCTTCGTCGTTTTGATAGCTGTCTTAACTTCGTCTTCGGTGATCGGGCGGTCGATGGTCTCTGCGTCTTCGGTTGTCACCGTCATGTGTAGATGTTCTCTCAGGAAGCATTCCATGTGACCTTGTTTGATTCGCTTGCCTTCTTCGTCGCTTTGTGAGTGTGTACTGTAAAGTGAGGAGTAGTAAGTGAAGAATTCCTTGGCGATTTTCTCCGGGTTTTGGGTAGTAGTGCCGTTGCTTGTTTTTAATTTGTGTACTTGTGAGGGGTGTTGTTGTCCCCTGAGCATGTGTGCGAGGAGTTTGCCTCCTTTGTTTGCGTGGAGGTAGAAGAAACCTTTAGATCTGCGGAGTTGTCTCAGGTGTCTCTTGAGTAGTAGTGCGTGTAGTCTCCTTCTTTCCTCTAATAGTTCCCTGTAGGTATCTTCCACCTGTTGGCGTTTGTGTTGTGTTTCCAGGGAGCGGATCCGGTCCAGGATGGTTGACATAAGCGTGCCCGCCTCTTTTTTCCGTTGTGACGCGATTTGGATGAGCTTGCCCCGGAGTACACTTTTGTGTGCCTCCCATATTGTCATATCTGATACGTCTCCCGTCTCATTCTCGGTAAAATATGTCTGTAGAGTGTCGGTGACTTGGGCCCTTAGTGGGAGGTCGGTTAAGAGGGAGTCGTTGAGTCTCCACGACGTTTTCGTCGGTCTTATGAGTGGAGATTCGAGGTCTATCGACACTTGTCCGTGATCCGACCACGTTGCAGTGTGTATGGATGCTCTCCTAAGTCTTATTAGTGCTTCTTGTTGCAATAATAGGAAGTCTATCCTGGAGTATCTTTTGTGTATTATGGAATAGTGAGTGTATTCTCTGTCTAATGGGTTTAGCGTTCGCCAACAGTCTACCAGGCGCAGTGTTTTCAGAGTATGGTTTATGTTTCTTATTTCTCTCTGTGGAATGCTGCTGTGTCCCGTTGAGGAGTCTACTTTAGGATCTAGTGTGACATTGAAGTCTCCTCCCGTGACCAGGGTTCCTTCCGTGAAGTCTGTTAGTGCCTTTAGTGTGTTCTTAAGGAATCTAGATTGATTATTATTGGGGACGTAGATTGTCGCGAACGTGTAGCATCGCCCTGCGATATTCCCCTTTACGAAGGCGTATCTGCCGTTGTGGTCTATAAGGTGATCCTGTTCCTGGAATTGTAGACGAGCTGCTATAAGGATCGCGACCCCTGCCTTTTTCACTGTGGGGTGGTTGCTGAAGTAATTAGTGGGGTATTGTTTGTTTTTGAGTGCCGGGGCCGCTCCCTCCCGAAAGTGAGTTTCCTGGAGAAGAGCGACTGCAACCCTCTCTCTCTGAAGGTCCCTCAAGAGATTAGTTCTGCGTTCTGGGAGATTCAGTCCCCTGCAATTTTGTGTGATGATTTTCATCGGGTCTGGTCTGTATGCCATCCTGCCCGTATCTCCGCGCAGCGGTGGTGTCTTGTCGGGTATCGGGGTCCCTCGTCCGAGTCTCGCTCTCTTGTGTACGTGGGAGTCGACCGAGGAAGCCCGAGCCCGTGGCTTGGTTCCTGGGTTTTGGTGTGGTTCGGTGCCCCTGCGTCGTCTGGCGGTTAGCTCGAGGCGGACGCGACGGCCGGGTCAGGAGCGCCGGGGGGGGGGCGTTCGGGTGAGTTGCTGGACTGCGGTCACGTGTAGGGTGTCTGGTGTACGTGGTGTGTTGGTATTTGCTCTTGTGTGGTCTAGGGGAGTCGTCTGCTCAGGCTCAGTGCCTTTCGGTGATGTCAGGCACCGTGTCTGGTTCGTGTGATGGGGGTGTGTGTTTCTTAATTGGATGTTGGAGAGTAGTATAGATGTGGTGCGCGTGTCGTGATAGTGTGAGGAGGTGATCCTCTCCGCGGAGAGGGAGTTCGTGTGCCTACGGTGTCGGTCGGGGGGGCACCCCGGGTTTTATCCCGGTGGTGTACCAGTCGGCCTCCGTAGTATTAAGCGTGCACACCGAAAGGGGTGGGTAGCGTGTCTGGGCCCTTAACTGTTTAGGCTGTGGTGCCTGTGTGGTATGTGCGGTGTTGGTTGTGGAGTTGATACTTGAGAAGGGTTGTGTATCGTCGGAAGAATCTGTTATTTGTGTAGGAGTGTATATCCGTTTTGGGGTTGTAGCGTCCGTCCACTGTAGTAGAGGTGTTGTATAGTCATCACTAATGCCATTGATGTGTGTCCATTGTGTTATCAGCACTATGCCTGTTTGTTGCGTCTTTTCGGTGTCGCTGGTATCGGGTGGGGGGAAGTACCGTAAGGGTAATTTGCGTGTAGTCAAAGTGGGGGCTTGAGGATATCTCTTCAGGGTGTGTGCATTGTGGGTCTTCTACTCATTGTGTCTGGGTTGTTTCATCTGGGTCATGTGGGTATATATATTTTTTTTTTTTTTCTCCCCCTTCTTTCCCCCCTCCCTCCTTTATGTCCTCTTGCCCCGTCCCCCGTACCTTTTGTTCCTCTAGGGGGTGGTGGGATGGTCGTTTGCTTAGTATCTTCTCGACATCAGTGTGTCGTCTGTGTGGGGGAATTGTGAGTGTATGGACCTCTTTGGAAGCGTGTTATCTATGTATGTCGGTCCCTTTGACGTGGGGGGGGGGCCCGGTCAGTGACACAGAGTGATGTTGCATAGTCTAGCCATTCAAGATAGGTTATTCACAATAATCGTACAATAAAGAACAGTCTCTGGTCTCACAATCAGCTATACATTTAGTGTGGAATCAGTTCTTCGTCTTCACGAAAGTCAATGCTGCTGGAGGTCTCTAAGGCCCGATCTCTATGTCCCCGACCCTCCCCCCTGTGATCCCCCTCCCCAATAGGATTCCTTCCCCCGCTGTCGTTTTCTTCCCGCCCCTCCCTTTTCATCCCCCCCCTTTTTTTTTATTTTTTTTAAATTTATTTTATTTATTTATTTTATTTTTTTTAATTTTTTTTTAATTTTTTTTGTTTAGAACCCTCCCGTGTTGTGGAAGACCCATTTGCATGTGAGATATCCCCTAGTCCGGTCAGTCTCGTGGTGAGGCGTGGTGCCCTCCCATGCCAGGGGGGTAGGTAGAGTGTCCCGTCTGTTAGACTCGTGCCAATATGTTAACTACCCTATGTCAGAGTACCTGATTCTTGGGGTGCGGGTTTGCCTCCAGGTGCTTCTCCAACGTGGGTGTCATCTGTCTGTGTTATCTCGGGGTTGTGGGGTCTGCCGGAACGGTGTCAGTTGGTCTGGTATTGGGTTATTCCTCTGGGTTGTTTAGGTCTGGTCGGTGTCGCGGAGCTTCACCTTGAGAGTTCCATCTTCTTCGCCTTGCTTGTCGCTGCGGTTGTGGTCTTGGATCCAGCGGCATGAATACCCAGTTCGGAACCGGGGTTGGCGGTAGGTTTAGGCGTTGTAGGAATTGAGGAATGTCTTCTGGCCAGCGTGCGGAGACCCATTCATTATTATATCTAACTGTGATGCTAAATGGGTAACCCCATCTATATTGCATATTCCTCTCCCTCAGGATGGTGGTAACCGGTCTCAGGGCTCTTCTAGCCTCCAGGGTCATTGGTGATAGGTCATTGTAGAGGGATATTTCTGCGCCCCTGTAGTTCCAGTGGGCCCTGGATCTAGCTTTCCTCATGATTATGTCTTTGGTGGCGAAGGAGTGCAGGCAGCATATTATATCCCTGGGGGTCCCCTCCGTGGGCCTGGGGCGGAGTGCTCTATGTGCCCTGTCATATTTAATAATCGCTGGTGTGTCCTCCCTTAGGATGATGCGGAATAGGGAGGTAAGCATCTCTTCTATATTTTCCCCCTCTGGAGATTCAGGTATCCCCCTTACCCTGATATTGTTGCGACGACTGCGGTTGTCCTGGTCTTCTAGCTGTCGCCTCATGGCCAGTATGAGGGTGCCCTGGCGTTTGAGGGCCGTGTCTGTGGCTGTAGAGTGGTCTTCAGTGGTCTGTGCCCTTTTTTCCACCTGCTGTATGCGGTGTTCCTGTGCTTTAATTTCGGCCTTCAGGCCGTTCACTTCAGATTTAATTGCTTCATATATGTTGTTGGTCAGGTGGGTGAGGTCATCTTTTGTGACCATCTTCATTGCCACGCGTTTCAGTTCTGCTCCGATGTCTGCCAGTGTAGTCGTGTCGGCAGTGGAGCATGTGGATGCTGGCGAGGTCGGCGCCATTTTGGATGTCGGGGAGCTGGGGTCTGGGCCGCATGGCGCGTGGAGGAACTCATCCATCGGCCCCGTTTGCGACCCCGAGACCGAAGGTTTGGGAGTCTGGGGGAGGTCCCCTCTCTTTGTGCGACCCATTGGTGGCAGTGCGCGCCGGTGAGTAGTGGGGTGCTCCGTTCTTTGTGCTTTTGTGGAGCGGAGCTCAGCGCTTAGGCGGCCATGTTCGTCGGAGCCCAGGCCCCCGCCCCCCTCCAAATCCATTCTTCTATTTACATTTGCACAAAGTCTGGAATTTTTCAAATATGTACCTATGAAATTTGGCAAATCAGGTGTATGGAAATGCTAAGGGCAACTTGTTTGTACAACTGCTGGTGCAGTGCACTTGCAGCAAGCTGATATACCGTAATTTTCTTGTCATGTTTATTCTATTGGCAGTGAATTACATCAGTTGTTACCAGTAATTTATTTTGGATCTGTTCCATTTTGGATCAGCGCTGTAGACATTACAGAGAACGTGTACCCCACACCAACTATTGTCCAAATTTGTGGTAATTTATTGCCCATTAAACTCAATTTCCTCAATGATCCTCATGCCCTTTTGCCTTCAAACCACCCTGATTATCCAACATACCCACTATCTCCATTTCTTCCTTTATGCTGCTTTAGTCATCTTGCCTATTTATTTTCCAAAGCCCCAGAATATCCGTCATAGTCATTGTCTTCTTGCTCTCATGAGAACCTTGTCAGCGGGTCTGTGTGTGTGTGTGTGTATATATATGTAAAGGCTAATGAAGGGATGCACTCAGAGGTCTTCCAAAACACAAAAATGGTGTTTAATAAATCATCAAAAAAGTTACATAAGTTTCTGATCGATGTTTTTGCCCATTTGGGCCTTTTTAAAAGATCTCGAGGAAGACCCGAATGGGCCTAAACGTCAATCAGACACTTATGTAAATTTTTTGATGATTTATTAAACACCATTTTGTTTTTTGGAAGACCTCTGGATGCAACCATTCATTATTAGCCTTTATATATTCATCATGGGTTTTGGCACCTATTCAGTAGGCAGTATTCATTTATATTTTTCATACAGGGTGAGTGCCAAGTGATTTGGGATTTATATAGAAGTATACACGTTTTATATTTTATTTCCGTCATTCATCGGTCAGAATTTTTTAACACACAGTGTCTAAAGATTAAGATTCTGCTTCAAAAGATCCGTGATTTGCAGTGAAATACAGCACAAGCTCAGTCATCTGTGTAAATTGCCTTTTTAGTCCCAATGTGCATATGGCATGACGGAGTTCTAAAGGGACACAGTAAAATGCCTTGTCATGCAAACATTTGTGTGCAGTGAACAAAGATAGTGATCTATATTATGCTGGCTTAATATTAAAAGCAACTGATAGTGCGATCTAAAGCATTTTCTAGTGTTGCTGTCACTGAGATACAGAAACATACATTGCCGTGAGTATTTTGCACAGTTCATAATCTCAAAATACAATGCACACACAATCAACTGCAAGAAAAAATGTATATATCATATTAGGTCAAAGTTTTGCTCTTGTTTGACTGCATAAACACACACAAATCCTTTTTCGAATTGCGACCCTTACCTGCACAACACCCTTTGCCATTAATAGGGACAGTGACACCATACCTTGCACAAAAGGTATTGCCATACAACAGTAACGGTATTACGCGACCATAAATCCACTTAAATAAAATCTGTCTTTTATTCTTGAAAATTAATCAGAGAAGAGAGCCAGCCTGTCACTAGCAAGGCAGCAGACTGGCCCCCAGGAACATATATCTGGTGTGGAACCATTCATAAATAATTTAACACTTGAAGGTAAGGTGGCGCCAGGAAACTCTAGGCACCATAACCACTACATTGAGATGAAGTGTTTATGGTGCCCAGAGCGATCCTTTAATAATGCATTTGTTACTAAGTCTTACAGTGATTTTGTGAAAAACATACAAGCTGCCAATTTGCTCTAGGTCACATATGCGATAGTATAAGGTTCTCTGTGAGCTATATTTAAATTATGCATGACAGCTGTATACAAACCAATGCAACCGTACAATTCCTGTGACTTC
Source organism: Pelobates cultripes (assembly GCA_933207985.1). Lineage (NCBI taxonomy): Eukaryota > Metazoa > Chordata > Amphibia > Anura > Pelobatidae > Pelobates > Pelobates cultripes. Next base: position 99,186,045 of record OW240921.1, on the reverse strand, counting down.
TCTATGCTAGATGTCATTCTGGTCAGTGTCACACATCCTAGAGGAGACTGCTTTTACCAAGTCACATGACATTACCTCTTTTACTGTGTTACGGCACATGGACAATACAAGGGCTATATTTAAACTTTGTCTGGGATATTCATTTCATACACGGAAAGACCGGACTGCCTATTGCTCTGTTAGAATACATTCACATCTACATAGATGCTCAGTGACATAAATATATGCCCTTTTGGAATATTTGAATTATTAAACCAAATCAGTAACCATGACCTTGCTGTGTTGTCCAGTTACCTCCAAAAAACCCTCCTATCTAAATGCAAAAAATCCTTCCTATTTAAATGCAAACTTAATAATTTCCAAAAATGTATATTTATTAGGTTTTTACCTTCTGTACAGCAAATGGCGGTATTGCTACACGTCTTCATAACAAACATATGTTAACTATAGGGGTTACCTAAACAGAATATCACAAATTCTTGGGAGCAGCAGATCCTATTCAAGTACTTCGTATGGATGGAGCTGGGAACCTCCTGTTGGACTGGAAACTGGGTTCTGACGAATTCCACTTAGCAACCATTACCTTGGAATCCTGTCCCGACATACATTGAACTATAAACACCCACATGTACTGAATGGTAGTTCCTATAAATCAAAGGCAGTGGAAATAATGTAAAAATAATGTGTTTATTTTTTTTACATTTTATTTTAGATTCCAAGTGACAAGCACATAGATTATTTTGAGGAACTATGTGTTAATTTTTACTTAATATCTGGGTACTTGATGGATATTCCCCTACTCTTATTTTCATGCATGCTTGCAACTTATCTGCTCTGTGTTGAATACGTAAAGGATACAGTCAAGTGTTCGGCATTGTTAAACATTGTGAATACAATTCATTTAGTCTTGGGCCGCCCAGGCTAAATTTGGAATCACAGCCAGAGAGATAAAACTCTCTCTCCCAAGGTCGCACTGAAATCCCATTACTCTGCTCATTTTAGAGGCTATTACCTTGTTTAGTCGTTGCCTGTAATGGGTTTAATGTGAAGCCTCCTAAGAGGTTGAATGAAGACCCTGAGAAAAATCTCACAAGGAATAACAGGCCAAGGGTAGAAGTATAGGTATTGGGGAATGTCTACAGAAAACCAAAAGATTGGTATAGGCAGTGACTGAAACAAGGTTGATTTAAACAGCCAGGATCATAGAAGGAAACAAGTAAATATACAAGTGGGTAACATTAGAGAATTACCAAATGTCCCCCCAAAATACACACAGTAATATTTGGTGTATATGAGTTAATCACAGTATCACATCTCACAAATGGTCATACAAATAAAACCTACAGCAACTGGCATAAGAATAATACCATCTAAAAATACTAATTGAAAAAAGAGGTACAAAATACATCTTTTTTGCATCGGTAGTATATTATATAAAAATAGTTGTGTGCCTGTGTCTGGGACTTTCCCTCCCCAAATCATGGATAACGGATTTTCCGGCAGTAACCAGAAACACCAAGTAATCAGTATGCACTCTCAGACAATAATAAACCATTTCAGGCAATGATCCTTAGACAGAGGGAAGTATTTATAGGGACTCCTCCAATACTATTGGACAGCATCATTACTATGCACCAATTCACATGAAGGGGTGTGACTTGAGAAGGGTAGGTGATGTGTCCTAAAGATATGACCATTAAAATGTTTATTATAAATTAACTTAGAATGACAGTGTCCTATAACTTTAAGGACACCTGTAGGCAGCGCAAGGTGGTCATGGTGATCCAGCAATCTCGCAAGATTAACTACATGTTCTGCATGTGGAGCAGCTAAAAGCTGTGCATCTTCCAATTTGGAGGTGGCCAAGCATGCAACGTTCAACATGACAG
>OW240921.1:99172644-99184056 GCA_933207985.1 Pelobates cultripes | reverse complement strand
GTGGCACCCCCAAATGCAAGGTGCCTGTAGGTTCCTGTTCTGGTGGGTGCACTTTGCACCTAGGGTAAACCACCCCAATAATTTTGAGATCCAATGAACTGTCATAAGTTATTGATATCATGTTTTCCTAGTGAGGATACTTTATAACACCCACTCCCACCACAATATATAAAAGAGGAAAAGATGGTGGCCAATTATTCGCCCCCCTTTGTGATATTGACAAGGACCTTGGGACATTCTTTTTGAACGTCATATCAGGCTTAATTAGTCATCTTTAACTGGGTCTGCAAAGTGTAGTGCGGGCTATTTTTAATGTTAATGTTACAAGGTATCAAAATATTTGTTGATTAAATCAATTTCTATAATTTTTTCATAAGTTGGTTGCTTTTTGTGTTAATTAACACTAATTGTGTTAATCTCAGGATGGTATTGTTAAAAAAAAGTTTGATTAATAAATAATGCTCTTTCTTATTGCATGTTAAAGATGTTTGCGTGAGGCCGGTAATATGATGTGAGGAAGGGAGTATTGGATTATTGATGAGTTAGGCATATTTTAATCATGGCTGCTTCCTTCTTTTATTCTCCGTTTGTCCCTGGTCATCCGTGTCCTTGAATGTCCTTTAGTTTGTCCCCAAGTTTTTGGCCTCTATATCACATTGTTTACCAAGCTTAATGACCAAAGTAAGGCGGTCTTACAAATATAGGAAACAGAACATTTCTTTTTTTTTTTTTTCATCTTCATGTAAAATCTATATTAAATACTTGCATGCCAGGAGTTATCCCAAAAGTAACAGCTGTTATTTCTAACAACCAAACACATGATTAAATTGGTCTAGCTAGCTGTAATGGCCTTGTTGTAATGATCACTTCTCATTATTGGCTACCTTGGGCTTCACTGTGCTCAGCATACATTCACTCATGCAATTCTTGTTTATGTGCATATTTTTTTAAAGCCCTGGCATGCATCAACCCAGTGTTTGCAGTGTAGGAAATTATAGAAACGTCACGTGATACAGGCTGATGCAAAAACACTAGAAGGTCATAGCAGGGAAGTGGTTAAATGCTTTAATCACATCAGCGGCTTCCTGATAGGTTTCGCCACAGATGGTTCTCAATGTATCTGTTTGTGCTACAGCCCAGGGATGCAGAATGCTAAATCACCAGGCTATTTTCTGCTGCATTAAAATGATTGGTTGGGATCTGCTGCACAGGGAATTCTCCATTCTGGGAGTTGAGCTTGAATACGCTGCTTGGTATAATGTGTAATTCACATGTTACTAATATGAAATCTGTTAATCGGCCATGGGATCCCATCTCTCTCTGTGTATACATTTAAAATTGCAATAAATTAATATTGTAGTTTGATTTATGATAAAATCAATTGATCATTTTAATCTGCTTATTCACATCAAATAAACAGGCTTTGTTTACAATTCCATTTTTTGATCAGAGCAGTTGATACATTATAATAGTAATTATATCAAATGATTTAACCGTTGAAGGTACAATAGCTTTCAACAGTTTTAAAGTACGTAACTGGGGTGACATTAGTTATGTCTATATGTGTGTTTAAATATGGGTAATGGATGGGTTTTATAGCCTGTATACTTTACTAAACTGTCCCAAACATTCTAAAGATCTTTTTTAACTTTATAAAATACATTCTTATTGTGCAGGTATATCCTGGTTAGTCTGATAACACTGTACACCTAAAACTCTGGGGAAGCTACGGGCTGTTTATTGAACCAGATTGCTGATTGGAAAACGTGCAACTGACTGGATAGCAGATAACTGATTGGATAACATGCTGTTGACTAATTAATATAGTTAGATGTTAGATAAAAGGATGATGAGGAGAGTGATTCATGATGGGTAATGATAATTAGTGTCCCTAATTGATAGTTATGAATATTTCTATCTGGGTTGCCATAGCTACCATAAGTTACCATACCAATGGGCAGCACGTTGAATGTACTGCCGTGTGGATAGCATTTGTACGCCTGCTTTAAACTAAAGAAGCATTTGAATTTTTATTCGACTCATTCATTAGGGGAGCATCATTATATAAACAAAGGCATGTTAAACTTTTGTGAAATAATTGGGGTTTAGGTACAAGAAACTACGATATTTTTTTATAAGCCTGCCACAGTGACAATGTGTCCAATGTTTGGAAGGTCTTTCTCTACATTAACCGAATGCCTGTTTTTATGAGTTAAAGCTAACCTACATATTTGTGAGGCTTAATACGGTCCTGTAAGAAGACACCTGTGTTTGCGAGGGGTGCAAAACTGAAAGCTTGGATAATATCCCATGTAGAACGTATAAATGCATTTTAAGTTACCGGTACTATGGCAGTATTAACAGGTTTCTCCAACTATTATTTTGACATTTACCAATTTTACTTTTAAATGTTTTATTGTAGGCATGTCACTCCCCTGCCCCCATTTTTTTAAAATAAATAAGTGGCCAGCGTCAGTCATCCATGGACCTTTCCACTCTGTCTCCAATGTCAACTGTTGTCTGCCTTATAGAAAGATGCGTTGTTGGACCTTGGGCACATGCCAATAGTTTTTTGTGAAAAAGAAGCTTTGAATCCATCAATTCTATCAGAAGCAGTGAATGCTACAAGGCGCATGTGTGTAGTGTGTGCATTCACGAGCGTAGAGATGAGCTGAGTGCCAGCTCATCTCACTACTACAGCCTGTCCACCTCCCATTCTGGACTGACGCGTGTGAGGTGTAACTATGCTCTGTCACAAATTTACAGATTTTTTCTGTATTGTCAGCGTTTTAAGCTGAAATGCTGCATATACACATTGCTTGCACCATAACCACTTCTAAAAGCAGACATGGTCATGGTGATTGGAATAGCCCTTTAAAGTAAAATACAGAGAACGTTATCAGAAAATCACATGTAAAACAACCAACGTGTAGAAATTGTTCTTTTTATGTATTTTAAAATGGCTTTTTTTGTCTTATTTGTGTGTGAAAGTGACCCTCTGATCAAATGTAGGAAAACACTCTTGAGTGCTGTCCTGGGCAAACCAGTCAGAACGTTAGAAGATTAATGATTGGGCAAACAGTTATGTTTACAAGCGTAGTGTTACCAGATACTGCAGTCTTTATTGTCTTCCTACCTATGTTTCTTTATATTTTGATTGAATTTTTGTTGTGCTGGTATAGTTTGTTTTCATTTTTTTCCCCTTTTTGACAAAACTTAGAGAGTTTCCAGCCAGCCTGCAAAGAAACTGTTGTGAAGCCTCCCTCAACCAGGCTCTCTGGGAGATATGTCATTAGGGAAGCTGTGGATTACACAGGCCAACAGTTCATATATGTATATCTTTTATATATAAGAGTTTATATACATACAACTGTAACTGGGACAACAAACAGCAGAATAGTTAAAGGGTTACTCCACACACCATGACCACTTCAGTGATTTGAAGTGGCCATTGTGGAGGTAGAGGAGTATGTATGTGCAGTGTTCTATAAGGAGTTATTGTTATTGTTAAAGGGACACTATAGTCACCAAAACATCTCTAGCTTAATGAAGCAGTTTTTGTGAGTAGATCATGCCCCTGCAGTCTAACTATTTAATTCTTTGCCATTTATGAGTTTTTTTTCTGTCCATGCTGCCATAGCCACACCTCCCCTGGCTGTGGCTCAAACAGCCAGCATGAAAAAAATTGGTTTCATCTCAATCAGATGTAACTTACTTTCAAAGTTGCAATCCCCTATGCAGGAAGTATAAACATTAGATGATGCTTTACAGGAAGTGTTTAAGAAGGCTGTGTAAGTCACATGCAGGGAGGTGTGACTAGGGCTGTATAAACAAAGGGATTTAACTCCTAAATGGCAGATAATTGAGCAGTGAGACTGCAGGGGCATGATCTAAACACTAAAACTGATTCATTAAGCTAAAGTTGTTTTGGTGACTAAAGGGTCCCTTTATTTATGTGCTGGGGACTAGTTGCACATACATACCGAGTTATTTTTATTGTTAATTGTATGCAGGGGGCTAGTTGCACATACATACTGAGTTATTGTTAATTGTGTGCCTGGGGCTAGTTGCACTCTCTACACACATGACCTAGACAGCCAAGAACTCTGTTCAATTCTTTGCATAAAAGCATGTATGTCGTCAGTGCTCACTGCATGATGCCAACAGTCGTACAGATCTTCCCCCTTGCATGCAGAGCACATGCAAAATGGTCCAATTACAGGCTTCTAATTGAAAAGTCTATGATTGGACCATGTGGGGCCCTCTGTGACATCAGGGTGGGGTGAGAAAGATCAATGCCAGGTGAAGCTTAATTAAACTAAATAAAAACCTTTTTACATTTTTTATGGGGGGAATGGGACCTAAGAGTAATGCCCTATAGGGCATTGTACATAAAAAAGAGAGCATGCATAAGGGTTGGAGTAACCATTTAATAAATATATGGTGCATTATGGTGTACAGAGGGTTTCACCCATTTATTTATGTGTGTGTACCTGTCTATGTGTCTGTCTGTCTATCCAGACACACAAGAAATAGCCAGTATGCAAAAGGGTTTTTTACTCAAAAATAACTATTTTTTTTCTTCTTCAAAACAGCAATGTTTGAGTCATCCACCTGATATTTTTTATTCTGTGTCCCATTGTGTATCTATCTCAGTAACCAGTATAAGATCTTACATATGACCATGCTTGATCTATGTATTAGGTGAGAGACTGAAGCAAGTTCCATGTATACCTCCTTAGTAAGACTGAGTGCAATGTTCTATCATGTTCTAGTGGGAACATTCAGGTATAAGAACATTCCAATCCTCCAAAACAAGTCGGCATGCTGGAGTGATTTCATGATTAACATAAGGTCCAAACTGTCCTATTTTGACCTCAGAGGGATCCTACAGACAATTCTCCCTTTACCCCATTATGTTTATTCACTTGCTTGATGTGTGGACCACTACAGGTAACAGAGCTTGTCTAAGTTGAGCACAAAATGTCAGTAATTGGTACTGAGATCATCAAACCACCAAAGTAACGACTTGTACAACTCATAATGTCAGATCTTGGTCACGACTGCGAAGCTTGTATGGTCCATACATTTTACTCGGAACACAAATGGCTACAAAACACAAAAAGCCTTACAATGTAATTCCTGTCTTAGAATGTAATTCCTGTTTTAGAATATAATTCCTTTCTCTGGTTAACCGAGTAAACCCACTGATATTTTTCTAATGGTAGTGAAATGAGATGAATGAAGGCCTTTCTGAACGTATCAGCCTCAAAGCAAAAGTGGCTTTTGTTATAGTAAGAGACACCTGGCCTAGATTTCAACGCGTTCTAACAAGATGAGGTTTATTCCTGAGATTTGGAGCTCATCTATGAAAAGGAAATGATTTAACTGGATGAATAGGAATTAGACTTCCTGTGTTGGCTAGATTTGCTACGGAATGGAGACTGGTTGAGGGTGGAGAATAATGATCATGGGTGCGCTGTCTTAATTAATTACCTTTAATTCATCTTGATATAGAATTATAGCAAGTAGAAACACCGAATATGATTATTATAATAGCATTATTTACTAATATTATTCAATACAATAAAAGGAAAGAGGAAGGAAGACTCACAAGTCTGGTATCAATACAGTGTTGCTGAAATGACCTTTGATTGTAGAGACGAGCAAAGTGTCCACAGTCAAAGTGGTTACTTTATTTGATTAAAAATGTTTGATATGTGGGTTCACTGTGATTGCCTGTGTTGATTTTAAAGGAACACAATAGGGTCAGGAACACAAACATGTATAGTGACCCCCTTAGCCCCCTTTAATGTTAATAATGTTAATAAAACTCACCTTATTCCCTGTGCTGCGCGAGTCTGCAGGCGCTGGCCTTGCCCCCTTGGTGACATCATCAGAATTGCAGATTGTTAACCAATCCAAAACTTGGATTAGCAAAAATCGGCAAGGGGGGGGCGGGGGGAGGGGATGGTGGGCAAATTACGTTTTGGCCAATCAGCACCTCCTTTTGAATCAGTGCATCTCTATGAGGAAAATTCAGCGTCCCCATGCAGAGAGTGGAGACGCTGAACGGCAGTGCTGCCTACTGTGCAGCACTGAGCCAGGAAGCCAGGAAGCACCTCCAGTGGCCATCTGAGGAGTGACCACTTGGAGGTGTCCCTAGGGGCAATGTAAACACTGCCTTTTCTCTGAAAAGGCAGTGTTTGCATGAAAATGCCTAAAGGCAATGATTATACTCACCAGAACAAGCTGTAGTTGTTCTGGTGACTATAGTGTCCCTTTAAGCTGATAGAAACATTATGACAAATGACAAATTCATTGATTTTGCCACAATGGAATTCAGCGGCCATATTGTTAATTGGCTCAACGTTTAGATTTCAAAGTTGGTGGGTTAAAGCAGAGATTAATTGATAGAACTCTGGGGATTTACAAAAGCTTTTAATGGGGGCATGCGCATGGGTAGAAATCGTTTTATTGCTGTAAAAGTGCCACCTATTTCCTAGGGCTGCGTGACCAACATACATGGTATACAGGCAGTTAGTCACATTACTGAAAAAGGTGACAGGGAAATTCTCTCTAGATATTATTATATAGTTAAGAAGGTGAGCATTGAGGTGATGTCAATAGGAAAGACATATTGGTATCCAACTATATACTATATATATATCATATGATGTTCCGATTAGCAGAGCATAGTAGGGTCAGACTTAAGTGGCAAAGAGCTTGCTTAGAGAAGCCTTCTGGGGTATCATGGAAAAAATATTGAACTAAATATTTCACAGCTTGTATTTTTGCAGGTTGAATATGATTGTCAAAATAGATGGTAGAAGAATTTAGGTGAGGTGGGGGGGAACCGGTCACTCAGGTGATACACAAATCATTTGTGACAAATGTATCTATAACAGATATAATAAGTGGCAAGGAACTCTTAAGAATATTTAAACTCCTGTAGCTCATTTAATTGAAACACATAAATCCATAGGCTAATGATATTGAGGAAATTAGAAATTGTGGGCTCTTGCAGTTCCACATGTGGCCTGGAGAGTGTGCTCTATAGCAGGGGAAGGCAGCCTTTTAGCATCACTGTGCCAAAGTTGCTGCAGTTGTTTTGTAAGGTTGTGTTTGTGGGCTGTATTATTATTATTTATATAGTGCCATCAGATTCCATAGTGCTGTACAAAGTATATGGTGTATGTGCATGAGCAATTCGTAGTAGTGTGTAATACATTTTTATGTGGGCTGTGTATGGGGAGAATGCTTGTGGGACTGTGTGTGTGGTGTTATGTTTATGTGGAGGATTTAAGGGTGGGATGCTAGAGGGAACTATAATGTAAGGGATACAACTTTTACACTATAGATTCCCTTTAAAAGTAAAACATTGCCTTTTTGCAGTTACATGGGCAGCCACTGGAGGCGCTTCTGCTTCTCTGGCTAAGTAAAAGTCATGTGACGTGGAAGCCTCTATAGGAAAGCCTTGGACTATATAACTAGGGACAGGGACACTATTATTATTATTATTATTGCCATTTATATAGCGCCAACAGATTCCGTAGCGCTTTACAATATTATAAAAGGGGGGATTTAGCTATAAATAGGACAATTACAAATAAACTTACAGGAAAGATAGGTTGAAGAGTGTTAACGCTTTAGTGTTTCATGCCTTTCAAGGGTTGCAGAATTTTTTCTGTTTATTAATATTTAAGTAGCCAATATTAATGAATTTTCCTTGGTGCCACTATCAAGTACTTCCGCCACACTGCATGCACAGTCTATACTTCAGCTTCCATACTGTAGATATTCTATGGCATTAACCCCTTAAGGACACATGACATGTGTGACATGTCATGATTCCCTTTTATTCCAGAAGTTTGGTCCTTAAGGGGTTAAACAAGCCTTATACTGTTAGCAATACAAAACCTGTATTCCCAACACTCAGGTGCCCCAGTCACCAGTTAAATGCAGGTTATTTTTACTTACTTACCATTTCCCAACGCAAGACTCTTTTGGTGTTGCTCACCTCCCCACCTTCGCAATGCTAGCGAGGAGACGGAGCTGCTTCCACAATGGTCCAATCCAATGCTGGGATTCAAGCTTCCCCAAAGGATAGCATTGTACTTAATTCTTTCCTATAGCTTTCTGTGTCATGTGACCAGGTCAGTATGACACTCACTAGAAGTGAGAAGAGCTGTACAGACGTGTGCACGTGGAGCTCTGCTCGGGCCCCACAATCTGTAAAACCTGGCCGCAATTAGACGGATCTCCAGAGACCGTAAATACCTGTACCCCCCAGGAAACACAATGGGACGCAGGAATAAAAAGCATCAGCACACAAAACCCCGACCTTAAAGGACACTAAACTCACAGAACAGGGGGACCAGCCCACCAACCCACACTGTAATGTTCATCAGAAAGTCAGAATTGTTAGCGCTTACTATAGCACTATCCGCCTGTATAATGACACCAACTATAAATATAAATGTACTTGTACAACTGTAAATGCTAATACCCTATCTGTTGCTTTAAACATTTGATATGCATGAACCGATAAATAAAGAATAAAAAAAATAAAATAAAAAAAAATAAGCATCAGCACCCAGAAGCAAATTGGGCACAAGAGAGGCCTACACCGCACAGGGGCACAGTGGGCAGATGGGGGAGCCGGGGCAGTGTAGAGCTAGGTGGGGGAACGGAAACTCCTTCCTGCTTCCCCTCACTTACCAGACAGAGGGTTCGGCTGCATTTAGCTCCGCCTTGCCTGTCGCTTAGCTCCACCTCCTGATGTTCTCTATGATAGAACAGAGTGGAGGGTAATAAAATCCTCCACCCGGGTGCCGTGCGGCCATGCTACACAGCGCAGCCAGCATTATAGGAGGGCTCTGAGCACTCCTCAACCCAGTCACTCGGGGAATGTGCGAGCTGTGCCGGCCACATGGCGCCCCCTGCTGCCATGGCGCCCTGTGCAGCCACACAGCTTGCACAACCCTAAGGTCGTCCCTGTACACACACAACCACAGATGTGCACACACAGACATAAGTCTGTGTGTGTATATAAATGTGTATGTGTTTAGTAATTTGGTGTCCTTAAATATGTCAATCCCACAGGATAGCTAATAGGGGAGTTATCTACTAAACAACTAAAGATTAAAATGTAGAAAAAGGCTTTTTAAATGGTGATCTTTTAGCTGTTTAGTATTTATTTCCCTAAATTGGTACCTGTATGTGAAAACCATATGTAAAGATACCAAATTAGGGCGCTGTTTAGCAGATAGCTCCTTTACTTGGTGTCTTTAAATATGGCAATCCCACATAAGGATAACAAATAGGGGAGTTATCTGATAAACAGCGATAGATGTCAGCCAGACCAGAACAAGAAATCTGGTTGGCTAATGTGAATTATATGCAAGTTTGTTGTCTGATGCCAGCATGCTGGCATCAGACAGCCAATGGCAGCATATTACCCCATCCCCTAATGAATATTATTAGTGCCCCCCCAGTTTTGACTGTGGTATCTTATGTGCCTTCCCTATATATTGTTTCTAGAGTTGCCACGGTTTCAGGGGCCCAGTTGTGCACTACAGTGCTTTAAAGACCAGGCTTCCGTAATAATGTAATGGCTGCGCACACAATATACATTAAAAAAATATTTCAAGTGTTTCTTACATTTTAAAGTTGGGGAGGGGGAGGTGCCACAAAGAGGACCCGCCCCGGGTGTCAAATGCTATAGGTACACCCCTGCCTAGTGGTGACCTCGCTAGAAATGCGCCATAGGCGACGACATATACACATCAGGGGCATCCCAGAGTCTGTCAGCGATGAGAAGTTGCTGCAGTTAACCAGAAACCTTATTGCCTCCAGAAAACCTAGACCACCCTCAGATCACCTCAGCATCTTGTGTGCTCAAGTATGCAGCAGAGCCCAGTGCGGCCCCCAGTGACACCATCGCCACCACTAAAGACATAGCGGTGCAAGCCGCAATCATGATTCGTTCAAAAAGCAACGGGTAACATAGAATATTATGGCAACACTCTTGCAATTTACGCTGAAATCCCATTTGTGGTACTGGCTGAGAAGAGGAGGCTAGCCCCAGAGGCCAGACAGCTATGAGAAGGATCCATTAAATACCATTGGGGAGTTGAGAGATCACTTCAGGCGACACTTGGGGAAGACCACCTGACTCTGACCTCATCGGAGGACCCAGAGGTTTTCCTGAGGAGACTAGGTCTGCAGACTGTACCGCAGACAGAGGCAACTTCTCCACAGAGTACCGGCAACCCCAACACATAAAATACGTCGCTGCTGACAACATCCACAGGGGACACTAGCCACCGGTGGAGATCAAACTCAGGTGTCTAACACCAAAGTTCTTATGTAGGCTCGTTGAGCGCCCATACATTAGTTATCCTCTTCTAACACTACCAATAGGCCACACATGGACGCTTTTCCCTCCCCCTTCCAAGGCACCCAGCCAAATGTGTTAACGACAACCATAGATTTCCCACAGTCTTCTATTTAACAGTACACAGTGCATCCTCATACCCAGCGGATATATTTGCTTATTATTGTTATTCCTTTTCTGTACACTCCTTTATATCTATATAATGGAAAAGATGTATGCTATTTGTATAAACTTGAATAAAACATAAATTTGAAAAAAAAAATGCAATGTTCTACAGGCATAAAACAGGACATACAATACATGTAATAATAGAAGGAAGGCGAATGTGGTTATATTCAATTCTAAATTAAAAAGCTAATGACATAAGGTGAGACTATTATTATTATTATTATTATTAGCAATAGTATAGCGCCAACACATTCTGTAGTGCTTTACAATATTATAAGAGGGTGACATTTACCAATAAATAAGACTATTTCAAAAACTTACAGGAACAATAAGTTGAACCCTGCTCAAACAAGCTTGCAGTCTATAGGCTAAACACAACTATTTCAATTACATCTGAAATGTAATCAGAATAATAACGCAGAAGTATTAGTGTAGACGTACCAAAGGTAAAAAGATGCTGAGAAGGAGATGGAAAGGGAAAAAAAATTAAATAGATTTAATATTGTAAGCATTTTAAGTGATTTTATTATTTAACCCATATGCACAGACATAAATCTACCACTAGGTGTCCCACTTTCACTTACTCAAAATAAAAAAAAACCTCCTTAATAAAAGGATACATTGCAACCAATGTATTCTAAAAGGGCAACAAGTGCAATGCAATATTTATTTGTCATTACTCAATTCTGCCTTTTCTCTTTCCCAGGTGGGGCGCCTTATTGTTTACTAAACAGAGATTTCCTTTATTTAACTAGCAACAGTTATAAGAATTTGAAACAAGATGTTCTATCATCAAGCTCTCGGTATCTCTTTTATTTAAAATAAACACTTTATTCCAACCGGTA
>OW240921.1:99034828-99154787 GCA_933207985.1 Pelobates cultripes | reverse complement strand
TGATAGACAGAGATAATAGCCAACAGTGTGATAGACAGAGATAATAGCCAACAGTGTGATAGACAGAGATAGTAAACTCAATAGTGTGGATAGATAGAGTATTAACAGCCAACAGTGTGATAGACAGAGATAATAATACCAGTGTGATGACACAGATGGAGATAATAACCTGATAGTGATAGATGACATTGTCAGTATAATACACTAATGAAATGTGATATATGGACAGAGATAAAATCAACAGTGTGACAGATGAGATAACAGCCAACAGTGCATAGACAGAGATAATAGTCACCAGTGTGATAGACAGAGATAATAGCCAACAGTGATAGACAGAGATACTAGCCAACAGCAAGTGGATAGACAGAGATAATAGCCAATAGTGTGGATAGACAGATGGAGATAATAAACCAATAAGTGACAGACAGTTAGAGATACTGAAATGACAGTGATAGACAGAGATAGTAACCGATAGTGTGATAGACAGATTGAGATAATAACCGATAGTGTGATAGACAGATAGAGATAATAGCCAATAATGTGATAGACAGATAGAGATAATAGCCAATAATGCGATAGACAGATGGAGATAATAACCGATAGTGTGAGAGACAGACTGAGATAATAGCCAACAGGGTGATAGACATATAGAGATAATAACCAATAGTGTGATAGACAGAGATAGTAACCGATAGTGTGATAGACAGATGGAGATAATAACCGATAGTGTGATAGACAGATTGAGATAATAACCGATAGTGTGATAGACAAAGATAATAGTGTGATAGACAGATAGAGATAATAACCAATAGGGTGATAGTCAATAGGGTGATATACAGACTGAGATAATAACCAATAGGGTGATAGACAGAGATAATAGCCAACAGTGTGATAGACAGAGATAATAGCCAATAGTGTGATAGACAGATTGAGATAATAACCAATAGTGTGATAGACAGATTGAGATAATAACCAATAGTGTGATAGACAGATAGAGATAATAACCAATAGTGTGATAGACAGATGGAGATAATAACCAATAGGGTGATAGACAGATAGAGATAATAGCCGATAGTGTGATAGACAGATAGAGATAATAACCGATAGTGTGATAGACAGACTGAGATAATAACCGATAGTGTGATAGACAGATTGAGATAATAGCCGATAGTGTGATAGACAGATAGAGATAATAACCAATAGTGTGATAGACAGATAGAGATAATAGCCGATAGTGTGATAGACAGATAGAGATAATAGCCAATAATGTGATAGACAGAGATAGTAACCGATAGTGTGATAGACAGATTGAGATAATAGCCAATAGTGTGATAGACAGACTGAGATAATAGCCAATAGTGTGATAGATAGAGATAATAGCCAATAGTGTGATAGACAGAGATAGTAACCGATAGTGTGATAGACAGATAGAGATAATAGCCGATAGTGTGATAGACAGAGATAGTAACCACAGTGATGCTGTAGGATAGAGATAATAGCCAATAGTGTGATAGACAGAGATAATAGCCAAATTTCATGCGGATGGTGACAGAGATAACCAATAGTGTGGATAGATAGAGATAATAGCCAACAGTGTGATGACAGAGATACTGAAATAACAGTGATAGACAGATAGTAACCACAGTGTGATAGATAGAGATACACAACAGAGGTGATAGACAGAGATAATACTAATAGTGGATAGACAGATGGAGATAATAACCGATAGTGATAGACAGAGATAATAGCCAACAGTGTGATAGACAGAGATAGTAACCACAGTGTGGATAGATAGAGACACAGTCACCAGTGTGGATAGACAGAGATAATAGCCAACAGTGTGATAGACAGAGATAATAGCCAATAGTGTGATAGACAGATGGAGATAATAACCGATAGTGTGAGAGACAGACTGAGATAATAGCCAACAGGGTGATAGACAGAGATAGTAACCGATAGTGTGATAGACAGATGGAGATAATAACCGATAGTGTGATAGACAGAGATAATAGCCAATAGTGTGATAGACAGAGATAATAGCCAATAGTGTGATAGACAGATGGAGATAATAACCGATAGTGTGAGAGACAGACTGAGATAATAGCCAACAGGGTGATAGACAGAGATAGTAACCGATAGTGTGATAGACAGATGGAGATAATAACCGATAGTGTGATAGACAGAGATAGTAACCGATAGTGTAATAGACAGAGATAATAACCAATAGTGTGATAGACAGATAATAGCCAATAGTGTGATAGACAGAGATAATAGCCAACAGTGTGATAGACAGAGATAGTAACCAATAGTGTGATAGATAGAGATAATAGCCAATAGTGTGATAGACAGAGATAATAGCCAACAGTGTGATAGACAGAGATAGTAACCAATAGTGTGATAGATAGAGATAATAGCCAACAGTGTGATAGACAGAGATAATAGCCAATAGTGTGATAGACAGATGGAGATAATAACCGATAGTGTGATAGACAGAGATAATAGCCAATAGTGTGATAGACAGAGATAATAGCCAACAGTGTGATAGACAGAGATAGTAACCAATAGTGTGATAGATAGAGATAATAGCCAACAGTGTGATAGACAGAGATAATAGCCAACAGTGTGATAGACAGAGATAATAGCCAACAGTGTGATAGACAGAGATAATAGCCAATAGTGTGATAGACAGATGGAGATAATAACCAATAGGGTGATAGACAGATAGAGACAATAGCCGATAGTGTGATAGACAGATAGAGATAATAGCCAATAGTGTGATAGACAGATTGAGATAATAACCGATAGTGTGATAGACAAAGATAATAGTGTGATAGACAGATAGAGATAATAGCCAATAGGGTGATAGTCAATAGGGTGATATACAGACTGAGATAATAACCAATAGGGTGATAGACAGAGATAGTAACCAATAGTGTGATAGATAGAGATAATAGCCAACAGTGTGATAGACAGAGATAATAGCCAACAGTGTGATAGACAGAGATAATATCCAACAGTGTGATAGACAGAGATAATAGCCAACAGTGTGATAGACAGAGATAATAGCCAATAGTGTGATAGACAGAGATAATAGCCAATAGTGTGATAGACAGATTGAGATAATAACCGATAGTGTGATAGACAGAGATAATAGTGTGATAGACAGACTGATATAATAGCCAATAATGTGATAGACATATAGAGATAATAACCGATAGGGTGATAGACAGATAGAGATAATAGCCAATAGTGTGATAGGCAGACTGAGATAATAGCCAACAGGGTGATAGACAGAGATAGTAACTGATAGTGTGATAGACAGATAGAGATAATAACCAACAGTGTGATAGACAGAGATAATAACCAATAGTGTGATAGACAGATGGAGATAATAACCAATAGGGTGATAGACAGACTGAGATAATAGCCGATAGTGTGATAGACAGATAGAGATAATAGCCAATAGTGTGATAGACAGATTGAGATAATAACCGATAGTGTGATAGACAGAGATAATAGTGTGATAGACAGATAGAGATAATAACCGATAGGGTGATAGACAGATAGAGATAATAGCCAATAGTGTGATAGGCAGACTGAGATAATAGCCAACAGGGTGATAGACAGAGATAGTAACTGATAGTGTGATAGACAGATTGAGATAATAACCGATAGTGTGATAGACAGAGATAATAGTGTGATAGACAGATAGAGATAATAACCGATAGGGTGATAGACAGATAGAGATAATAGCCAATAGTGTGATAGACAGATAGAGATAATAACCAACAGTGTGATAGACAGAGATAATAACCAATAGTGTGATAGACAGATGGAGATAATAACCAATAGGGTGATAGACAGACTGAGATAATAACCAATAGTGTGATAGACAGACTGAGATAATAACCAATAGTGTGATAGACAGACTGAGAAAATAGCCAATAATGTGATAGACAGATAGAGATAATAGCCGATAGTGTGATAGACAGACTGAGATAATAACCGATAGTGTGATAGACAGACTGAGATAATAACCGATAGTGTGATAGACAGACTGAGATAATAACTGATAGTGTGATAGACAGACAGAGATAATAGCCGATAGTGTGATAGACAGACTGAGATAATAACCGATAGTGTGATAGACAGACAGAGATAATAGCCAATAGTGTGAAGGAGAAATCATGATAAGAGAACCAGGGCCATACCATGATTCACAAGTAAGAATGTGAGTATAAAGATTGTTTATTCATTAAAAAAATGTTTACTTTTCCTTTCCAAAAATGTACACACAATGCATTAAAGACCTCTTCATACATAGGCCATTTTTGTTTAGCAATGAATTAATATACTTATGACATGGTAAAATTAATATTTATTTATACCTGATTAGATCACAACACAAATTGTTGCATATGAATACGACCTATTTTAATCATAAGGTATCGATAACAATTTAAAATAATATAGGTAATGTTTATTTATGCTTAAAAATGGGATGTAAATAGTTATCTACTATTATATATATATATATGGTACTTTAAACTGCGCATACATCTTCACCTTTACATGAAAATTACTATATGTTCATATTATTTCACGAGGGCATGTTTCCGTGTGGGCATTTTTCTGTGTGAGCATTTTTCCATGTGAGCATTTTTCTCAGTGTGGGCATTTTTCTGTGTGAGCATTTTTCCATGTGAGCATTTTTCCGTGTGGGCAATTTTCCATGTAAGCTTTTTTCGGTGTGAACAATTTTCCGTGTGGGCATTTATGACAGTGGTTTTATTTTCTGTGGGCAATTTTGATGTGGGCTTTTTTATGTGCACTGTTTTATGGTTACATAATATAAACAAACATAATATAAAAATACAAATACTTACATCCTCAATTGGAGAATTGACAATGGCATGTCCACTCCACTCTAGCCAGTGGGTTGGGGGGGGAAATGGCATGTCCATTTTTAATTAAAAAAAAACAACAACTTTTTCATGTGGCTGCACTTCTAGTTGCAATACTAAAGGTGTCTTTTTTTTGTAACTATATGCCCACTTACTACTAGCGCTACAGTGGGCAAATAGTTTAGACATATAAAATCTGGGTTTAGATTGTAAATGACCGTGCCTGGATTTTAGGAATTTCAACTGTCCATCAGACTTTGGCCTGACTACAGTCCCGGATGGCCCTGTACACACCCGTATGGATTTTCCCAATTTTGTACAGGTCGATTGACAATTTAATGTATACAGGTGGTCCTCATTTAGTGACATACATTTTTTACGACGGCTTACACTTACAACCAGGCGTAAGTGGGAGCCATAGTGGGGGATTCCCTGGTGAAATTTCGCCCAACATAGACGAACGCACCAGAGCAGGGAATCCCTCAAATCTATGTTCGGGGAAATTTTCCCTTTACTCCTCATTTACCGTCCAATTCGTTCTACGACCAGCTGGTAGGAATGGAACCCGGTCGGTAAGTGAGGAGTGTCTGTATTGCTGTAAAATCTTAAATGAAAACAAAAATAAAAACAGCCAAGTTGTGACTATATTTATTTGTGCCTAAATTTGTCCATCAGACTTTAATTTGCTACAATTCAGAATTTAGTGAATATAACTGCTCATGAAGATTTTTTTCCTTTTCTAATAAAGGTTTTTTTTCCTTCATTATAAATGAATAATAAATGAATAAAAATACAATATTTTTCTTCTCTCATGTTCTTTCAATGCAAAACTTTTCTCAGCCACAACTACAGCCAACAGAGTCATTTTAGATTAGAGTGGGGCTCTCTGATCTAAATAGTAAGGACACACTATAGCGTTAACAATACATGTTTGTATGCCTCATGCTATAGTGTTCCTTTAACTGATGTTTGAAGAAGCTGAATAGTTGGCAGATGACCTGTAGGAAATTACTTTACAATAACAATAGGTATAGCTACAGGTTAGTCATATTGATAATATTCTTCTGTTCAAACACAAGGATAACACGGGCTTAATATTAGTTTGCACATTTTCACAAGATTCACGATTACCATACCTCTTTCTGATATCTTATGGTCAATATTTACTAGTGTTGCAAGATTTTTTTCGCCATATATTTGGATATCATCAAGCCGTGAAGTTATTCACTAATTGTGATTTATGTTTTTTTACATTTCTGAAAATATCGGAAACCATTTTGTGTTGATTTTCAGGCAAAATGTCAGATAAATAATTCAAAGAATACTCACTAATGTTCCGAATATCTAAGGCTAAGGCTCGAGATTCTAATCAGATGAATGTTTTGCTTGACTTTTACGGCTACCTGCGTGTACAACCCCTGCCTTTGGAGAGCTGCGCGTCTCTTGCAGCATTTATTGTGACCTTTGAGTCTAGGCAGATTACTGTATTAAAATCCCCAAATACAATTCCACCTTCCAAACACTGAGCTGTAGTGCAGCGCTCTCGTGGGTATCGTGTATATAACACACACTTACCCCTTGATTTTATCGGGAGTTATACATGTGGAAACAAAAAAGAGAGAAAAACACAGAATAGCGTGATATTGTATATAATTATGAAGTGCAATTTTTTGCGGTTAGTGGAAATTAACTCACATTTTTTAGAGCCTTTTCTATGGAAATAGGCTCTAAACTCTTTCGCGTTCGTGCCTTTAAGGTGTATAGGTAAAGTAAGTGCTCACCTTTCTTAGAGCCTTTTGGTAACTGGCTGTAAGTATGCAGATATTGTGTCAAGTTGTAGGCTGACACCATCTGTCTGGAACCAGGATACCGTATGGAGATGAGAGTAAATGAGGTTTCAAAAGAATTTATTTCCAAATATATTCAAATTATAAATACATTAAAATACAAAATAATAAATGAATAAATGTCCTTTTATTTTCCCTCTATTACAAGACACATTTCGCCCGTCTTGTCGGCTTTCTCAATTGGTAATATTCCATATTCTGCTCTCCATCCTGAAATATGTTTGAAAATCCCGCCTCCTTTCAATTGTGTCCAAGTTATTTACGATTACAGGTGTCTCTCGTTCTATTGTGGATTTTTGGAGGAGGGAGTAAGTGCCTCAGTATCCGCCGTTTCGTCATATCCGGTATAGTGAGCTACTAGTGAGTGAGCTACTATACCCAAGATGCACTCAGTACCAAACAAATAGTGATTATTTTTGGTGATTTTTATATCCTGTAGTGGGAAGTTGGAGTACCCACAAAGTGCTTTTAGCGGCTTCACAATAAATATTCACTGTAAACAATAGCGTAATTTTTCCACACTCACTGTTTTTGTATAGATTACTGTATTATTTGTCTATTACAGGTACTTGCGCGTACCACCTTCTTTTGCTAATGTTTTTTTTTGTAAATCTGCTTTTATTGTAATAATTGTTGTAGGCACGCAGGCCTCAATAGAGATACATATGTAAGTAAAACACACAGATGCATCATGTACAAGCCCACAGGCAGTTTCAAATTTTACATTTTAACTTAAGGAATTTCCAAAACCACAGTTTAATGGCAGATGTTATTGTGAGATGGGGAGCATTCTCCAAATTTCACCTCTGTCTGTGCTTTCCTGCATTACTATAGTTGATCCTGCACTATATATGTATAATTCAATCCATGCCCGTCACTTATCGTATAACCAAGGCCTGCGAGAGGACAGCGTAGAGTGAAATAGTGTATCAGTTCTTTTTCTAACGCACTTTTGATGCTCTACAGAAAACAAAAATAACTTAAAAAACATTTTAATAAAAATAGATTTACAACTGTAAATGACCCAGAACATTCATAGCCTATCACCACTGCCGTCCAACCATTTGTGGGATCTCCTAGGACGGTATTGGGTATTAAGGAAACAAAGAAATTCCCAGGCACTCAGAGTGTTAAAGCCGCAGGCAGATTTAAAGCCGCAGGCAGATTTAATGGAACAAAAAAGGCAGCTGCTTTTTTTGTTTCATTAAATCTGCCTGCGGCTTTAACACTCTGAGTGCCTGGAAATTTCTTTGTTGCCTTAACGTGTTGGGACTGCTGGTCCTGTTCCGGAGCACCGGTGGCTGCTGGGATTGAGTGCGGTTCCTATAATCACCTTTGCGGTATTGGGTATTAAGTCACAGTGCAATACAATGAACCATCGCGATAGTTAGTGTTTGTTAATGCATATAGTAAATCCTTTATATATAAAATAAAATAAACTTCCAGCAACTGCATCCCAATCTCTATAGATATAATCCAAAAGCATTAAACAAGTGATAGGTTTTCTAGGAGTGAAAATAACATGTAAGTGTATAACAGAATACAGGGGAAACGAGAAATACATAATACCAGATTTCTCTAATCTGAATGAGAAAACAGATGGTCAACATGTCACATGTATGGGTTGTGTAACATATATAAAATCGAAGCGTCTGTCTACATTAATATGGGCAGGGGAGCATTCATCCCATGCTGTCCCTGTACGTTAGAGTGCTATTTGCCTTTCAGGGTTAGTACTAATGCCTCTTCCAATAGACATGATGAACAAATACAGAGCCCCGGGTGGTTTAATTGATTTAAATGGACGTTATTCTAGCAAGCTCATCAATTTACTATCAATTGCTGTTTTGTAACACACTGGCAGGGTTAATCACTAAGCCATGAATGGTCAGGATTCATCTAGTGAATTTTGAATTTATGGGTGAAATAACCGAGTTGAAAAAAGCTGGAGATATTTTTTATTTTGGCTATTTTTTTACAATTTGAAATTCGGCGTTCTGTTCTGGTTAATTCATGGTTTAGTTGCAGTAGAGTCATGTCTAGTTTTATGTATTTGGATGCATTGGTTTATAAGGGAGTCAATACGATGTGTGGAAATGTTTATCCATTAAATGAGCAGCACTTTAATAGGGAAGGAAACTTTTTTGACACCTTGCCCTCTTATAGGGACATTTCAAGCACCATAGCCACTACAGCGAGTTGTTAGAATGCTAGGGGATCACTGATGCCTTCTCCCAGAGTATTTTTTTTTTTTTAACAGTTTGACAGCTTATCGGAGTCTCAGTTGGTGGCTGTAGCCACATGTTCTGCTTATGAATTCTCCATGCAGAGAATCTAGCTAGCTCCAGTGAGCTAATCAAACCTGTGCAATCGGGCCTATGAGTGTCAGCTGAGCGCGGTCCTGGATTGGTCAGGCTTAACTTAATTTGAAGGAATGCCCTTATGTTAGGAATACAAACATATATTCTCCTCCTCACCTCGAAATATAAAAATAAAGGGTTTAACTTACATTATATACCCTGACCGCTGCTCCTCCTTATCCAACACTCCTTTCTTCCTCATCCGCCACTCCTCCCTCCTCTCACCCGCCATTCCTTATCAACATTGGTGATATCAACCAGTCCAATACTTCCGTAAAGGAAATGAGCAGGTGTGCACTGTTTACACTGATAAGAGTGTCTCTCTGAAGTGGTTCTAGTGGTTAGATTGTCCCTCGGCTTCTTGCAGGAGAAGACTAGATGTAGCATGAATGCTCAAGGGACCCAGGTAAGTTGTTAAACCATTCTTTAATGGTTTTTACTCCTGGGTGCTCCAGAGCAGCTGCCCCGTGGGCCCCGTGATTTGTGCAGCCCGCACTGGCCCGCACACTAAGGAGGCCCACCGGGGGGCCCATGCACTAAGGGCCACCTGGTGGGCATGTGACAGCAGGAGTCCGGTCAGGCGCTGTGGCGCTTAAACAACGCGACCGGGGCCCTTTCTGTTTGGCAGCCGGCTGGGCTGCCCAGGTGGAAGTGACAGCCGCGTGTCACTTCCTCCCACAGACAGATTAAAGCCGCGCGGGAGGAGAAAGGCAGTGAAGAGGATGCCAGGACGAGCGTGCCATAGCCTAACTCCCAACTGCCTCAGCCTGCCACTGGACCCCAGGGAACGACCCACCAGAAAAAGGTAAGAACCTGGAGGGTGGTTAAGTGTATAGCATGTGTGTGTGTGTGTCAGTATGCCTGTCAGTGTGTGTGTCAGTATATGTGTCTGTCAGTGTGTGTGTGTGTGTCAGTATGTCTGTCAGTGTATTTGTCACTGTGTGTGTCTGTCAGTGTGTGTCAGTATCCCTGACAGTGTGTGTCAGTATGTCTGTCAGTGTGTGTGTCTGTCAGTGTTTGTGTCAGTATGTCTGTCATTGTGTGTCTGTGTCAGCATGAGTCAGTGTGTCTGTCAGTATGTCTGTCAGTTTGTGTCAGTATGTCTTTCTGTGTGTGTGTGTCAGTATGTCTCTAAGTGAGTGTCAGCCTGTCTCTCAATGTGTGTCAGTATGTCTGTCCATGTCTGTCACTATGTCTGCCAGTTTGTAAATAAACACAGCCTTGCATTCAAAGATCAACACTACTCATAAATGCATACTTGCATTCAAACACCAACAACACATACAAACATTCACACTAACATACACCATACAAAAACATGCTTACATTCAAACACACAAACACTGCTAAATACAACTCTGCAAGCATGGTAAAATGTAGAGCCCCAGCTGTCAAAGCATTATTGGAGCTGCACAACAGATGGGGATCTACCTTTTGGCCACCCTTGCGATATAAGCTCAAAATACTATTGCACCAGGGCCCTCTCTACTGCCGTCACTGCGGTGGGATGTAGGGTTTGATTGCATGCCAGTGAGTGGAAGATAGGGGACAGGATCCAGGAGTGCCAAGCTAATTCTTGCTCATGGTCCATTCAATATTTAAGATGGCCCTGCAGATAACTCTCAGAGGGTGCCAGCGTGCATCACAACCGCTAGTGATTATGGTTCTTGAAGTGTTCCTTTAGAAACACAAATAGCTTATCTCTTGGCAACTAATGGGTTAAAAATCTGAATATGTCATTGCCTCATTAAGGTGTTAAGCTAATTTAATTAGAGTTATTACTTCCATTTATCCCAGGGCTGTTCAATCTCTGTGAATCCTGCTGCATGCTCTGTTTAGGCGGTAACATAGATTTAGCTGGTATTTGACAAGCCGAAACTAAAGACAACTTGGCAGTAGTATGTATGTGATCTGTAAATACAGTGCAGGAATTGTTTACCAAAGTGGATACACATGCTGTCCACGACTTGCTGAAACGGGCATGTTTAAAAGGGCATGTCTGTGCATTGTATTAACCGGTCTGTGGTGCTGTAGCAAGCTATAGTAATCAACAAGTGAGAACCATAGCATTTGTACAATTCACGTGGACTGTTTGCTGTATGTGTATGTAAACCATTTATTTTTTGTCAGTAAAATTTTTATTTGAATTTTGAGAATACAACAAACTGTATTTAGCATGCAGTAAACTTTTATATTTTTACATCCAAAACTTACTTACAGAATCAGAAAAAAACAAAAAAAATCCCAAACAAACGGAAAATAAGGGGGAGAGGCAGCAGTTTGCTACACACTTTTCTGACATATTTGCTGTTTGCGTCTCTTTATTCCACTGTGTGTGCCAGAATTCTTCTCTTTGCACCTCTGTTTTCTGTCACTTTTCTGTTGTAATTTTCAGATCAAAAAAGTCCTGATTGTATGGCAGATTTTCTCTGCCAGCATGGTAAGGTATGTATTTATACAAAAGGATGTGGCGCATTGGGAGAAAATATGCGCATGTGTGAAATCGGTCACACCAGTGTTTTATAAAGTCACTACCTAAATGTCAGGAGAAAAAAGCTGGGTATATAATATACACTGATCAGCCACAACATTGAAACCACTTGCCTAATATCATGTAGGTCATTTGTGCTGCCAAAACAGCTCTGATGCGTCGAGGCATGGACTACACAAGACCTCTGAACGTGTCCTGAACGTGGCCTTAGAGCTGTGTGGCTGTGCAACAGGGGCGACAGGCAAATCATACAGGGTTAGGGCTTCTGCAATCTGGCCACTGGGGCAGGCAATGAGGATTAGAGCCTTGCACCTGCTTCATTGCAATTTGCTGGATTCTCTGGTACAGCCTCACAGTTAATGCAGGCGTCAAATTAACTACGTAACTACACTGGTAAAATTTACCAATCAGATACATAAGTGGGCTGCAGGCATACAGTGTAACATGTCAACAAGGTTACTGCCAGTTATGAAGGGGAGACATGTGTGATGGATTGGGAAGATTTAACAAAGGGGCAAGAAGTGTAATTATAAAGAAGGGGGACTTGTAATGTAAACAGGATATTTAATGGGAGAGCAACTTGTGGAGACAGAACAAAGAGGATGTTTACGTACTGGAAAGGTAGGGAACTAGAAGGGAGTTTTACTGTGAAATGGGGGTCAAATAGTTGGAGGAGCTGCTTGTGGCATGGAGTGATGTATGGGAATGGGTTTACATAACAAGTGAGTGGGTTGGGGTGGAAATGGTTAATAATAGTAACAGTGGCAAATATAGCTAATAAAATGGTTTGGCAGTAACTGATTTGTAAATGAATGATGGAAGAAATTGGAAAAATTGCTGGTGTGAATGAGTGGTGGGGAAGTAGTGACTGGTTTGTTAATGGGCGGTGGGGCGGAAGTGGCTGGTGTGGACGGGTGGTGGGGTAGAAGTGACAGTGTGTGGATGCGTGATAGGATAGAAGTGTGTGGTGTGTGGATGTTGAGAGGGGTAGAATGAATGGTAAGCGGATGTATGGTGGGGAAGACGTGGCATGTGTGTAGTGGTTTATGAGTGTTGAGATGTTGCATCAACTAATGTGTCAATGACTGATTGGGGGAGTATTGGCTGGTCTCTGGATGGTTAGTAGAAGTAATAGAGCAGGGGTAGTCAACCTTTTTCTACCTACCGCCCACTAATGAATCTTTCTTGATGGAAAAATTTCCTTATCGCACACCAGTTTTCGCGCAAGTGCGGAATATTTTTTAGAAAGGAGGGTGTTTACATTTATCTTTTTATTTCTACTTTATGCATGTTTATAATGGTTTTAACTTTGTAAAGTTTAATGTGAAAACAATAAAGTAAATTGAAATTACCTTTACTAATGTTTAATGAGATCCTTGAGGTTGATGCTGCAAGACTAAATATTTGATATCTTGTTCGATTTTCGTAAGGAACAAACAAAGGCCTCCTCTTTCAGTGATATTCAGACGACTTCTCTGTTTGCGCATAATATGATTTCTCACTGTGCGTCTGCTCCCCTCCACTCCTTCCTCAATCCCCCACCCCCTTTTTTCCCTTTTCCTTATAGCAATGCCCAGCAGGAAGGCTGAGCTAAGTAGCCTACTTACTATTATTAGCCAACAACAATTCTCTCCTTTTACTTTTTATATTTTTTTATTTTCCTTCTTTATCCTTTTTTACAAGTACTCTGCTCCTTCTTTCTCATATTCTACAAATACTCTGCTCATTCTTTCTTCTATTCTACAAGTACTCTGCTCCTTCTTTCTTCTATTCTACAAGTACTCTGCTCGTTCTTTCTCCTATTCTACAAATACTCTGCTCCTTCTTTCCCCTATTCTACAAGTACTCTGCTCCTTCTTTCCCCTATTCTACAAATACTCTGCTCCTTCTTTCTCCTATTCTACAAGTACTCTGCTCCTTCTTTCTTCTATTCTACAAATACTCTACTCCTTCTCTCTCCTATTTTACAAGTACTCTGCTCGTTCTTTCTCCTATTCTACAAGTACTCTGCTCCTTCTTTCTTCTATTCTACAAGTACTCTGCTCCTTCTTTCTCCTATTCTACAAATACTCTGCTCCTTCTTTCTCCTATTCTACAAATAATCTGCTCCTTCTTTCTTCTATTCTACAAATACTCTACTCCTTCTCTCTCCTATTCTACAAGTACTCTGCTCCTTCTTTCTTCTATTCTACAAATACTCTGCTGCTCCTTCTTTCTCCTATTTACAAGTACTCTGCTCCTTATTTCTCCTTTTTACAAGTACCCTCCTCTTTTATTTTATCCCCTTTTTTCTATTTTTCTTCCCTTTTTAAAAATTTTTTTTAATCTTTTCCTTTTTATCTCCTTTTTTTACGCTTTTATTTTACCTTCCTTATGACAAGGTACAAAAGTAAGGCTGAGCTAGATAGCCCACTTATTATTATTAGCCAACAACCATTCTCTCCTTGTCCTGCCTATAACTTTTCTTTCTCCTATTTTACAACTGCTCTGCTCCGCTTCTGCCTGTCCCTGCTATAGTGCATCAGCTCCCACTCCTCGCGTTGGCAAGTTTGCGTGCGTGCACGCGTTCTCTTGTTCGCATGCATGCGTTCTCTTGCTCGCATGCACGCGTTCTCTTGCTCGTATGCACGCGTTCTCTTGCTCGCATGCACGCGTTCTCTTGCTCGCGTGCACGCATTATGGTGCTTGCATGAGTTCACGTGCATTCATACTTTCATTTGTGTTTGTGCACTCGTGCCTGTGCACTTGTGCCCGTGCACTCGCGCCCACCCACTCTCTCAGAATTTAGCATTAGCTTGTTGTGCCGCTGAAACCCCTTTGTGTCAAAGTAACATCAATGTAAATACCAAGTCCCAAGCATTTTTTAGAAAGGAGGGTGTTTAAAAAAAAAAATGTACGTACATTTATCTTTTTATTTCTACTTTATGCATGTTTATAATGGTTTTAACTTTGTAAAGTTTAATGTGAAAACAATAAAGTAAATTGAAATTACCTTTACTAATGTTTAATGAGATCCTTGAGGTTGATGCTGCAAGACTAAATATTTGATATCTTGTTCGATTTTCGTAAGGAACAAACAAAGGCCTCCTCTTTCAGTGATATTCAGACGACTTCTCTGTTTGCGCATAATATGATTTCTCACTGTGCGTCTGCTCCCCTCCACTCCTTCCTCAATCCCCCACCCCCTTTTTTCCCTTTTCCTTTTAGCAATGCCCAGCAGGAAGGCTGAGCTAAGTAGCCTACTTACTATTATTAGCCAACAACAATTCTCTCCTTTTACTTTTTATATTTTTTTATTTTCCTTCTTTATCCTTTTTTACAAGTACTCTGCTCCTTCTTTCTCATATTCTACAAATACTCTGCTCATTCTTTCTTCTATTCTACAAGTACTCTGATCCTTCTTTCTTCTATTCTACAAGTACTCTGCTCGTTCTTTCTCCTATTCTACAAATACTCTGCTCCTTCTTTCTCCTATTCTACAAGTACTCTGCTCCTTCTTTCCCCTATTCTACAAGTACTCTGCTCCTTCTTTCCCCTATTCTACAAATACTCTGCTCCTTCTTTCTCCTATTCTACAAGTACTCTGCTCCTTCTTTCTTCTATTCTACAAATACTCTACTCCTTCTCTCTCCTATTTTACAAGTACTCTGCTCGTTCTTTCTCCTATTCTACAAGTACTCTGCTCCTTCTTTCTTCTATTCTACAAGTACTCTGCTCCTTCTTTCTCCTATTCTACAAATACTCTGCTCCTTCTTTCTCCTATTCTACAAGTAATCTGCTCCTTCTTTCTTCTATTCTACAAATACTCTACTCCTTCTCTCTCCTATTCTACAAGTACTCTGCTCCTTCTTTCTTCTATTCTACAAATACTCTGCTGCTCCTTCTTTCTTCTATTTACAAGTACTCTGCTCCTTATTTCTCCTTTTTACAAGTACTCTGCTCCTTCTTTCTCCTTATTTTACAAGTACTCTGCTCCTTCTTTCTCCTTTTTTACAAGTACCCTCCTCTTTTATTTTATCCCCTTTTTTCCATTTTTCTTCCCTTTTTTAATTTTTTTTTAAATCTTTTCCTTTTTATCTCCTTTTTTTACGCTTTTATTTTACCTTCCTTATGACAAGGTACAAAAGTAAGGCTGAGCTAGATAGCCCACTTATTATTATTAGCCAACAACCATTCTCTCCTTGTCCTGCCTATAACTTTTCTTTCTCCTATTTTACAACTGCTCTGCTCCGCTTCTGCCTGTCCCTGCTATAGTGCATCAGCTCCCACTCCTCGCGTTGGCAAGTTTGCGTGCGTGCACGCGTTCTCTTGCTCGCATGCACGCGTTCTCTTGCTCGCGTGCACGCATTATGGTGCTTGCATGAGTTCACGTGCATTCATACTTTCATTTGTGTTTGTGCACTCGTGCCTGTGCACTTGTGCCCGTGCACTCGCGCCCACCCACTCTCTCAGAATTTAGCATTAGCTTGTTGTGCCGCTGAAACCCCTTTGTGTCAAAGTAACATCAATGTAAATACCAAGTCCCAAGCATTTTTTAGAAAGGAGGGTGTTTAAAAAAAAAAATGTACGTACATTTATCTTTTTATTTCTACTTTATGCATGTTTATAATGGTTTTAACTTTGTAAAGTTTAATGTGAAAACAATAAAGTAAATTGAAATTACCTTTACTAATGTTTAATGAGATCCTTGAGGTTGATGCTGCAAGACTAAATATTTGATATCTTGTTCGATTTTCGTAAGGAACAAACAAAGGCCTCCTCTTTCAGTGATATTCAGACGACTTCTCTGTTTGCGCATAATATGATTTCTCACTGTGCGTCTGCTCCCCTCCACTCCTTCCTCAATCCCCCACCCCCTTTTTTCCCTTTTCCTTTTAGCAATGCCCAGCAGGAAGGCTGAGCTAAGTAGCCTACTTACTATTATTAGCCAACAACAATTCTCTCCTTTTACTTTTTATATTTTTTTATTTTCCTTCTTTATCCTTTTTTACAAGTACTCTGCTCCTTCTTTCTCATATTCTACAAATACTCTGCTCATTCTTTCTTCTATTCTACAAGTACTCTGATCCTTCTTTCTTCTATTCTACAAGTACTCTGCTCGTTCTTTCTCCTATTCTACAAATACTCTGCTCCTTCTTTCTCCTATTCTACAAGTACTCTGCTCCTTCTTTCCCCTATTCTACAAGTACTCTGCTCCTTCTTTCCCCTATTCTACAAATACTCTGCTCCTTCTTTCTCCTATTCTACAAGTACTCTGCTCCTTCTTTCTTCTATTCTACAAATACTCTACTCCTTCTCTCTCCTATTTTACAAGTACTCTGCTCGTTCTTTCTCCTATTCTACAAGTACTCTGCTCCTTCTTTCTTCTATTCTACAAGTACTCTGCTCCTTCTTTCTCCTATTCTACAAATACTCTGCTCCTTCTTTCTCCTATTCTACAAGTAATCTGCTCCTTCTTTCTTCTATTCTACAAATACTCTACTCCTTCTCTCTCCTATTCTACAAGTACTCTGCTCCTTCTTTCTTCTATTCTACAAATACTCTGCTGCTCCTTCTTTCTCCTATTTACAAGTACTCTGCTCCTTATTTCTCCTTTTTACAAGTACTCTGCTCCTTCTTTCTCCTTATTTTACAAGTACTCTGCTCCTTCTTTCTCCTTTTTTACAAGTACCCTCCTCTTTTATTTTATCCCCTTTTTTCTATTTTTCTTCCCTTTTTAAAAATTTTTTTTAATCTTTTCCTTTTATCTCCTTTTTTTACGCTTTTATTTTACCTTCCTTATGACAAGGTACAAAAGTAAGGCTGAGCTAGATAGCCCACTTATTATTATTAGCCAACAACCATTCTCTCCTTGTCCTGCCTATAACTTTTCTTTCTCCTATTTTACAACTGCTCTGCTCCGCTTCTGCCTGTCCCTGCTATAGTGCATCAGCTCCCACTCCTCGCGTTGGCAAGTTTGCGTGCGTGCACGCGTTCTCTTGTTCGCATGCACGCGTTCTCTTGCTCGCATGCACGCGTTCTCTTGCTCGCATGCACGCGTTCTCTTGCTCGCGTGCACGCATTCTCGTGCTTGCATGAGTTCACGTGCATTCATACTTTCATTTGTGTTTGTGCACTCGTGCCTGTGCACTTGTGCCCGTGCACTCACGCCCACCCACTCTCTCAGAATTTAGCATTAGCTTGTTGTGCCGCTGAAACCCCTTTGTGTCAAAGTAACATCAATGTAAATACCAAGTCCCAAGCTTTCCCAGCAGAACATTGTCCAAAGCATAACACTGCCTTCGTTGGTCTACCTTCTTCCCATAGCGCATCCTGCTTCCATCTCTAGCTAAATAACACACATGAACCAAGCCATCCAACTGGCCTAAAATAATTTGTGATTCATCTGACTTGGCAATCTTCTTCCATTGCTCCATGGTCCAATTCTGATGCTCACGTTTCCATTTAAGGCGTTTTTGGCAGTGGACCATGGAGCAATGGAAGAAGAACTGGACCATGGAGCAATGAAAGAAGTTCTAAAGCTTCAATAGGCATGTGAGCATCAGAACGTCTTCCATTGTTCCATGGTCCAGTTCTGATGCTCACATTCCCATTGAATGTGTTTTCGGCGGTGGACCGGTGTCCTCATGGGCACTTTGACCAGTCTGTGACTAAGCACCATAACACGCAGCAAACTGTGTTCTGACACCAATCTATCATGGCAGCATTATATTTTTCAGCAATTTGAGCTACAGTAGCTCTTTTTAGTGATCGTACCAGAAGGGCTAACCGTCACTTCCCATGTGCATCCATGAGTCTTGGGCTCCTGTGGCCCTGACGCGTGTTCACTGGTTGTCCTTCCTTGAACTACTTTTGGTAGGTACTAACCACTGCATACCAGGAACACCCCACAAGACTTGCCATTTTGGAGATGCTCTGACCCAGTCATCTAGCCATCACTATTTTGTCCTTGTAAACGTCACTCAGATCTTTTCGTTTGCCCCTTTATCCAGCTTCCAATACATGTAATTCAGGAACTGACTGTTCATGTGCTGCCTAATATATACCACCCCATGGCAGGTTCCATTATAATGATATAATCCATGTTACTCACTTCACCCGTAAGTGGTTTTAAAGTTGTGGCTGATCAATCTATGTTCTTAAAGAAACAATTTAAGCATCAGATTATGAAAAGTGCTTCCTTGCAGTATGTGACATTTAAATGCTGCTTGAAGTTGATCAAATAAGGAGGGATTCCAAATAAACTGTTTATTGTATTCTGTTGCAGCATATGTATGCTGCATAAGGCCTTGATCTCCAGCATCTCTCCACCAAACTCACCTTTTACCCATCTCAAATCTCACTTGCCCTAACTCTGCAACCTCACTCTACAACTCCACTGTCTCCCCTCAACTTGACATCACAGCTCCTCCTACATTTAAACGCAGCAAGTGTTCCCAATTAAAACCGTGGCACACCAAGCTGACGCAATATTTCAGAAAATGTTCCAGAACTGCTGAATGCTGTTGAAGAAAGTCTCACTCTGCACCGGACTTCCTCCAATATAAATTTATGCTCCGCTCCTACACTCTGGCTCTTTCCTCTTCAAATGTAAATGACTTCAACACCTTCATAAGCACACTGTCCAGCCAACCCAAATGCCTATTTCACACTTTTAATGCTCTTCTTCGTCCTGTTGCTTCCCCTCCCTCTACCACCTTGTCCGCCTCAAATTTTGCAACTCACTTCACTGAGAAGATTTCTACAATCAGGGAAGAGATCTCTAACCTATCTTCAATCTCTCCCTTTCCTCCTATACATTTCCTTCACCCTTCAAGCCGATAATGTCGATTCCAAAAAAGCCCAACCACGACCCCAACTCCCCAACCAACTACTGCCCTATATCGCTACTGTCATTTGCCTCCAAGATCCTTGAGAGAGTTGTGTATGCGAGATTGACAGACTTCCTCGAATCCAACTCTCTGCTTGACCAGCTTCAGTCTGGATTTCGCGCTTGTCACTCTGTTAAAACAGCTGTGACCAAAGTATCCAACGATTTAATCGCTGCTAAATCTCGCGGCCATTACTCTATCCTAATTCTCCTTGATCTTTCTGCTGCCTTTGACACTGTTGATCATCAACATCTTCTTCTCATTCTCCGTAATCACGGTCTACTAGATACTGCTCTCTCATGGAGCTCCTCCTACCTCTCCCAGCGCTTTTTCAGTGTTTCTTTCTCTGGCTCTGCCTCTTCTCCCCAACCCCTCTCTGTTGGCGTTCCCTAAGATTCTGTCCTTGGTCCCCTATTGTTCTCAGTCTACACTGCCTCCCTTGGTAAACTCATCAGCTCCTTTGGCTTCCATTATCATTTATATGCAGATGACACACAAATTTTGACCCTATATAAATAATAAATAATAATAATAAGGCAGGTCAGCACTTTTCATATCCTATTCATCAGTATGAGAAAGTGATATGATTTCCGGAAAATATGACAAATCTAGCAAATATAGTATCAACCAAGACAGGGCCGCCATCAGGGGGTGACAACCATGATGGTTGTCACGGGCCCAGCGGTCCTGGGGGTTCCGGACTGCTCTGGCAGTCCCGGGCCTCACTTTCTTTCTCTGCACACATAGATAGCGACTATCGCTATCTATGTGTGCAGCCACGGGCCCCCGACTCCCTGTTACCGCAGAGGGGGCCCAGCACCCAGCTTCTACTCTCTTCTAATAACTCTCGTGAGACCCGGTTACCATGGCAACGCTCCGCAGGTCTCGCAAGAGTTATTAGAAGAGAGGAGAAGTGTAGAAGCTGTGTGCTGCCTGGGCCCCCTCTGCGGTAACAGGGAGCTTGGTGGCCCCCATGCCACCGGACCACCAGGGAATGAATCTCCCCCCTCTATGGACACAGGTTAGAAACAGGGAGGGGGAAAAACATTTAATTAATTTAATATACACTAACACAACACACACATTGCATACACTAACACAACACACACACTGCATACACTAACACAACACACACTGCATACACTAACACAACACTCACACTGCATACACTAACACAACACACACTCTGCATACACTAACACAACACACACTGCATACACTAACACAACACACACTCTGCATACACTAACACAACACACACACTGCATACACTAACACAACACACACTCTGCATACACTAATACAACACACACTGCATACACTAATACAACACACTGCATACACTAATACAACACACTGCATACAGTAACACAACACACTGCATACACTAACACAACACACACTGCATACACTAATACAACACACACAGCATACACTAACACAACACACACTGCATACACTCTGCATACACTAACACAACACACACACTGCATACACTAACACAACACACACTCTGCATACACTAACACAACACACACTGCATACACTAACACACACACACTGCATACACACACACACACTGCATACACTAACACACACTGCATACACTAATACACTGCATACACACTCTGCATACACTAACAACACACACACTGCATACACTAACACAACACACACTCTGCATACACTAACACAACACACACTGCATACACTAACACACACACACTGCATACACTAATACAACACACTGCATACACTAACACACACTGCATACACTAATACAACACACTGCATACACTACCACAACACACTCTGCATACACTAACACAACACACTGCATACACTAACACAACACACACACTGCATACACTAATACACACACTGCATACACTAATACAACACACTGCATACACTAATACAACACACTGCATACACTAACACAACACTCACACTGCATACACTAACACAACACACAATCTGCATACACTAACACAACACACACTCTGCATACACTAACACAACACACACTGCATACACTCTGCATACACTAACACAACACACACTGCATACACTAACACAACACACACTCTGCATACACTAACACAACACACTGCATACACTAACACAACACACACTCTGCATACACTAATACAACACACACTGCATACACTAACACACACACTGCATACACTAATACAATACACACACTGCATACACTAATACAACATACACTCTGCATACACTACACACTAACACACTCACTGCATCCACTACACTGACACACACTCTGCATTCGCTACACTAACACACTTCCACTATACACACCACATTCAGTCCTGCATCGTTGTCAGCGGACTAGGTAGGGTGTGGGCGTGGGCAGGCCCGGGAGGGAGGGAAGGGCCAGACCTTGTGCTTTGTCAGGGGCCCCAAAATTTCTGATGGTGGCCCTGAACCAAGACAATGCTCTAACCCCTTTCAAGTATTGGCTGCAAGTGTGAGCCATGACTGGACAGCCAATCGTGTACTTACCCAGTGTCCTTCATCTCAGGGGTGTGTGAGACAATATAAGAGAAACGTTAGTAGTCTAAACTGGAGTAAACATACACTAGGAGTTCTTGAAAACAATGAAACTAAGCTTTATTAAACAAATGTTAACATTGTGACAATGGCTCTAACTTAATATTTAGTATGAGATTTTCCTCCTTTTATATTCACTTATTTACATATTTACATAGCAAGTCCTTATTGTCTTGCTGTAATACTAATGTCAGGGAAAGGGCACTCTATTATATTATTTCCTATTTCTTTCTTGACATGAGCTCTTTGTTAAGGAGGTCTAATTTTATGCCAGGGAATGTCTGCTAGCTAAAATAAATTAGATGACTAACACATCTAAACATTCCTTAAAGGATCACTATAGGGTCAGGAACACAAACATGTATTCCTGACCCTCTAGTGTTAAAACCACCATCTAGCACCCCCTGGGCCCCTCATGCCTCCATAAATATAGTAATAATCTTACTGTATTCAAGCCTGAAGCTGTAAATCTGCATGCTGTTTGCCTAAAAAAAAAAAACTAGCAGTCTGCTGACATCATCAGAAGTGGTAGCCTGATCCAATCACAGTGCTTCCCCATAGGATTGGCTGAGACTGACAAAGAGGCAGATCAGGGGCAGAGCCAGCATGATTCAAACAGCCCTGGCCAATCAGCATCTCCTCATACAGATGAATTAAATCAATTAATCTCTATGAGGAAAGTTCAGTGTCTGAATGCAGAGGGAGGAGATACTGAATGTTTGGATGCATTTTAGGCAGTCATGACCCAGGAAGGATCTCTAACAGCCATCTGAGGAGTGGCCAGTGAAGTTATCACTAGGCTGTAATGTAAACACTGAATTTTCTCTGAAAAGACAGTGTTTACAGCAAAAAGCCTGAAGGTAATGATTCTACTCAGCAGAGCAAATTCAATAGCTGTAGTTGTTCTGGTGACTATAGTGTCCCTTTAATGTATCTCCACCAGGGCCGGACTGGGAATGAAAAGCAGCCCTGGAAAAAAAATTATATACCAGCCCAATAATGCATTGCGCCAGCATAGTGTGCAGATATGGAAGCGGGGGAAAAAAACAGAAAATTGAAAACTATCACTCAAACGTAAACGAAAGTACTCATATGGCTTCAAAGTAAACAAAAGAGCGGATTTGTTGTAAGCAGACGTACATTTGCATATAATCAATGTTTCAGTCCAACTACCTTGACATATTAAGGAAAGTTTCGTAAATGGACTGAAATTGTGAATGTATGTTGTTGCACAGCAGAAAAAAAAAATGACGTTATCTTGCTTATTTTGAAGTAACAAGAGTGTGCTCTTTACTTTGGCTGACAACTGGATGATGTCAGTCCACGCCAATTTAATTCCAAAAGGAAAGAGTTGGGAGGCTATTGGGCATGTGTGGCAAAATGCTGTTCTTCACCACACCTATCAGCATCTCCTCATAGATACATTGATACATTGCATCAATGCGGGGCAGGGGAGAGGAACACTAAGGAACAGGGAAGCGTGTGTGTCTGTAGGGGAGGGGACCACTAATGGATGGGGAGAGGAGAGGGGCTAGTTAAAATGGCTCGTAGGTGATAATGTTATTTTTAGTGGGTGAGGGTGGAAGAATGCAACTTCACCTATGTACCCAAAAATCCTTGCATCGGGGAACTAACATACACATGTGGTGGTCCTGCACATGAAAGGTTAGGTTCTGGAGGGAGGTGACCACTCTGGAGAATACAATTTTCAACAGAAACCTTGATCATTCTAGATCCCTGGGCATGTCTGCTTTCTAGTTCCACAAAATTATGGACCACTAAGGAACAAAAGCTCATGAATATGATCAACCTAGCAGCACGCCGGTCCATGGCACAATCATAGTGATTTTTTATCTGGAAATAAATATGTTTTCAGCAATATGTATTTTTTTGTTTAATTTGAGTTTTATTGGTATTTCACAACGGATAACGGGGATACAGAAGGCAAAGAAGGGGGGGGGGGAAGGTTAGGATGGTGATGGTACATACACTTTATACAGCAATATTGAAATAGACATCAATTCCCATTGATCTTTACATTATAGTACCACTAGTGTTGTCTTATCGTTCTGTATTTCTTTAAACCTTTGGTGTGGGGTTGTCAACTAGGGTCACCAGAGATTCTGGGGGTAGGGAATGGAGGTGGGGGGGCGGGGGAGTACTATATACATGGGGGGAGAGGGGAGGGAAAGGTACAAGGTGTTTTTTATTATCACTTTTCAGTCTATTGTGGTTGATTTCGTACCAGTGCCCAGTATTTTAGCCAGGGTTCCCATGTGATTAAGTAGGCATTGTATTTGCCTATTGTGGAACAATGTAGCATTTCCATTTCTCTCATGTGCTCTACCCTTTCTATCCATTGTTTAGCTGTGGGTGATACAGTTTGCTTCCAGTAGACCGGTACAAGGTTGTTTGCTTCTCCCAGAAGGAGCCATAGTAGGCGCTTACTTCCTCATACATTGGAAAGATTGCGGCCATCCTAGGAGAACCTGGGAGTGGGTTAGGGAGTGTGGTATCTTTAATATCTCATTAATCTTGGATATTACTTCTTCCCGGTATGTTTTTATTAGTG
This sequence comes from Pelobates cultripes, assembly GCA_933207985.1. Classification (NCBI taxonomy): domain Eukaryota; kingdom Metazoa; phylum Chordata; class Amphibia; order Anura; family Pelobatidae; genus Pelobates; species Pelobates cultripes. The sequence continues at coordinate 99,130,165 of OW240921.1, read as the reverse complement.
GACAGAACCACCACAAATGTCCCATACTGCCCACTTCTCCCCCGCATCTCCAGCATTGATCATTGATTGTTTGCCAATATAAATGGAGTACATCTGGAGTCCTATACCACCTCGTAATGCGCTTATAGAAAGACACTCGTCTTCATAGGCTACTGGAAGTGTGCATGGGTTTTGTGAAGATATATGCCCAGTCCTGGTGTGTCATGTGTATGTGTAGCAATATGTATTTTAACGTTATTTCCCAGCCCTGTTCAGAAGAAAAACCGAAGGTCCAGGGTTTGTCCATATCTCCACAAGAACAGAATTATGAAATGCCTGGTTCATGGACAGTTATTGTACCTTGATGACTGGGACTGTATCCAATGAGATACTGTACTGTGACAGTATTCTATTGCATGCTAGTCATTAATCTATACTATGTTTAGCCTAAAAAAAGATCCTGAATTAATGGCTGGTACCAAAAATGTGTTCCTAAAGCTGTGGCTATATATTTGTGGTTGGACGGAAGGGGCACATAGGGGTTAAATTACTAAGCCAGTAACCATCATATGATATCTTAAAATAGTTAAACTGTAAAATATTTAATGCTAATGGGATTATTCACTGAATTCTAAGTTGAAGCTTGAATGCCAAAAATTTAGGTTAAAACAGCCAGTCTGTGACTTTAGTTGAGGTGGAGAATTTTTCCCAATTCTCCATAATTCCCAGTTTAATAAATAGACTAAAAAACAAATCACATAAGAAAGATAGAGCTAACGCCACAGACGTGACTACGTCTTTTGTTGTACTGCGGAACCAAAGAACTCGAGCTTATATCATTTTTGGTTTGGACAGATTGTATCTTATTGATAATACTGTAAGCTGCTATTCATTATGAATTAATAATTCTTTTTTTTAAATTAAAGTGTTTATTGAGTGTTTTTCAAAGTGATTTTTTTTTTAACTTAACATGTAAAAAGTAAAACTTTGAAAACACGTCTCTCAAATGGAGAGGCATGTCCACAAATAATAAAAGAACAAAATTTGTGCACAAGAACTTGGAATTATTGTGCCTTATTTTTCAATGTTTTTTTTTTAATTCTTTATTTTTTAATTTTTAAAAAGTTTTTCAAGGTTGCAAGTTGCAAGTTGATAGACCATTTCTGCAATAAAGTATTGAACCGCTTATAAAACAAGTGTAAACACTGTTTCCTGCACGAGTGTCGTGTTTGAAACCTTTTTAGCAATACATTGTTAAACCATATATTGCACTGGTGCAAATGCTGTTTCATGTACAAGTATCATGTTCACTATTCTATTTATTGTTTACACGGTTGCTCAGTTTACTTGTTTGGAATTTTGTTGGCTTTAGGATTTAGTATTTGTTTAACTACACTATGCAAACTGCATTTAGGTGAAGAGGAGAAAAGAAAAAAAAAACAAGAAATTCCACCAAAGGACCTTTATATTTTTAAGAAGAATAGAAAGCGAAAAAGTCTAGAGTTTCAAGAGGGTAGGGACGGTAGGTATCTCCCTATAAGGGGAGCAGACAGTAGGCCCACCTCTCTGAGGTCACACCACCAGAAGGTTTAGGGGCAAACCCAAGGGGAACATGGGTCTCTATTCTCCATAGTCTTATTAATGCCTGTTGTCTTTTTTTCCATCATGAGTATATACCATATTCTGGCCTCCACTTGTGCCTGCACTGGGGGTTCACTTTTTTGCCAAGCAGAGTCTTAAACTGTACATACTTTGAATTATCAGTTTGTGTGCTGCTCAGGGTAAGGAGAGACTTCTGTATTCCTTATTGAGGAGGGTCATCCAAGACTCCAGGGGTAGCCACCTGAAGGCATCATGAAATATTTTCAAATAAGGCAGACCATAGAGTCTGGACCTTAGGACACAACCTCCATGCATGCAGGTATGTACCCTGCAAACCCTGAAACAGGTTGAGATCATACTGAAATGGCGCTTCGCCAATCTGGTAGGATATAGATACCATCACTCATAAATCTTTTTTAGTACTGTTATACTATAATGCCTGCCCTCTGGACTCCGCGGTAAACAAAAGAGGAAGGTTCTCAACTTAAATGGGACCTGCTGGTGTTGTGAGGTGTGCCATACTTCATACATCCCTGCACCCTCCATCATTATGACCTGCACAGTATTAAGGATTGTTCATAGAGACCTGTGCATGCTTTGGAGACAACAATTCTGTTTCCCACAATTCCACCACCATAAATGTCAACTGGCGTGTGTTACGAATGTCATAAATACTGTTTCTTCTCACCCAGCAATCACGCGCAACCAAGGACACCATACATACGGACTATAATCTTTCTGCTCGTCAGCCTTAAATAACGCAGTCCTTTTGGAAATATCTCAGTGAGCCACCAGCTTAAGCAAACATACATAGTGCCAGGATAGCAAATGCTCTGCAAAATCACTGCCTCCTGCTTTACTCCTGTAGAACTGCATACACTTTTGCCTTTCTTATCTGTCTGTCCAATCATTTTAGAAGTTGTAAGACAATGACTCACAATATGTCCTGATTTTTAACAACTGCACAAAAACATACTGAAAATATAGAAGAAAAAAAAAATTTTGAGTTCAGCTTTAGAAATGTTGTGGAATTTCGGCATCTAAAGTTCATGCACTCCAGTGTTGTATAACTATCCATAGAGTCCAAAGAGCTTTTAGCCAGAAGTGTTCGATAAATAGGGTTTGTTTCTACATTGCTTTTCAAACATATTACAAAAGAGAGAGAGCAGGTGGCTTAATGCAGTTTGCAGTGGCAGCAATGAAACAGTATAAGTAGCCATTGGCTGATTTGCTTTTCCATTACGCGCAAAAGCCTTCTTCAGGAAGAAAAAAGTTTTCTTGTATAAAAGAAAACATCCCAGTGGATCATTTTTGGAAGCAAAGTACCAAGAAATATCTTATTACAATGCATGGTTAAAACTTCTTAAGCCTAATATGGAGAAATCCAGCGCCCTCACACAAGCAGACATTGCCCAAATTACCTCAGATCACCACATACGTATTTCACCTACTTCTCTAACATACCTTGGCATCAAACTGCCAGCAGACCCCTCGGCACTTCATAGATTAAACTACACAACCATGATAGCCAAACTCATAGCGGACATGGAGACCTGGGCGGACAAACCCATATCCTGGATTGGGAGAATACATTCGATTAATATGAATGTTTTACCCCGTATACTATTTCTGTTTCAAGCCCTACCCATACCCATACCCATAACAAAACACGATCTAGCTTCATTGCAACGAACAATTGATCGTTTCATATGGCAGAACAAAAGACACGGAGTAGCTCGCAACATACTCTACCGCCCTAAAACGAGAGGAGGCCTAGGCTTGCCCCACCTACACTATTAGTACATAGCGGCCCAAATGGCGCAAATAACGTCATGGCACACCCCTCCAGAAACCAGAAGATGGGTAGACCTAGAATCACTGCTCATGAAATCAGACCTCCCACAATTTTACATCTGGACCCATAGAGAGCACAGAGCACTCCCGAGAACAATATGCCCAGCCATCACCAACTCCATTCAAATATGGGACAAGTATGCCCTAAAATTTGAACTAACTTCCACAACCTCCCCCTTCACCCCCATATATCGCAACAGGACCTTTATACCAGGCATGAGACCAAGGGACTTTAGAGGCCTAAAGAGAGCTGGCCTCTAACGAGTCCATCACTTATATACAGGCGACACGATAATTTCCTTCCCGAAACTGCAAACTAGAACAACTTTAACCCCCTCAGACTTCTTCCGATGTCTCCAACTTAGAAATTACACCGCCCAAACAGCAGTGCAAACAGCCGCCAAAACTAAACCGACCTTTTTTGAAAAAATCTGTCATGCAGAACAATATCAACGGGGCATGATCACCCAACTCTACTACCACCTCTGCTCAACCACATGGGAATGGGGCTACCTTCACTATACTGACAAATGGGAAGCTGACTTAGGGGAAACTCTGGAAGGTGTTGACTGGCAGGACATCTGGGAGGCCAACTCTAAAACATCCATTTGCGTTACAATGCAGAAAGAGTAGTTTAAAAATAATGTTCTGGTGGTATACCCCCCGGTCCAACTATATCACATGAAAAAGACACCTACCGACCTCTGCTGGCGAAACTGCGGAGAAAAAGAGACGTACACCCACATGTGGTGGCACTGCCCCAAAGTAAAACTTTTCTGGACTGAAATCCAAACGCTACTATCCCAACTCTTAACCAGACCAGTAGACTTAAACCCGTGGACGTTCCTGCTGGCCAAACCCCTAGACAACTGCCCTAGACCAGACCAACAACTGCTCAACAAGATAACCCTAGCAGCCAGAAGGGCCCTAGCCCAAACCTGGCTTCGACCAAACATCACCCCAATGACCTCAGTACTCAACAAAATCAAAAAATGTCATCTCATGGACAAATTAACAACCCGAATACTAGACTCCACCAAAAAATTCTCTAAGATCTGGGAACCCTGGGAAAACTACATAGACAGATGATGACATACAGACAAACTGGGGACATGACAGACAAGCAAAAGACCAAAACACACCTGTTGACTCTACCCCTCCCACCTTCCCTCCCCCTCCCCCCTCCACCCCTTTCCACTGTTGGGCCGAGATAACCGGTACTCCGGCCCACTGTTCATCACAGTTAGATACTAAAACAAGGGGACAATATCCTCACACTGTTACCATCGTTACTAAAGTCATACATATATAAGTTTGTTGTTTCTACTTCATGTTAAAAAAAACCCTCAATGACAACTGGCAACAACTTAGCAAATATACGCAGAATGTACCATGTTACAAGCCTGTGTTTCCTGTATTCTACGACCCATGTATACAACTTTGGACTACAATCAGGCTCTTGCATGATCTGCACTTTGTAAAATGTATTACCAACTGTCATTGAAAAAAATAAAGAATTATAAAAAAAAAAACGTATTTTCTAACACTAATGAAGGTATATTTTACCTTGTATTTCTTGACATTGCTGCAATAACGATCTGAGATCAACAGAAGAGCAAGAGAAGGACCAAACTGTTGGAAAGGGGGGTAGTCCTTATAAAGGACACCTGTGAAATATATCTACAATGTATCATTTTTTGCAGATGAGACCAAATGATCTATATACATGTTAGAAAATCAGTATTCCTGTAGCCCTTGTCCCTAGTAGGATGAGTACAGTATTAGTATTAGGTGTCCATAGGACCACCAGTGAAATTAAAGGGTACCCAAAGAGTAGAGATGTTTAATTTATTCTACCTTTATAATAATGCTATAGGGGAAATTATGGGTTTAAAATAATAACAATTGTCCAAGCTGTCCTATATCATGGACAAAATAATATACCCAATAATTTCAGGGTTGTTCACTAAAGTAAGTATTTCTAGGAATTCAAAGTGAATTTTTACTTTTAAATTCAAAATAGCCAAACGAAAAACAGAATTGACTATTTTAGCCTATGTTGTGGTTTAAATTCAGCAGACAGCAATGTTTTCTCTCAGGTATGAAGACAAGGAATGGACACAGCAGAAATACGAGCTCGGAGGGCAGTACTCATTCACACAAATGTATGGCAGAATACTACACCTAATTTTAATGTGGAGAACACAGATCTTATAACAAAATTCTATACACATCCAAAAAGGGGTTGTCTTCACATAATACAGTCATGTCCTGTCAATTGCATATTCAAAGAACTTAAAGCACATTTGGCATTAGCTGGTCAAAAGGTGTTACTCGATTACACAAACACTTCCCAACAAGGTGTTATCAGGATATGCAGTGCAGGGGGGGAAACAAGAAGAAGATACAAATCAGGATCAAAGGCCAGCTGTTATAATAGAGCATCCTGACATTACTAAATCTACTGTGTAGTGTGACACAGGATATAAGGGGAAAGGTGCTCATTAATCCATATCAGCCTATATTTTGAAAATCACTTAAATTCCCAGAAATTCTCAATTTAGTGATTAAAACTGATGATGATCATAGAGGATCGCAGGTTGTCCAAGATCATGGTCAATTGCATGCATTCGTTCTGTTCTATATGGACTAGGAGTTTGCCAGTGCTCTGGTCCTATATATCCTTTCAACTTTGATGCTTATTTACTAAACTGAAAATTGTCAGAAATTTAAAGTGAATTTCGAATCTTAGACCAAAATAGTTGATCTGGAAACATATAGCTGACTTGGAGAATCTTTCAAATTCAGCTATTTTGGGCTCAAATTTGAAATTCAATTTTAATTCACTTTGAATTCCCGACAATTCTTTCTTTAGTAAATAACTCTGTTGCGGTCCCTGACTCAGTGACAAGACTGTCAGGTGCCTTTATTCCATTTGTGAATCCTGCCATGAGCTGTCCTCAGATACACAGGACCACATGAGTTAAAAGGACATATTGTTCTCGACATTAATCCCTGGCTGTTTTCAATCTGTCAATTGACCTAAGAGTGGAGGAATAGTATTTCCCTACAATATTAGGTCATTTCCTGGGTGCATTGGTGAAAACAATTAAACGTCTTTACCTTTCTCAGTAATGTAACGTATAAACAGAGAGAAAATCAATGCCAATGATTAAAATTAGACCAACTATATATTTTTTTAACCTGTGCTGGCATAGATTGCGGATAATTGACTATAGTAGAAAAGGTCATGGAAACTGTAGTAACCACTATTTACTTCACTGATTAACACATTACAGAAGTTTCAAACTAGACTGATAAACTTTGACAAGCTGTTACGTTGCCAATCAATAAATCCCTTTTAAGGGAGTTCTAGAGTTCAGGGAGCTTTGTTTTGTTCAGTGACAAGATAAAAACAGAAAAGGGTGGGGGTACAGGCTTGTGTTTAACTGGAGGGAGAGTCACATTTCATCAAACAGACTAAATTATTATTTACTCATTCTGAGCTATAGATAAAAGGGCACAGCACGGATCCACTCTCTCGCACACACACACACACACACTGAGAAACGGTCATGGCAAAACATCTGGATCTCTGTCTATATCTGCTATCATTCACCTTCTGCTTTTCCAACTCACATGTGGTTGATTGGACCTATCAAGGTAAGATACAGTAGCAGAAATAAATTGCAAAATATATTCTAAGGGAGGTTAACGGACTACCCGCTCTTTTTGGACTATAACGGTGACACAGGGGTAGCCAAGCTTGACCCTCCAGCTGTTGTAGTCTAAATATTTCAGAAATCCAGTTTGGACTCCATTACTCTAAAACACGGTTCTATAAAAACTCTGGCCCTCCAGATGTTGCTGAACTACAACTCCCATGATTCTTTAAATGAAATAGATAGCCAGAGAATCATAGGTGATGTAGTTCAGGAACATCAGGGAGGCAAGAGTTTGGAGAACCCCGCACTATAGAAGGTAGGTGCCCAAAAATAGAAGGTTAACGATGTTGCTTTTGTTAATTTTTATATTTTATATAGATATGAATGTCATAGGGCATTGTGATGGAATATTTTTGAGTCATCACACTGCCTTTAACATTAACCCATCCTTAACATGCAAGTATGTGAGGAAAGTTCAGAGTGATTCTACTTAAATGGTAACCAGAATTTCTTTTAATTGGGAATGTTATTGATAAAACACATTGCTTGGTAATGAAGTGTTTAAAGAGGTACCTGGCCTCCTTTGGGAATTACTCATAGATACCTGCTTTTATTTAGTTTTACAAACAGGAGTTTAAGTGCAATTGTAGATAGAACAAAATTGCACAAATTGTGTTTTTTTTTTCTTTCTTATTGAATGCTACAATGTCTCTTCTTCTTAAGTGTCCGTTCATCATTTGCCACAATTTAATATTTTTGGATAAACTTTTAAATTGTTATTATTATGTTGTTGTTTTTTTCAAATGATCAGAAAATATATCATATCAAAATTAAAAATTAAAAAAAAAATTTAAACATTTTTTCAAAATTTTCAATCACTTTAAAAGTTCATCCCAAAATATTATATAGTTTGAAAAGTTTATCCAAAAAATATTGAATTGAAGACTAAATTTTATTGAAGCACTTACTGTTTGGAGTGGTACAGTAGTGGTAGGTCACACTTACCTCTGCAGTAGGTCCATGTTAAGATGCTAAGGGTTTAATCTCTGTATGTGCAGCGTCTCAGAACAAAATGCTCCAGGCACCATAACCACTTAAGTTTAAAATTAATGTGGTTAAATTGTTCATGGTGATTTGAGTAACCATTAAAAAAAATATAAGATGCATTCAAAACAGATTAGATAGGGTGATTAGGACAGTGCTCATAGCCTACTTGCACCATAACCACTACCACGACTAGTGGTTATACAACATAGACAGCCCTGTTAACTTGTGTGCTCTGCATTAGCTACCACAGTAAGTTTTGATTAAAAGGAAGGACACTGTATAATATACTAAATATATAAACTTATACAAAATGTATACAGAATAAAATAAATGTGCAGCACAAAAAAAAGTCAAAGGAACATCAAACACTGAAAAGGGTAGCTGGGGGGCAATGTCCAAAGTATCAGTTTCCATGTTTGTTTTGCTATTTCCACATCTTTCCCAAATATATTTTGTCAACTACTGGAGGCATTAAGCCCTTAGTTAGTAAGAAAATTTGAGTAAGCAATGTGTATTTAAAATCCAGGATAAATAACTCGCATGCTGTGACTGTACCCATCTTACCATATCACCAAGAGGACCCTTCTGTCACGATCTTGGCAGCCTCTTTTGCCTTACATTAAAACAGTCTTGTCCATTAATTAACTTGGAAGTTTGTTCACAGAATGAAAATCATCCTAAATTTAAATTGTGATCGCAAATTATAGCTTGGTTAAAAATGCTTAATTCATCTCCACAAATAACAATGCTAAAACTATAGATTTATTAATTAGAAAAACAATCTATCAAATGACGTCATATTTCTTTATTATATGATATTACATTGTCTAAGTTAAACAAATAAAACTGTCTTATTAAATGCATGTACACAATGTAGGCATAATTAAATTAAATAACTCAATGATAATTAGAGAAATACAGTAAAGTCAGGAAACGTGTTTAGAATTTTTCGGGCAGACCAAAAGTAGTTTCTTATTCACACCCTTTATTGTTATATTAGAGTAAACCTGTCAAAATGGCATTTAAATCAGCCCATCACTGGATTTTATAAGGAAGCAAATTCTTTAGAAAAATTATATGATGTACGGTTTTGTTTAGTGAGTAATGCACTGCTGCATATAATCCCATTCACAAACCAGTTATTTTCATAAAATAATAGCATAACATTTACTGAAACATGGAATGCCTAGCTAGTATGCTAACAAAGAATAAAATATATCAAAATAGTACAGACAGAGGACATTCTAGGTTCTAGAAACACCTTGAACCTGAGTCCAAAGAAAAACTCAATGTCCCCAATACTAACAGAGAGCTGAGGATATTATGATTAATCCCCACCTTCTGTGTTATATCCTCTCTTCTCTACCCATGAACAAAGTGGATTTTATTGAACGATAGGCAAGAGCAAGCACATGCCACACAGTCAGGTATTCAATGTGACCCCCCCACCCCACTCTACCTAACTAACAGAGGGGGTTGCGGTAATGTTCTATTCCCCAACACCCACCAACAATCATCTGAAGGGAGCAGTGGTGTATTTTTAATTTATGCTGCCTTAGGCATGACTAACCTCGGGCACCCCTCTAATCTAAATTTGCCCCACCAGTTCCTGTCAAGGCCGCATCTCAAAACCGACACGCTGTTTTTTGACTGACAGACACACGCCATTATTGATACGTGCACTGACATACACTCACTGACAGATACACATACACTGACATACACTCACTGACAGATACACAGCCATTAGCACACGGACTGTTTAACCAACACACACCTTTACTGACAGACACACACTGGCAGGCACACACTCTCAGATACATAAACACTGACATACACTCACTGACACACACACACTGACACATATTATCACTAATTTGTCACACATACACACAAACAGCCACACACACACTAACTAACAGTAATAGACCTGCTCACTCGGCAGACTAGATGGGCCGAATGGTTCTTATCTGTTTCTATGTTTCACTCACAGACTCACACCTACTCATTGACAGACATACACACACCCAATGACAGTCACACACACACTCACTGACACACACACACATTCCCTGACAGACAGACACACACACACACACACACACTGACAGACACACACAGACTGACAGACACACACACACTCACTGACAAACACTCACACACACACACATTTTCTCATACAATCACCAATTATTATATTCATATTTTTTTTCAAATCCACACAGCCTCCCTTCCTTTGGGAGTGCTGGATTGGATCCTGTCCCTGGGGTCCATTGTGGCTTCTGGATGGGCTGCTAGCCGGATCTAGGCTGCTCCTGGCCCCCTTCCTGGACTCCTGGTCTTCTGGCTGGGCTCCTTGCCTTCCTGCTGTCTTCTTGGTTGTTCTCCTTGCCTCTCTGCTGGCCTTCTTGCTGGGCTCCTTGGGGATAGGGGAGTCAGGCAAGGGGGCGAGGGTGCTGTAATCTTGCTCTGCTCCCTCGTCCACCACTTTTTGACTCTGCAGGGAGCACAAGGGAGCAAAACAAGAAGAGCTCAGAGGACACTGCTCCCTCACTGCCTAGCTAGAAGGTGAACAGCTGAATGCCTTGGGGGGACCTAAGATGGCCAGCTCTTGGATCCCCAGGACACAAGGCTAACAAGGCACCTGCCAGGGGCTTGGTGACGGCGTTTTTTTCCGCTCCCTGAAAGTTCTGCCCAAGGCAAATGCCTTGTTAACCTTGTGGTAAATACATCACTGTTGTGGAGCATTGTTGTTTTTTTAAAGGCAGCCTGACAAGACATTGTCTGATTTCAATTGAGAAATAAAAAAACACTAGTATCATTCTGCCCCTCCACCAACTGTAGAGTGCTAAAGAGCTACACATTCCTGGCTTCAGGTCCCAACCTTGCCCCCATCAACACATGTGAGTGCAGTCCAAGAATAGAAATGTAATTGTATAAATATACATCATTTGAAGTTTTTCCATTTATTCCTTATATTGCAATATTCTGGAGCGGGTCTGAAATATTAGCCTTTTAGCAGAAAAACTTTTCTTTTCACAAACAGGAAGTAGGGAAAAAAACAGCTAAATAAAATATAATAGATAGCTAATAGATATATGCACCTTGATATAATTTTATTGAGAAATGTAGATTTTTAAACAAACCACCAGTATGTTAAAAATGTATCACAAACAGTAAGTACAGTTACAGCAAGTATCTTTACTATACAGGTTTACTGCAGCTTTTAACAAATCCTTGAAGTGTCCTCCAGTCACCCCAGCTAGTAGATTGAAGCCCTTTCTGACACACAAATACATTTTTGGTGGTCAGAAAGTACAGAGGCATCCCAAAGGACAGAATGGTGTCATTGTAGAGTAGTTTGTACTTTGCAAGGTTAATATGGGCATAGAACACGCAACAGAATGTTATTTGGGGCATTTTGGGGGAGGAGGGGCGCTACATTTGATTTTAAAATAACTTTTAGTTTGCACTATGAATATAAGTAAACGTATCCACAGAGTTGTGTGAGATGGGGTTAAAAAGTGACTTCTGAACCTACTATCAGAAAGCAAGCCAAAAAATGGTTTGTACCTTTTGAAAGCAAATTGCCTTTACATTGCTGTATAATATCACCATAATCTGTAAGACCCATTCTTTAGTCCATTGATAAATGTTACTGTATCAAGGTATCTACAACTATTGATGAATTCCTCATGTTTATCGTTTTAAAGACTTATAATTTTATTTAGCACTTCTGTGTTTTTATTAGCCTCATCGTTTCATGATTAATGAGCAGAATTTTAGGATTATAGAGAATCCATTTTATATTGGATTATGTTGAAAAATAAAGACCCATTTTGCATTTTCTTGCAAACAATTTTAACTCTAACTCTTGTTTGAGTGCAAATGAGGATATTTGATTAGGTCCTAAAAGAACCGAAACACTAACTGCAATTTTGGATTTGCTAGATAGTAATTTTTGCAAAGGGCTTTTTAAGACCAATATTTTGTGGTCTTAGCTTAGCTTATTTGCAATTATCCCAAGTAGTTACACCATAAGTAAGCATGAAAATTTTTTTTTTACATTTCCTGAGTCCATGTTTGAATCCTTATATTATAAATATGTAATTATTTCTCTAACTTACAGGAGATTTGGATGAAGCTCACTGGCCGAAAAAATATCCCCTCTGTGCCTCAACACAGCAGTCACCAATAGATATTCAGAGAAAGAAAGTGGAATTTAATCCAGGCCTAACACACCTGGAACTTTCAGGCTTTGATGGACCCTTACGGGGCAATTTCACCATGACAAACAACGGGCATTCGGGTAACTGTAGAATGTCAATTAGTTTAATATTTATATATATTTTTTAACTAAAACAGGAAAAGAAGGTGTAGCGCCTAAAGTGTTTTTTAGGGAACATAGTCAATGATAAATAAGGTAAAAAACCCAAAAAGGACTGATAGTGTAGTAAGTTAAGAACGTCTTGATAAAATAAGGCAGAATAAAAACACTCACACTTTCAGGGAGCTTAAATACAGCTCTGAGCTCTGACTCTGGAATGCTCCCCGTCTATGAATATATTGAGGTACAGATTCTTCAAGTTTTCCTTACATTGATGGGTATCATATTATGGAGCCTAAGTATTAGCTCTAGAAGTAATGCGTGAAGTGGTATGACCCCCACTCTAGGATATAGGTGATATGGATATTCCTCCATGTATATATAAAAGAGAAATAAAAAGCCACAATAGTGCGTACCATAAAATAGAGTGTAAAGCACAGTAAAAATAATAAAAACCTATTCACGTGCTTCAGAACAAAATGAGGTTTGCTCAATCCAGTTGGCTTGGGTGGTATTTTCCGCACCAAGGATATATAGCTCAGGATAAGCAGCAGACAATCAGGCCCAATAGAACAGTATTTTTATTGTTAAAAAAACAATAAAATCAAAGATAAAAGGTAAAATAATGATATAAAACAGTATAATGGTACACTTAATGAGTTTCTCTTTGGATAGACTTTATCAAAAGTGTTTCTTGACACTTTACTGCCTTTACAAGAACCAGCTCACCAAAGGTTGTTTTGAAATAAGGTTTAGTGGTCTAGCCTCTAGATTGCAGTGTAGGGAATATAAAATAATACTCTATTTGTATTTTAAATACCCAGCAACTCAGCAGAGTTCCTTAGAGGTTGTCTGAGATTAGGCCGCAGAACCCAATTGGTCGGGTGACTCTGGGTATTTGACTAGTTAGAGGGAGCAGAGTAATCTCTGCTTTACTTCATCGAGTTGGCTTCTTCTGCTGCCTTGTTGTTCCTCAGTCAAGATCAGCAAGGAGTGATGTCCTAGTTACTGGGCAAGTGGATGTACACAAAGCTTTGTCTAAACATTACAGTGTGTCAGGTTCTGTAACCCACCATGCCACAAGAAGTATGGAGTTGTGCAATCATAGCGACCACAATTTGAAATCAGTGATAATTGTTCCAATCCTCTTAAACTAGAGAAGAAATGGTACTGGAGCATTGCTCTATTCAGTTGTAGATACCAAAATGGAACCTCCAGATTATAAGTAACGGTTTAGTAAAATACATTTGTAACTACTGTGGAGAGTAAAACGATGCTATAAAAACATGCTATGAAACTTAACATGTATGCCTTATACTGAAATAGAATAATTGCTTCTTGAATGTTAAATTTTACATTTTGTGTTATCGTATCCAGTGCAAATAGATCTTCCATCCACAATGAAAATCAACAAAGGGTTTTCTAACACTTACACTGCGGTTCAAATGCATTTGCATTGGGGGGGTCTTGACCTGGAAACAAGTGGTTCTGAACACACCATTGATGGAATGAGGTACATTGCAGAGGTAAATATTGCTACTCATCATTTTTCTGAATATCGTTAATAAACCTCCCTATTTGTAACTCATTCATCTTTGTCTTTACAGTTGCACGTTGTCCATTATAACTCGGATTTATACAAGAGTTTTGATGAGGCTAAAGACAAACCAAATGGACTAGCTGTACTCGCTTTCCTTTACACAGTAAGTGAACTTGACTTTGAGTGGGAATGTGGCACAGTAATGGGACCGGATTTAAATTTCACAGAAAACACACAGAAAGCTAGTTTGAGGTCCATTTTCTATAGTGCTGAGAGAGATACAGTTATGACTAAATGGCAGTCCTGGATATGCGTCAGGAGTTACTCTTGTTCTTTAACCAGTTCAGCCTTAACCAGGGATACAAACTTCAAGTTGCAGACTACCAGCCTAGCCTAAAAGTTAATATTCTTTCTGCAAGCCTGGAAGGTAAATGGCCAGCTAACCAGGGACGAATTTCTACTTGCCAGAGCTGAATTTTTATTTGCCAGTGGCTAGTGGGCAAGTGGAAATTTTGAACCCCGCCCTGGCTATAATACATTTAAAGTCTACTTTTAATTGCATGTATAAAGGGCTGTATGTTGTGTTTTGTAAGTAGAGGGACCAAATATGTATTTTAGCCCATGGTACATACATCCTTAAGTTACTCTGGTGGGGGCCAGGATGTTCTTCATTACAAGCTTGATTTCCAATGTAAATGATAGGAAAGATGCACATTGAATAAAAAGCTGAGATTAGGGGTTCTTGACTGGAAATCTCTTTAATGAGTTACTAACCCCTTAAGGATGGAGGCAATTATAAAAATTCTGAACCAAAACAAAACCTGGAATTTGACCTATATGTCTGTTCAACCATAATTTACCTCTTTTATATTAAGTGCAGGCCTTTCCCCTTTTCAGTTTATACACACTGAACTTTGCCAGATTGGTTTGCTGGGCCTATGATGCCTTTAGTATGGTATGGCAGCCCAGGAATTAAAATTACCGCCATCGTTGTATACCATTTGCAAAAGTAGACAACGCAGGGTATTCATGTGTGACGGAGCGCCGTCACTGAGTGCCATACCCACTCCTGCCCACTTGCTTGTTCGTGTGTGTTTTTTCCCTAGTATTGTGTGTTTCCCTTTGTTCCCCTTATATTTCGTATCATATGCCCTGTTTACCGTTCGGATGCAACCTGTTCGTCTCCTGAACAAGGACTACCCGTTTCGTATAGGCAAACGCCACTCAAGGGGGAGCATTCTTTTCCTGAAAGGAGACTCTTCCCTTGCCCTGTGTTCGCACTGGAGCCGGGAAATGTGCTGGTGTGAGGTTTCTGAGGTTGGTGGGGACACTTTAATGGGGCTGGCTATGTTGGCCAGGAGCCTAGATCCCTTCTCATGTCGGGGATTGCCCTACCTGCTCCTAAAGGAGCCAAAATCACTATTCCTCTACCCGAGAGCTGCTAGGCTAGGCTTGTAGCTGCCCAGAGATCGCTCCCTCCGGTGCTACCTAGGTAGAGGCATCCACCTGAGCGAGAAGCGAGCCCCAGCGGGACCCCTGGAGCTGTGAGTCGACTTCACGTCTGCAGAGTCCCGCTGGCTGCCTGGAAGTCTGTGATGACCAATAGGAGAAGGAGCTCCCATTCAAACTGATAGGCTGTCACAAGGGAGTGCTGATTGATACAAAAAGATAGAAATGCATCCAAAATAAAAAATGGAGAAATGTGTACAAAGTAAAAAATGTATTTATTACTTACACATAAGTTGGAATCAATCAGCATAAAATATCAAAAATATCAGGACAGACAGTTTTTGATATTTTAAGCTGATTTTTTACTTTGTACACATTTCTCCATTTTTTATTTTGGATGCATTTCTATCTTTTTGTATCATTGAGACCTGGAAGTCCATATATTGAAGCAAGAACATTGCCTGAGAGCTACATGGATTTTTGATACGCCTAATCTATTGAGTCAAAGTGTGAGTGATCCATTTGGCAAATATACATACTGTTGAAGTTGCATACGGAGTTGCACTATGTTATTTTTTGTCCCCTTATAGTTGGATTGACCTATTTGTGTATTTACACTTTGTATCAGCCAGAAAATGTACAGAATATATCTGCAGTGTCATTCCGTTTAGTAGTATAATTACTGGTAACAGATATCAGTTTAGAGCATGGGTCATCAACTTGGACTCTACACCCACTAGTGGGCATTTCAGGATTCCAGGTGGGCGGTAGGGATTTCCTCGTTTTGAGAGACTGGGTGGGCGGGTGCGAACCGGTGTTACCCTTGCGACCGGGTACCGCCGTCACCATTTTGCAGCCCGGCCCGCGAGGCAAACCGCCGGGGCCGCCGTCCACCGGGTCCATCGGGTGGCCCATGCTGTATGTATGTGTGTCTTTTGTATGTGTCTTTGTATGTATGTCTTGTGTGTGTGTGTGTGTGTCTGTATGTATGTGTTTATGTATGTGTGTCTTGTCTTTGTATGTGTTGTGTGTGTCTTGTCTTTGTATGTATATGTGTCTTGTGTCTGTATGTGTGTGTGTCTTGTGTCTGTATGTGTGTGTGTCTTTGTATGTATGTCTTGTGTGTGTTTGTGTCTGTCTGTATGTGTGTATGTATGTGTGTCTTGTCTTTGTATGTGTTGTGTGTGTCTTGTCTTTGTATGTATATGTGTCTTATGTATGTGTCTTTGTATATATGTGTGTCTTGTTTTTGTATGTATGTCTTATGTGTATTTATGTGTGCATGTCTGTGTGTGTCTGTATGTGTGCATGTCTGTTTGTATGTATGTGTCTTTTGTGTGTGTGTGTGTATGTGTTTTCCTTGTCTGTGTGTCTGTATGTATGTGTGTGCCTGTCTGTTTGTATGTATGTGTCTTTGTATGTGTGTGTCTGTATGTGTGCCTGTCTGTTTGTCTGTATGTATGTGTCTTTTGTCTGTGTGTGTGTGTATGTGTGCCTGCCTGTGTCTGTATGTATGTGTGTGCCTGTCTGTTTGTATGTATGTGTGTGCCTGTCTGTTTGTGTGTCTTGTGTGTGTGTGTCTGTATGTATGTGTGCCTGTCTGTTATAGTGGGCTATAGTAAGTAATAGTAAGTGGGCTACCTAGCTCAGCCTTCCTACTGGGCATTGCTACAAGGAAGGTTAAAAAAATAGAAAGAAGGGGAAAAAAGGTGGGGAGGGGAATTGAGGAGGAAGAGGAGGGGAGCTGACGCACAGATGAGAAATAATATTATGCGCAAACAGAGAAGTCGTCTGAATATCACCGAAAGAGGAGACCTTTGTTTGTTCCTTACGAAAATTGAACCAGATATCAAATAATTAGTCTCGCAGCATCAACCTCAAGGATCTCATTAATCACTAGTAAAGGTAATTTCAATTTACTTTATTGTTTTCTCATTAAACTTTATAAAGTTAAAAACATTATAAACATGCATCAAGTAGAAATAAAAAGATAAATGTACGTACATTTATTTATTTTTAAAAACACCCTCCTTTCTAAAAAATATTCCGCACTTGCACGAAAACTGGTGGGCGGTAAGGACATTTTTCCATTAAGAAAGATGCATTAGTGGGCGGTAGGTAGAAAAAGGTTGATTGACTACCACTGATTTAGAGCTTTTGTGATTTTCGTGACGTAATAACTAATATCTATGTTTTACAGGATGGAAATTTTGAAAATACATATTACAGCAAATTTATTTCCAGGCTGGGCAAGATCAAACTCGCAGGTACACATTCAATGCTCCACGGCATGCAAAGCTATTTATTCTACTTGCAAAAATTAAGATTATATTTTTAAAGGAGAACTGGCATTTCTCTGGAATGTACATTGTTTTTTAAAACATAAAAATTGTCACTTAGAAGTTATATAGACCTTATTTTCTTCAAATGCTCAATTTTATTTTAAATTTATATGAAAGATTTAGCAAATTACATCATAATCCAATAAAGATTGATTAAAGTCAGGGGAAACATTGCATATGAAGAGAAGAAATAGAACAGTTGTCTAATTTCTCGTTTGCTGTGTGCTTCCTCTACGTTGAATGCCAGTTTCAAAGGACAGAGCTTATAACAATTACTGAGAGCTAACATGAAGTAAAATGGAGGTGTTCTGTTACATGATAAAGAGGTGTTATTATTCACTCCTCACAAATACATATTCGTTAAATATAGGGGATACGTAAACATAATATGAAACATCCTTGTAAGTGACTTTTCCCCTTTAATTCCTTAAAGGAGTTTATGGAATGGGGGTCAAAGAATTGGATATTCCCCTGTTTTGTATACACTAGGAGGAATTGTATATAACCAGTAATGGGAAGCCTAAAAAACAAGAATTAACACACAAATCTGAAAAGTTCAAGAGATTATAAATATGAATCTGTGAATTTGCTGTTTTTTTTTATTTGGGGCGAGAGGAAGGGGTTTGGCACTTTCGGCATCTATAGATCCTGTATTCTTTGTGAGGCAGAGTATTTGAATCGAGAGTTATAGAAAGTCTTTGTCGATGTCAGTAACTCACAGTAATCTTGGGAACATCGGTACATTTTTAAGATGAGCTGCCTGGCACTGCACGTTCTTTAGAAGGTTAGTTATTGTTTTAACGCATGGTATGTGGCCATTTAATAAAAAAATTTGAAAACATTATCTGCTGATAACAAACTATGGAAGGGTTCTTCACGTGAAGATACTTTAACTCTTCGTAAACAAATGCCATAGTGCTTGACATGCAGAAAGAGTAGTCAACTCGATACTATTCGAATTCATATTATCTGTGATAAAAGTAATGTAGAACATCAACTGCGACATTGTTGCTGTCTAATAAACATCAGCCAATGACATTACTATTTGGGTTTTTTATGACACCAAAAATGATAACTTTGCTAACTTCTAAAACAATAAAAAAAATAACGTGGATAGAAGATCCAATATCTAAATTTAATTATATGTAAAAAGTGCTACCAAAATTGACATTAAATTAGACATTCTTTTCACATGATAAATATACATATATCTTTATTTTTATTCTGTTTGCAACACAGGACAGAAGACTGAATTGCATTCTATTGATGTAAATGCCATGTTACCTGATAACTTGGATCATTTCTATCGTTACGCTGGATCTCTTACTACTCCCCCCTGCACAGAGAATGTGCTATGGACGATCTTTGATACCCCAGTCCTTCTTTCTCATGTACAGGTAATTACTTATACCATGCCTTCAGATTTGTATTCCTAGCACTATGCTATCCCTTTAACTTTAAGTAACAAAACCCAGGATATTTCTTTATCATAAAATTATGCATTATTTTATTATTTGCCAATCATAGCACAATAATAATAATTTGTGTTTCATAAATAAGGAAAAGCTATTAAAAATCAATATTTTTTTACAGATAAAACTATTGGAGAACAGTTTATTGGACTGGGAGAACAATACAATTCGTAATGACTACCGCCAAGCTCAGCCGCTGAATAACCGCGTTGTGCAAGCGTCCTTCAAGCCACAACTGTCCAAAGGTGAGAGCCCAAGCTCAAGATAGCAACATATATCAATGTAGAAGAGAATGGAAGCATGGTCTTTGGGAGCACAGCTGTTACAAAAACCAGATATCATAAAATAATCTATGCGTACTAACATAGGTGTAGCCACTCACCATATGGAAGTTAGCATTAGCTCGTATGAATAGGGCTAGACACAAAGTCATTGTCATTAAAGGGTGGATTAACAGCAGGAAAGTAAGATTAAGGTATACAGAAAAAAAGATAGGAAACAATTGAAATCATGTAAGGTCAGCTCTAACTTTAAAAAGACTTCCAATACTAAGCAAAATAAAAAATAATTATTAAAGACCAAAGAAAAAAGTTACTTGCGCACTATTCCAAATCCATAGGCATATTTAAATAACTGAACGCTTTTTAGTATGACTACAATGGCCATTTAAGTGTAAGCTCACCTGCCACGTCAAGGCAAAAGCTCTCAGTTAGTCTACGCCAGGCTTCCCCAAACTCAGGCCCTCCAGATGTTGCTGAACTACAACTCCCATGATTCTATGAATGAAATAGATCGGCTGAGAATTATGGGAGTTGTAGTTCAGCAACATCTGGAGGGCCGGAGTTTGGGGAAGCCTGGTCTACGCTATCAATTCACCTTGCTATTTTAAGCCGAATGGTAAAATCTCGAATGAGATAGAGAGGGGAATTTTTCTACACCCCTTCACACTTATTAACCATTAATAGTGAACACATGGGGTGGGGGCCGGCAGCACTGACGTGGCTGTGTAATAAACACAAACATACAAAATTAAGTTCTGTAGTCAAACTCCTGGGAGGCAGCAATAACTATAATACACACCAGCTCCAATATATTAAATAAAAAAACAAGGGAAAAAATGATTATTGCATAGTTTACTGATATTGGGTTGATTTCATACTAGTCGCAGTCACTTAGCAACTCGTGAATTACTGCTGCTACAGCTGTGAACGTCATTAGAGATTACCATGCTTTACAAAATGACGTGTAACGATTTGTAATGATCAGTTTTCGACACTTTTAAAATCTCCCATCGAGATTAGTGGGAGTTACTAAATGCTATATTACACCTGGTTTGTGTGCTAGATGATAAAAATTAACAAATGTTGCTATCTGACTCAAAATTACTCTTGCCTCATCTAGGTGTGACAAGGATACGGCTAATTAATGACTGGAAAATGTCAATACATCCTATAAAATAAAGACATTTATTATACTGTATATATTTAAGTACATTTAAGAATTAAAGCCTCTCTATAAGAAACATGTACGTAGTTTTCAATAAAGAGCTCTGAAATTTGTTGTGTCAGCTGTTTGGAAACACGAGGAGCAACTCACTCAGCTGAATGCAGGTGAAGAGTGCTTGACCTGAGTGTGTTTTTGTTTTGTTTTTTAAGTATTTTATTTGGAAAATATTCGGAAAATGTGCTTTTCTCTTGATATATGACCAGTGAGCAAAGTGGTGGTTTTGTATCCTGTATCAGGTGAATCAGATGCAAATAGTGCGAAAACATTAGACACAAGGATGGACCGAGTAAGCTCTCGTGCAGGGGATAATGTCCAAAGTTGGAAAGCTTGTTATGCTAACGTAAAGTATGAACAACAGGTTCAGCATTGTTGTGGAGGACAGAAAGTCTACGAATGCTGGACAAAGCGAAATAAATGACAAACTATTTGTAAACGGTTTGACAGGTTAGCCTAAGACAGCTCCAAGGGACTCCTACTACAAGTTATGGTGCATCGAGTGTCCCTTAAATATCAAAGCAGAAACATTACGTCAGAGCTAGGCTGTTGTCCTCAAACGGCTTCTCAGCTTGAAACTTTCGCCTTCCAGTTTTGCCAGTTGTGAAGGGGGCAGAGCCTAACGGGAGGAGTGGGACCTAACACGATTAAATTAATGCCAATGTTCGAAAAATTGCCAACAGAGTTGTACTGACCTCTACCTGGCGACTTGGCTGTCAAGTAATCACAAGCAAATATTTAATGATTTAATGATTCAATCACATGGTGTTAAATGTTATAATAAAATAATTTTGTCTCTTTTCAGATAAGTGTCAGACACAACTTACTGACAAACTGAGTCAAATTGAGATTGATATCATAGAAATGAGGAAGCGGGTGGAAAGTGGGAATACAAAATTAGCAGGTAATAAAACACAGGTTTTTTTGTTTGCTTTTTGTTTTTTAAATGTATCTGCTACCTTAACTTTTGATATATGAGGTCATACATATGCCAAAATGATCTGTGTTTTAATCAAAGTCACTTTTCATTCTTAAAAGATGTCATAGTGCAGGGATAGGCAACCTTCGGCACTCCAGATGTTGTGGACTACATCCCCCATAATGCTCTTACACCCATAATGCTGGCAAAGCATCATGGGGGGTGTAGTCCAAAACATCTGGAGTGCCGAAGGTTGCCTATGACTGTCATAGTGGATAGTCTATGTTATATCTCTTTTGGGAAAATTTTTGTGGGCAAGTGAGTCTGAAATGTTTACTTGCCTCATCTTACAAAGGCAACAAACAGTAGGTTGAATGGCTCCAAAGATTGATTGGTATATTCAATTTGGATATGCAATTACCAAAGAGTTAACGCAACATGAATTGGAGAGCCTAAATAATCAGAGATTCCCCTCAATGTCCCAGAGATCTGGAGATGAGCTGGACCCACAATTGCAGGATGTTCCTTAGTTTGGTACTGGCTCGTCAAAGAGCATAGACTGTTCTGAACATAAAGACTAAATTGCTTTTCATGGTAATTTTTTTTATTTATGGCTCTATATACACCATGTGTACCATTTTTGTCTTGCTCTGCTTTTTGGTGTTCATGCTGTGTTTGTCATTGTCCCTTTGCTGTCCTCCTTGTGGCTACTTCTAGTGATCTTATAACTATGCTTACTTTGTATACACCCTTGAATCATGTGCAACATTTTTCAAACTTTGATATTATTACTCCTCAAGCTGTAGATGTTCCATTCATACTAAACCCTAATATATCTTTCTTTTTTTTATATATATATATATATATATATCATTTTTTTCTTCTTTTCTTTTGTGATGGTACGTCTTGTATTTACTACTTCTCTGTGTCCAACAGGCCCCTCAGTGCTCCCAAGCTACCCATCTTATGCTTTCACCAAGGATCATCCAGCTGCCCATGTAGAAGTACGTCACTTAAAATCCATGCAACTGACCAAATTTACCCTCTGTGCCTGGGTGAAAACTAAAAATGCTGGTAACCAGGTAGTGTTCTCCTACTCTACAGATTATAGTGACAATGAACTTGTTTTGAGTGTAGGGGGTGATATAGGGTTGTGGGTGGGAGGAAAATTCCAGGATTTCTCTCTGCACCACACCTCGGAAGACTGGGTTCATTACTGTGTGCAATGGGACTCCAGTACTGGAGCTACTCATCTGTGGGTAAGTGGCCTGCCTGGAAAACAAAAGACCTTCCAACGTGGACACGGAATCAAAGCTGGAGGTGTGATCCTTCTTGGCAAAGACCGTGCCGATCTCTTGGGATTGTTCTCCAATGGATTTGTTGGATGGATGAGCCATGTCAATCTATGGAGCCATCTACTTAGCGCCGAAGAGATCAAATCACTGACCCAATGTCCAACGATAAATCATAGGGGGGATATTGTAGCTTGGGGAGAGACACCTGTTATAGTGTCTGGAGGAGTCATGCTTGAACCTGATAAGAGCTGCTGGTGACCTGATCCTTCGTACTTTTGATTTACAATTTATTTCTTTTTTCCCTATTATTGTCATGTGCAATCACTGTATGTGTCACCAAAATACCTTCTCTAACTTAATCTGCAGCATAAAATAAATAATCCAATCAGAATTGTCTATACAATATCTCACTCTATGTGGGAACCCTGCAAGGTATAATTATATTAGTCTCTAATCAATTTTTGCTGATTGGGAGGTCAATTGTCCAGGCTAGTTGACAGTTTTAACCATTCCACAAAATGCGTGGTTCTCAATTGTTTAGCTTCAGGACTGTAGTGATGACAGACTTTTCTTATCTTAGTGACATCTATGGAGTGAAATCTGCAATTTTCCTTGACATAGAGATACCACAAAACATATCCTTTACCATGGACAGAGCAACTCACAACTCTACAGCTTGTTACCATAACAGAAAACATGGAGTTCTTAGTTCTAGAATTCTTCGAAAACTAGAATAGTGATTCCCAACCTAGTCTTCAAGATACACCAATGGTCAATTGACAGTAGCCCTTCAAGAACAGAACTGGGATCAGTGGTGTATCCTGGTTTTGTGCTGCCCTAGGCAGGACAAAACTCAGGCGCCCGCCTCCCCCCGCGCCACCCCCACCCAACCCTTCCCCCCCACCCCACCTTCTAAATACACACACACACACACAGTCACACACAGTCAGACACAAACACACACACAGTCAGATACAAACACACACACAGTCAGACACAAACACACACACACACAAACATACACACAGTCAGACACACACAGTCAGACACAAACACACACACACACAAACAAACACACAGTCAGACACAAACACACAGTCACACACAAACACACAGTCACACACAGTCAGACACAAACACACAGTCAGACACAAACACACACACAGTCAGACACAAACACACACACAGTCAGACACACACACAGACACAAACACACACACACACGCATTAACTTTTTTTTAATTCCCCCCCCAAAGCCTCCTTACCTTTTTTGATAGTGCTGGGGGGGGTCTCTCTCTCTCTCCCTGGTGGTCCAGTGGCTGCCGGTCGGGCTGGGCGGCGCTGGCTGCTGTGCAGACGGCTTGCGAGGGAGCTCTTCCTCTGAGCTGACGTCATCTTCCGGCTCCCAGCCTCACTCTGCGGCGCGCGAGGGAGCTGAGCAGTCAGCTCAGAGGAAGAGCTCCCTCGCCAGCCGCCCGCACGCCCAGCGCCGCCCGCATGCCCAGCGCCGCCCGCCCAGTGCCGCCCGCCCGGCATGTCAGTTAGCCACCAGGCTAACAAGGTATTTGCCCTGGGCATTTGGGGGCGGCGTTTTTTGCCGCCCCCTGGAAAATGCTGCCCAAGGCAAATGCCTTGTTTGCCTCGCGGCTAATACGCCCCTGACTGGGATATATCTAATTACTTGACTGTTGGTGCTTTGAAAGTGTTGGCAACCACTAGACTAGATGTTGCCCATCTGTGCCTTAACCCCTTTAGGACACTCAAAGGGTTATTCACTAACGTGAGAATGTTTATGAGTTCTAAGTAAATTCTAAATTTAAGGCCAAAATAGACAAACTGAAAAAATTCTCCATGTCAACTATGCTTCCAGTTCGACTACTTTGGCCTTAAATCTGAAATTCTACTGCTATGATGTTTATGACCATCCACTATATGGTTCTATCACTATTGAACATTAGCAGATATGTTGACATTTGTCAGCGTTGGTAATGTAATTGTAATTATTTATACCTCAGCTCTATGCACTTCGAATGGCATTAGACAATGTCAAAAATCATGATCAATATTACAAATAGTTTGAAAACAGATTGTTTTAACAGATATTTTTAAAAATGGTAAAAACCTCCTATGTGTATGTAAACTGGAAATACTGTGTGTTGTACCATTGCATTTTTGATTATATATCTACACTTTGGTTCCTTTGGATTTTCACATCCATATATCCTGACCAATAAATGATTTTAAACGTAAAATCAATCTGACTGTGAATCTCTTGTAGGATCTCATCGCAAAAATATTGCTTCAAATAGCTATGAAACCACACGAGTCTAAAACCTAATAAAACAGTATATAATTTGCATGTCAAACCATCCTATAATTATTTATTTTTGTTAAAATGTATTCCTATTAATATTTTAAAGTGAAAATTTTCATAGTGTTTATACAATATGACACACACACAAGAGTGATAATTAAAAGAAAGGAAAAGACAAGTTGCATGTCCTGTTAAAATAAAATTACATTATTAAAAACAAGCTTTCTGTTCCCGAATCTACTTTAGACTATTTGAAAATGTGTTGTTTTTTTTAAATGTTCCCAAAGTTCCTTTGTCTTCCTGTTTATCAAATGAGCACTTTGCACGTCACATAAAGGGATTTATATTCTGCCTAGATTACATCTTACTTTTAAAAGGGATCCTATAGTTTGGAAAGTAAGAATTATTTCTCCCTTAGAGAAGTTATACTGTCCATCTTCTACTGCTCTGTAAAATGAATTAAAATAAAGCTTACTCACCTAGTTCCTAAGGCTGGGAACCAATCCACTGAAGCCCCCAGCTCTTCCTACAGCCATGTCGGCATCAAATCCGACATCACCAAAGATCTCCTCCAATCCACTGGTTCTTTTAGTGAAGCATTGGATTGGAACTAGGCATGTCCGGCCAAACACCTCTCTCCTCCAATCAAATGCCAATATCAGGAACAAAGGATTCCAGGGCCGAGTTTCCCTCTGTGCTGGTGGAGGAGCCAACTCTAGTGGCTATCAAGAAGATCACCACCACAGGTGTGTTTAACCCCACAATGTAATTATTGCAGTTTTTACTGAGCAGCAATGTTTTACATTACAGGGTTAATATGACAGGACCACTGCACCCAGACAACTTTAACGAGATGAAGTGGTCTGGGTGACTTTAGTGGTCCTTTAAGAGTGGATAGGGAGTGTTAAAAAATTATCACAACTGAGCTCCATACATATAGATAGATTTATTGAGGACCAGTTGTTGCTTTATATACATAGTAGAACACATTCATCCTTAATGTTAAGGTCCAAATGTTCTCGGAGCAAAATCACTGTAAAATACGTTTTCGAAACTAATCAATTCTTTGTCGCAATGCGTGATGCACGTGGAATAATTTTGAAGTAACTGTAACATTTTACACATATTTCTAACTAAAAGTAAACAGTACAACAGACGATTAAACACCTTGACGTCACATTGAATCTATGCAACCGTAGCTGGTAACTTGTAGAACACAGGCTGCTAGGGGCAACGTTTCTGCCATCGATGTCATCCTTCATAGCAGTAGCTCCCTGTGCCTTGTATGTCAGTGATGAGGTTAATACGGCAACACGTTAATTATAATGGTGTAGCGCTGTCCTTTTTTCCCAAAGTTGTTTCATTGGTCAAGTTATCCATTTTTTCCAACGGAATTTCTCCAGAACTAAAGTCTTTCTTTTCCAATGGAATTCCACTGGACAGTGGGTGAACGTCTAAAAATTCCTTTGAGTCTGCTCTCTCTTCAAGTCCGTTCCTTTTTGCCATTATCTGGCTAATCTCCAGGAAAGATTTGCCTTTGGTTTCCGGGACGAAAATATAAATGAAAATAAAGGTAGCGAGGCAGATGGCTGCAAAAAGGATGAAACAGTAGGAGCCCAATCCTTTCTGCCATGGAAAAAGAAATAATTAAATACTGTTAAAATCTCAGACATCACATAGAGCACAGTAATCCTTTTTAATGTAGAGGACCATACATACGTTAGAATAGACAAATTGGATGGACAACTGTAGGGTTTACAACCTAAACAGGGTCGAGGAATGCCCTACCTGCACGTATCCAACTTGGAATGGACTTCTATTGTATCTACCTTTTGTGTTACATGAAGGAAGATGATGAGTTGCACCACTAGGATATCACGAAAGCTATAAACATTTATTTTGTTTTGAGGTTTTTTTTTTGTATGATTGCCAATGCACCGTTTTTTTTCTAACTTTAGATGCACATGTTTTGACCAGGAGAAAATGTCAAAAAATTCCCATTGACTGGACCCAAAGCAAAAATCGATCGTTTGTTACCCACACACTTTCCCTCTACCGAACTCTACCAAATATAAGTACACCTGCTTGCCCTATATAAAATAGCGTGTCTCCAGGCCATTCCAGTGGGGCTCCAAAAAAGACAGCTCAGACAGCTGCCCTTGATAAATTGTTTTCTGTTGGGGGATTTCTTTGTGCAATGGAGATATCTTTCACATAAGGAAGACCGTTTGCAGAAATTATTTTGTAATAGAGTACAACATAATGAATGATTTACTCTACATTAGAACACATACAGGTTTATTTAATAAAGTGAGAATTGGCAGAAATTCAAAGTGAATTTTAAATTTAAGGCCAAAAATAGCTTAACTGGGAAAATTCTACAAGTCAGCTGTGCTATGTGGCTATTTTGGCCTAATGTTTGAAAATCCACTCTAAATTCACTTTTAATTCCTGACAATTCTCACTTTAAGTGAATAACCCTGTGAGTAAATCTTCCTCCTTTCTAATGACAATAAGATACTAATAATAATGTGTAAACCAGAATTGCTATGGCTATTGAAGACATATGGCAGGGAAAGATGAAAGTGTCTAATTACCAGGAATATGAACTCACCATGAGGAATTCGAAGATTAGACCAACAATGAAGTTTGACAACCAGTGCGCGGTGCCGGCCACCATGAAGGCTGCTGGACGGGAGGCTTGACGGAACATCTCAGTTGTGATTATGGTGGGGACCGGACCTGAGAAGGAAATAAGTCTGTTGTCAGGTACTTTCATATTCATTCATCAAAAAATCACAATGTACATTTTTAATTAGAAAAGCAACATTTAAGCGTTAGGAATATAAACATGCCAATGCTGATCATCAATACAGGTGATCTCAATCAAATGCCTCCCTAGACGGAATCATTGGAAGGACAGATTCCACAATCTCCTCAGTGATACATTGACTCAATGCATCTCTATCGGGAGTGTTTAGTGTCTCCATGCAAAGTGTGGAGTTGCTGAAAATTCCAAAACCGAACACAGGAGGTGGCATGGGCATGCTATTGTTGCTGTACATTGTACATTGAGCTGTAGTAGTTCTAGTACCTATAGTGTCCCTAAAATCTTTACTTAAAATTGTGCTCAATATTAAGGCAACAAATACATTCAATAAAACAGGTCTTTTGTGGTTATCATGATCGTATTCCTTTAAAAAAAATTAAGAGCTTCAAGCAGCTTATATACAAGGACTACATGAAAAGTGTACAGAAGGATCAGCGCTTAAAAACTTAAATAAAGGCAACACACCTAAAGGATAGGGCTCCCTCACAGGCCCTTTAGGTATAAGGAAGGAAATGCTATATATATAAGGCAATGCTGAATACAATATCAGATGTAAAAAGGTGGCTAACATTAAAGCGCCACTGGGACCCCGAACTTACCTTTCTCCTATTGTTTCCTCTTCCTCTCTCAGAATCTGTTCTTCTTTTTTTCTATCTCATCTAGTTTTCTTTAAAACATAAGATAAAGTAGGGACTACTTCGTGCTATGTATTTTTCCTACGCTTGACCTTCTTTGACCAAAGGAGGAGCTTAAGTCGGCTCCATTTCCATGATCTCGCGTTGATTCACTCCACATTCCCGAACGTCCTGTCATGCAGACTAGGGCGCTGGCGAATGGACCGAATTTCGTCCTAACAGAATGAGTGCAGTTTGTCAATTCATGTTAGGACGCAATTCGGTTTGGTCTTTCATTCGGAGACGCATCCTGCAGCTGTTTACTAGCTAGTCCCCTAATTCCCACATTATTAGGGAGCTATCTACTAAAAAGCTGTAAGACTAGAATTGTTCTTTTAGCCAACTATACTAATACAAAGTAAAAATGTCTTAGTATTAGTAAATAAGGGAGATTAATATATCCCTTCTGCCCCTACTAACTATGCTGCGAATAAGGGCATATCTACTAAACAGTGAGCAGCCTGTGGGGGTGACTAGGGAGACAATCAAATGTAGTAAAGTCAGGAGTATGGGTGGGGGTTTGTCTCACTCTGTACCCCTCAACAACTCTGTGTTAGTTAACTTACACACACATACTCATATTCATACACATAATACGTAGACATATACACAAACACACACACTGATATACGTACACATAGATTCATACACAAACACATTGATATACCCACATTTATATATTCACACAGACTCATACACACACACATTCATTTACACAAACAGACGACTCATATACACATACAGATGCACACACGGACATACATACAAACATTTATATATGCACACAGACTCATATACACACAGACATTCATATACACACAGACTCACACACACATTCATTCACATTCAGACTCATACATACACTTAATTTTTATTCTGTTGTTTGTTTTTTACAAGTAGGTCCACCCAGCCTCCCTGTTCTTACCTTTACAGGGAGAGCTGGTGTGGAACCTCATGCCTGTGGACAAGTATGGTGCTGCTGGGATCTCTCTTCAAAGACTGCCCAGCTCCCAGCAGTTCTGAACTGATGTGAGGGAGTTCTGGCTAATCAGTACGGATAGATCCCATCAACTCCCTGGCGACACCGCTCTGAAGCCCTAAACAACCTCTACAGAGCTTCTTTGGTGAGAGACGAGTGCTCTGTGCACCTACCGTCCAATATTTAGTACACTTCTGATCAGGATTTGAAAATGAATTTCACATTTTATACCATCAAACCAAATTTAAATTATAGCGGACTTCGAGAATTTTTTCAGGTTCGATGGTATACAATTTGAAATCCACTTTGAGTTCCCGACAGTTTACACTTTTTGTGAAGACCCCTGTCTTCTTGCTAATCCGGTCTTTGCTTAATGGAAACAGAGTATCATCTCGTATGACAAAATGATTAATATGTAAAATACACATGGTACAACAGAAAAGACATTTCAAACCTCACACTACTTACTGGGTCCCGTGGCATGACCAATCACATAGACAATGATGCAGACAATGCTCAGGTAAGGCATCCACGATACAGTTGACTGTTAAGAGATTGAACTAACTTAACATTATAAATGAAAACCACAGACATTATTATCACATTTATTTTTATGATTGTGTCCTTTAAAATATCCAGCACTGGCAAGTTGAAATGTACCCTGGTGAGTAAGTTGTGGATCCTAAAGGCTTGAAGTCTGCTGTTTGGTAGTGTAGGACTTGACATTTTCAGCCCCAATTATGAAAAGAAAGTGGACCCCTGTGTTAGACAGCAATTATAGGCAGAGCGCACTGGGCTGACCCTCTTAACTTACCCAATAGGCCGTGTAATGTTTCATTTAGTCACTCTGTTACTTCTATATAATTGGTGTTATTATAACATCGGTGAACTCACCTGGTAAACAAGAGCGATCGTTAGAACAACGCAGCCCACACAGCACGTTCCAAACCCTACAAGCAGCAAAGCTTTCCTTCCCCAGGAATCGACAATGAAAACCTAGAGAATTAAAAAAAATATATATATATTACAAACTCCAGGAACCCTGTAGCATGTATTTATTAATAAATCATTTACTTATTGTTTCTGTGTTGTTGGGTAATTGTCTCATTTATTGGAAAGTTCCCCGCTTTCTGTCACGGTTCGGGAACCTATCACGCTAACAGGTCACAGAGAGGAAGGGTGCTATACCGGTCCTTAGAATAGTGGCATTTGGCTGTTAAGCACACAAGAATAGTCAGGAGACAAGCCAAGTAAAGGGAGCCAGAAAACAGGAGAACGAGAAACAAGCCGAGGTCAAAGGAATGGAGAATATAGGAGAATCGAAATAACAAGACAAATAATCGGTAACCAGAGAGAAACACGAGCAAACTGCACTACAGGTATCACAAGACCACAACAGGGCACTGAGAGACAGGAAAGGTAAGTATTTAACAGCAGTGCTTAATTCTGATTGGATAACTTCCAATCAGAATTAATAATCACACATGGGAGACATCTATACCTCCCACTGTGATTAGGGTACTGTGGCTTTAACGCCGGGTCAAGTGAGTGACCCTGGCGTTTACATAAATGCCAGGACTCCCAGCGTGCAGCGTTACACATGCTGCCACTGGGAGGC
The DNA here is from genome assembly GCA_933207985.1 of Pelobates cultripes. Taxonomy (NCBI): domain Eukaryota; kingdom Metazoa; phylum Chordata; class Amphibia; order Anura; family Pelobatidae; genus Pelobates; species Pelobates cultripes. Next base: position 99,098,759 of record OW240921.1, on the reverse strand, counting down.
GAGGAGGAGGACACGAGCGGCGTGCGGTGCAGAGGGGACGCCGCTTGCCTACAGGTAAGAGGAGGGGGGACCGCGAAGCCGTGACACTTTCATAATATTGTAAAGCGCTGCGGAACTAGTTGGCTATTAGTTGGCTATGGAAATGCCAATAGTAATAATAATAATAACAATGTGTAGAAATACTTTTTTCTGTATTATTAGCACCATATTGAGACTGTACAATGCTGCAGAATATTGAGCAATATTAACAAAAATAATTTTTTGATTGTTGGTAAAGCATGTCAGGGTACCCCCAATGACAAGATGTAGGATTTTGTTCTGTGACATGTACTGTGTTAAAAAACAGATGCTGAATTGCATACTATGTATAATATGCAGCCAGTGTTTCAAAGTGATAAACATCTTTGTAGTTTGTTCAGCTCTATTCATAACAAATTCTGCAATCCACATTGCATAAAAGAAAAATCAATGTGTGTGGTCCAGAAAGTATAGATTTTTTTTCTCTATGAGTGCAGCTAGGGGATAGACATGTGCCTGTCTGTTATAAAAGATGTGATCAATGATACATATAAACAAGGTTAGGGTTACGTTTACAAAATGTGGACTAGAGTACACATTTGTGGTACTGGCATTTCCTATTTTTGAAGAACAAGCTTGGTCTGTAAATAGGGGTCTCTGTAGTTGATGCAGCTTAGAGCGCCTTATGTATAGAAGTTATAAAAAAATCTAAACTCTAAAAGATACCCAGGGCTTCTTATTCTGAGATAAGCAGCTGTACAGATCATTTCAAGTTAGAAATCACCCATACACATTTCTATTCACTTCCAGCCTGCCTTTGGCTTGGCCTGCAAGTATATCAGTTACAAAAAAATGACAGACACAATATGGATCTGAAAAAAGTGGCTGCAACAGTGCTTAGCACACGATAAGCCTTGCTGTGATTATAGTATCCATAAGCGCCAATGATTAGATGTCTGTAAACAATACAAAGCAGGACCAGGTGTGCAAGCATTCTAGATCATTAAAATATTTGTTTAAAATAAATAAATAAAACATTTCCCTATATGAAACAACTTTAAAGGAACCCTCTATTTATTTATTTCTAAATATATTTTTTTTTACTATTTAGTAAACACTGACAAAACTGTCACAATGATCTTTGGAACAGTACCTGAATTACACAAATTACACAATTCCCATCTATCAATCAAAACTAATTCAAATAGCACACTGACCGCAGTCCACTCTTTCAAATACCTGGGTATGTTGTTAGACCCCAATCTACATAGAAAAACTTGCATCTAAACCTTATCCAAAACTAGGTGCCCTGTACAGAAACAAATTCTGCCTAAGCCCTACAGTAAAATAAAAGATTTTACAACAAATGCTGATGCCAATCATTGATTATGGGGATGTAGTATATGCATCTGCACTGCAATCCCACATTAATAAACTCAATACATTGTATAACTCGTTCTGCCGATTTGTGCTACAATGTAATTACAGGACCCACCATTGTGATATGCTAAAAGAACTAAACTGGCTGTTGCTGGAATCCATACGCACCCTTCATCTTTCCAGCCTTGTATGTAAGAGCTTTTCTGGGAAGCTCCCGCCCTACCTGAGCAGAATGCTCTCCCTGGCTGTTCCCACCTCCTATAGCCTCCGATCCAGTACCAGCACTTTATTTAGTCTACTTCAATAAAAAAAGAAAGCAGCCCGATCCTCCTTCTCCTACAGAGCGCCGCAATTGTGGAACGACCTCCCGCACACTTTCAAATCTTCCCCAAGCCTAAAGTCCTTTAAGAGATCCCTCTCTACATACCTCAAAACAGATTGCACGTGTCATGGTTGATTATATATTTCCTGCCTGTTCTATGTAAAATTTTGTATATATTTTGTATTAATATTGTTTTTGTATCTAATTGTACCCTATTGTATCAATGCAATGTTTTGTAGACCCAGGACATACTTGAAAACAAGAGAAATCTCAATGTATCCTTCCTGGTAAAATATGTTATAAATAAATATAAGTATATAAAATAAATAAATAAAATAGATACAAAGACAACATGCATGTTTTTTTTGTCTGCAGCTTTTGCAAGCCCTCCCCTTACACAGACTTTCTGGTGGGGAATTCACCAGAGGCTTCTTATTGAAAAGCCTCTTTGCCGGAGCTACAATTGCACAGACGCACACATTCCTGGTTTTCCAAAGGTTTTCAATAAGCTTTAGTACAGCTCTCTGAGAAAAGGGGATGGCCACTTCTGTTAGTTCAGTTGACCAAAACCAAGCAGTCAGGGAGGCATTTTAGTGCCCAGTTATGAAAGTGCCAATTTCTATTGAAATAGTTACATTTAAAAACTGTCAAAAAAATGCCAGGCTCCAAACAAAAAAAGCACTTCAGCAAACGGAAATGCTTTATCAATCAGGAGAGTTCCTTTAAAAGACTTCCAATAAATTCTTATTTGGGCATGCATTATCTTATGATACCACTAGATGTCAGTATATGACAATTAATTAAGTTGAACAAACCCTTACAGTTGTTCTATTTCACTACCCATGTTTTACCTTTTTTAAACACTGGCATAATTTTGCAAGTAATACAGTCATAATTTAGGGACATGCTCCATTGTGTAACTTACTTGTAAAGTGCTATGGAATCCGTTGGCGCTATATAAATGGCGATAATAATAATAATATTCTTCTGCATAGTCAGAAAAGCAACATAGTTAGAAAAATCAACATTAAATATTCTATTTCTGTGCTTAGAAATTTTGCCTTTAAGGAGTCTTAAAGAATTTCAGGGAATACCAAGGATGTCAGGGACAAGATTGTAGACCTACACAAGGCTGGAATGGGCTGCAAGACCATTGCCAAGCAGCTTGGTGAGAAGGTGACAACAGTTGGTACGATTATTCGCAAATGGAAGAAACACAAAATAACTGTCAGTCTTGCTCAGTCTGGTGCACCATGCAAGATCTCACCTCGTGGAGTTTCAATGATCATGAGAACGGTGAGGAATCTCACAGGAGGATCTTGTTAATAATCTCAAGGCAGCTGGTAACATAGTCACCAGGAAAACAATTGATAACACACTATGTCGTGAAGGGCTGAAATCCTGCAGCGCCCGCAAGGCCCTCCTGCTCAAGAAAGCACGAGTAGAGGTCCATCTGAAGTTTTCCAATGAACATCTCAATGATTCAGAAGAGAACTGGGTGAAAGTGTTATGGTCAAATGAGACCAAAATCGAGCTCTTTGGCATCAACTCAACTCTTTGTGTTTGGAGGAGGAGGAATGCTGCTTATGACCCCAAGAACACCATCCCCACCATCAAACATGGTGGTGGAAACATCATGCTTTGGAGGTGTTTTTCTGCTATGGGGAAAAAACAATTGCACCGCATCAAAGAGACGATGGACGGGACTATGTACCGTCAAATGTTGGATGAGAACCTCCTTCCTCAGCCAGGGTATTGAAAATGGGTCGTGGATGGGTATTCAATGACCCAAAACACACAGCCATGGCAACAAAGGAGTGGCTCAAAAATAAGCACATTAAGGTCCTGGAGTGGCCTAGCCAGTCTCCAGACCTTAATCCCATAGAAAATCTGTGGAGGGAGCTGAAGGTTCAAGTTGCCACATGTCAGCCTCAAAACATTAATTACTTGGAGAGGATCTGCAAAGAGGAGTGGGACAAATTCTCTCCTGAGATGTGGGCAAACCTGGTGGCCAACTACAAGAAACGTCTGACCTCTGTGATATCCAGGAAGGGTTTTGCCACCAAGTACGAAGGGGTCAAAATTTTACTCATTGGCATGCAAATAAATTTATAACTTTGACATGCATTTTTCTGTATTTTTGTTGTTGTTGTTATTTTGTCTCTCACTGTTAAAATACACCTACCATTAAAATTATAGACTGATCATTTCTTTGTCGGTGGGCAAACATTCAAAATCAGCAGGGGATCAAATACTTTTTTCCCCTCACTGTATTGTGAGCTCGCTAAATTTCTTCTTACTTATAAATGAAGTTGTCAGGCCCTATGAACTGCCGCCGCAGCAACAGGCAACAATGAATGATTATAGTGGTTATGGTGCATACAGGAAAAAAGAAGAGTCTTTCTTTTTTCCCCCAAATCATTTTCAAATGGTTTGCAAAAAACAAACAAAAAAGTCTTCTTGGTATCAAAAATCAATCCCTCTGCTGTTCGGTCAATATTGAGAATGTTTTACTTCCTCTTTGCTTGGGCAAGATATTTGATTGGTTAGACAAACTTAGACAGACTTTCTTGTGACACAACCTCAATTTCACAGTGGTGACAAAGACGACTTGTTTTGTCTACTTTATAAACCACTTGAAAGCAGACTGCACACACAGCCTCCTTTCCCTGTACAATACGTAGATTTTATGTTGACATAAAACAGGCATATCTTCAAGCTCTCTTCTTTTGACCCCAAAACAACATCGGTAGCAAATGCAGCATAGTGAAATTACAATTATTTATATAGCTCCAACATATTTTGTAGCGCTGTACAACAGGTAAACATGACAAACAATTCATTCTAACAAAGCGCGTTTGAAATAAAGGAACAGTAGGTGAAGAGGGACTAGCTTATAGCTTGCCAGCCAATTGCCAGTACATTAACATTCCAAAATACAATGTCTGCTTAATAAGTATGTGACCGGGCATCATTGTAAGTGCTACTCAAAAATTTTGTAAATTTATATTGCGAAGTGTATTTTTAATATAAATTGCCTCCTTTGCTTTCTGTCTCGAATGACTATTTTGATAATAAATTTATATAAAATATTTCTGTCTTACAGGTTCATTCACTAATGCGACAATTGTCAGAAATTCAAAGTGAATTTCAAATGTAAGGCCAAACTAGTTGAACTGGAATCATGGATGACTTGAAGAATTCTTCTAGTTTAGCTAATTCTCACTTCCAGAGATAACCCCGTGCACATCCTTCTGCCTGATTTATTTTGTCTGCTGGGCGCCTAGCTTTACCTGTTCCTTCCGCATGATTTAAGAGATACTATAGTGCCTGAAAAACAAACTTGTTTTCCTGGCACTGTAGCTTCCCCCTCTGTCAAGGATCCCCCATCCCTTGCTTAAAAACCCCTTCTGTCACTTACCTGGGTCCAGTGCTGAGGTCCCTCGGTGCTGGCTCAGGTCTGCCTTCACTCCTCTCCCGCCGACATCCGCCAGCAGGGGAGACGACCTAACGCGCATTAGGATTTCCCCATAGGAAAGCATTATTCTTTGTTTTTTTGTGGGGATTAAGGTAATGCAGAAGCACGTCCAGCGTCATTTAGGTGACCAAAAGTTGCCTAAAGACCCAGAAGTCCCTCTAGTGGCTGTCTGGTAGACAGCCGCTAAGGGAGGCGTTAACCCTAGCCTGTAATTATTTTAAAAAAACTGCAATAATTACATGCTTCGGGTTAAGGGTGATGGGACACTACACCCAGACCACTTTAATGAGCTGAAGTGGTCTGGGTGCCTACAGTGTCCCTTTAAAGTCCTCTCATATTTAAGCTTTATACAACCTTGCACAAACACTACTTACCGCAGCCACTGTCATGAGAACATTGACTGATCCTGTTCCCACAGTTACATACTGGATGGTTTCATCATTAAGCCCAGCCTCTGCATATATACTGTCTGCATAGTAATAAACCTATAAGCAAGACATCAGTTAAATAATGCATTGGAAATATATTTTCTAGAATTTTTAATTATGATCATATACCTAAAAACAAACAAATACACACACACACACACACACACAGACACACACACACACAGACAGTGACATGTAATGTGACTGTAAATCAACCTGTTTTAATAACTCTAAGAAGAAATTATTTATTAAGCTTATTTCTTTGGCTTGCCATTACTGCAGGCTTGCGGTCAGTCTATCCTTGACAAATAAATAAAATAAATAAAACACCGTTAAAGAGAATGGAAGCAGTTTCTTTATGATACGGCTTTGTTTGTAGTCTGAGAGCTCTACTCCACAACGGTTATTAAATGTTAGTTTAAATGTTAATGCTACTTGCTGTGTGAAAATCAACCACAAAACAATAGCTGTAGACCTCAGAACGGATGCTTGGATTGATGACCATGAATGAGAAATCACAGACTGTTCTAATTTATGGCACGTCAAAGACAAACTTCAAATCTAACGTACTGAAATGTGTTAAACAAACACGACCACCAGAAAGGTACATATACTTATTATTATTTGTTAAACAGTTCTCATCTATTAAAATGTTTTAAGCAGTTTTACTTCATTTACTTTTTTAAATTTATTATACGTGTCTGTGTCCCTTGTGTTCCTCTTTAAGCATGCATTCTGTTCTCTGACCCTGAGACAATTTTATGTTATGTCTACCTCAATTAACAATGTGTTCTTGTGTGAACTGCAGGGGATTCAAAGTGAATTGAATGTGAATTAAAAATTTTGGCCCTCTAATTTAAGGCTTAAAATGTGAAAGTCACATTGAATTTCCAGCAGTTCACACTTAACCCCTTAAGGACACATGACATGTTACTCTTTACTTCAAGTGAAAAAAAAAATTCTAAATCCATCCTTCAAAAAAACATTTCCTAGCATGTTCCATTATTTGGTCATAAAATATTTAGACATGCTTAGTCTACTCTAATACGATTTATGACATCACCCATTGATCTTTTTTTATTGGGCCATCAGGGCCGGTGCAAGGAACCTTGGCTACACAGGCGAAAACATTTTTTGCTTCCCCCACCCCAAAAAATTGCATCTTCACTTCACTTGTTTATCTCTTAGCCCCGCTTTGCCTTTGTTCCCCTTCTCAAGCCCCTAGGTGTCTCTTTCTTTCCAAGCCCTATTCGTGTGTCTCTTTTTCCCCTTCTCCAGCTACTCTGTGTGTCCCTGTGACCCCCATCCACTTTGCATGTGTCTTTCTCCCGCCCAGCCCCTCTGTGTGTCTCTTTTCCCCATCCCCTCTACGTGTCTCTTTTCCCCATCCGCTCTACATGCGTTTTTTCCCTCATCCCCTCTACGTGTCTCTTTTCCCCCCATGCCCCTCTATGTGTCTCTTTTCCCCCTAGCCCCTCTATGTGTCTCTCCCCTCAGCCACTTTTGTGTTTCTCTTTTTTCCCTTCCCCAGCCCCTCTTATGTGTCTTTCCCACCAGCTCCCTTTGGGATCTTTTCCACCCCCTCCCTTTGTGGTTTCTTCTCTCCCTCCCCTCTGATTGTGCCTCCTTGCTTTCCCCTTTGTAGCGTGGCCGCATCCAAATAAATGTAAAGCTAAATTGTGGGTAGTGTCCCTTTTTAATGGTAAAATATGGCTCTATTCTTCTTTTTAGTGAAAATAACCTTGTAAACCTAAATAACCACCATAAAACTTTGTCATATTCCATTTTGTTAAAGTCTCTAATGATAACTATATATTGGCACTATATGCGATGGGGACGACATGGGAGGATAGACCTACATGTAGTCCCCAACCCAGTCCTCATGGACCACCATCAGTCCAGGATTTATGAATTTCCCTGTTTTATTCCAATGGATATACTGAAAAAAAACTTGACTTTTGGTGGTCCAAGAGGACTGGGTTGGAGAACATTCCTATAGACTACAATCCCCCAAATCCTATCTGGCAGTTAATTGTAAATGTAATTTAAATCAGAATGAAGGTCCCAAGTTAAATGCAGCTTCCTGCATTCCCTTATACATCTACAGATTCTAAAGAATCTAAAGAATTCAAGCAAAGTTCTCGAGGTCTCACCGCATTTATCCCAGACAGCTGTTGTCCCATGTTCAAGATAATTATAATGATGAGTTGCCAACGTAGGGGACGGAAGGTGCACAGGTTCTTCACGGATAGCTCTCCTTCTTCTTTCTCCGATTGATCCTCAAGATACATCTCTTTTATTTCACCATCAACATCTTCCCATCCTCTCAATTTTTGCAGGGCTTCAAAGGAAATCACAACAGATTTGGGTCCATTTATTGTGCAGATCTCCAAACACTTTTATCATTATTTGGGACAGTAGTGTTACATCTTTGATGACCTTTAAACACAATGTCAGTTTAAAGATGTCAACTTTAGAGTTATTAAACAGATCACTGCCTTACAGATCACTCTACCTTAGGTACACATACTGCAAGCTCCACTGAAAAATGAAAGAAGTATATGAAACATTAAAAAAGCTATTATTGAAGATGTAATGTACATGATACAAGAAATGTGTAGTGGGTCATGCACGGGGTCTAAACAAATTGTGAGCATAGGTCTTTTTACTAGTGTTCTGCTGGTAAACTGGACCTTGAAGGTAACAAGACTTACCTCGCTTGGCCTTGTCTTCATTACCCTTGTTAAGTAAGGTGTACCTTGGACTCTCTGGGAAGAAGGGTAGAAAGACTAATTCTAGCACAGCAGGGATACCAGTCAGGGCCAACAATATTGGCCAACCTGGAAAAGACAGTACAAAAACAGTAATGTACATTTTTATTGTCTATGTTTACAAGATCCAAGAGAGCAGTGATTTAATCTAGAGAGAACTTTTCAGGTAAGCCTTAGCAAACCTTTCTTCTGTTTCCAAGATTGCAAATCTGAAATAGGACCACTTAATGATCTACGGTGACTTTACTAAGGTAACAGACTCCAACCTGAACCCTTTAGTTTAAACTAACACTCGTTCCTAATAAGTGATGACTCAATGCTAGAACTTTCCTGACCTCCTAGTCTTATAGACCATGTATGGCATCAAATCACGAGAGCGGCATTTTGCAGTACATCCGTGTACACTAGTGGACAGGCTGTGCTGCAAATGCCATGTATAGACCAAGAATAAAAAGTAGTTTGGGTGTACTGAACATATTATTGTTATACCATACAATCCACCTTCCACAGTGGAGAGCAGTAAATGGTCAGGTTGGTTGGGTAGATATAGATAAAAAACTGTAGGGTAACTTTTTTATATTGCACCCATATCTCGTACCTTGCAATAATCATATAGTTAATGATTTACTAGTTTGTGTCCTTACGATAATATGTCTATTTTTAAAACAAAATAGTGTTTTCCACAATAAAGATAAAAAAATGTACCTTTAGATTTTACAACTGCCATAACCATTTAAAACCCACCTTATTTAAGGAAGATCTTACCGTCCGTATTTCCAAGGATGAATCGAATTCCAAATATCTGTGCCATAAGGATACCAACAGTAATCATTAGTTGGGGCATGACTCCGATGCCTCCTCGAAGATTTTTGGGTGACATCTCTCCCACGTACATAGGGACGACATTGGAGGATAGACCTACAAGACATATGTTAGTTTAGTGGTCATCAGGGTACCAGACTGGCATCGCTTTCTCTGTGATGCATAACATACCTGCACAGATACCGATCACAAACCGAGAAACGATGATAATTTCAAAGGTTTGCGCCACAACACTGGTCCCCATCAAGATAGCTGGGACAATGGAGAAGATGTTGTTCAAGAGGAGTGTACCTCTCCTACAAGAGCAAATATGGAAATATAACCCGATTGACATCATTATGCCTAGATAGCTAATTAATATATAAAAAAAAAAACAGAAAATGACAACAGAATTATTCGCTGCATGCAGAACATTTTCTAGCTGTAGTCTACAGACTTACCTGCCAATTTTGTTCACCAGAGGGCCCACCATTAAGGAGCCAAAAAATCCTCCCAGTGGGTACAAGGACACTGTGAGCGACCAGAGCACAGACATGACATTACCAGTGATGTCTTTCTTATAATGCACAGAGTATGTTTCATTGTAAAATGCTTTCATAAACTGCAAAATATATGAATACAAGTGTCACTATGAAGACAAAAGCAAAACAAAATGGACACACAGAGTGCTAGTTATGAGGGGCACATTATCAGAAGAAACATAATGCTGTTTTTGAGGGATACATTATTAGAAGACCCCACAGTGCTGGTATGGGAGGGAGTGGGAAGGGGATCGGCGGAATGTTATCAGCAGACAGGCAGAGGTATCCCATTATGTGGCCACATTGTAACATTTGTACTAACAACGACTAATGGACATAAACTGAGGGAGGCTGAGTCAATAAATACAACTGATTTTGGGGGCATCAAATTTGCACTGTTTTAAATGCATCCCAAACAGTTTTTTCAAAGTGGACGGTCATTATCTAAATGATAAAAATCAGTACTTACTGGAGCAGGAGAGTTCACGGAGGCCACATTGTATCCGTACTGGAACGACGACCCAATTGTTGCCACCAAAGTACCCAGGGCTAGCGTGACTGTCAGCTTCTGTAATGAAACAAAATAAAGAGTAAAGAGCGACGTATAGAAAGCAACTACAGTGTTCAGATCAAAAATCCTAACGCTGTAATATTATTTACTGAAACAAAGGGAAGAATTTACTAGACGTAATGCACATGTGGAAAAAAATTTGGAAACAAATTTATTTTGTTAATTACACACTTTTCCAAAGACTATTTTGTCCCACTACATTCCATTAATTTACTTTTCCTTACAAATTTATAACAATAACTATGATTGCAACAGTAACCATTCCAAAACATTGTTTCCCCAAGACACTAAGACCTTAGGGTTATATTTGGACTTTAATGTATTCCTGCCTTGCGCCAAGAAGAATAAAACTATCATGATTTTGTTGGACAAGTTCATCAACCAACAAGTCAGTGACTATTTGAAGGAGATCCTCGGCCTCGACTGACTTCATGAGACGATCGGATAGGACATGGGTATTGGTTTTGGAATAACCCTTACAGCTTTTTTTAGTGGTAAGTTGTGAACAATCCATGGGTTGAGCCTTTGTCTTTGTCACACTTTATTTCAAGTGATTTGCCAAAAAACAGAGGCGTTCCTGGTATTATAGCTTACCTTTAGCTTGGGATATCATTTAAGAAAACTTAACTATCCTCATTATGCATTCAAAATGTTTGAATGGGAAAATGTGTTTTGCAATTTATGGTTTTGGTGCTGCCAACATGGACACATTAACTCTGTGTACATTCAGTGCTGGCAAAATGGCTTATGGAGATTTAACAAGAAGAAGAAGATGGATGTGTTCTGTGCCTGAATAGTTATGGTTATGATGACTAGGTAACAAGGCATGCCTCTCCATGATGTTATTGAGAAGGTAGTAAACATTGCATTGGGATCTTTCACGTGGAGCAACAAAAGGAAACCTCAAAACTGCCATATTGGATTAAAAAGTATCACTATTTATACAGATTTAATTGCTGAAGACAATAGAGGGAGAGGAAGTTTAACCCCTTAAGGTCACATGACATGTGTGACATGTTATGATTCCCTCTTATTCCAGAAGTTTGGTCCTTAAGGGGTTAAACAGAGGCCTGGCATTTTTGTGCCCAGAGGACTTTGTCAAAGTGGATATTCAGGTATGCTTTCATCACATATACAACATTGTAGACACATGAATACATCCTGTGTGCACACGCACAGCCAGCAATGGAACTGGACTAAGATCTGGCATTTAGATGCTGAGCTGAAAGCCTTTAGATCAGGGGTTCTCAACGTTAGTCCTCAGGACCCCCTACCAGTCCAGGGTTTAGGGATTATCTGGGTGTGTCTAAGGTGTTTAGAAAAAGAAAAAAAAGAACACCTTAGAGTCTAAGGTGTTTTTTCCCCTTTTTCTAAACACCTGAGACACACCCAGATAATCCCTAAACCCTGGACTGGTAGGGGGTCCTGAGGACTGGGTTGAGAACCCCTGCTTTACATGGTAACAGCAATTCATAGGGGCTGAACAATACATTTTACCTAAAATTAGGGGAGACGACTAATCACATTTTAATGTAAGTGAGGGGCCTACTATATATTTATTATTAGAAACTAGAAAAAAAAATGGTAAAGTAAAGGGTACAAGACTTTGAAAAATAATCTCTTTGCATCAACATTGACCTGTCAGATTTTACCATTTCTGAATATTACATTATGGGCATTTATTAGGTATTAAAACATAGCACCACTGTGCCCTCTACTTGGCGATGAAGGGGAATAAACAATGGGTGGTATGGTCAAAAATCAAGACTGCTGCACCATTGTTAATGGCATCAACAAAGGACAAGGACTAACCCTTAATCAATATCACTGTTTTGTTACCTTTGTTATCCTTACCTTTAATAGGATAGGTCATTACATAAACACGCAATTTAATATATCACTTATTAGTTATTAAGAATGCACGAAATGTTATATGAGATCATTAAGATACACTCTTAACCCTCTAGATGGGAGATGAAATTAAGAGTTTGACTTTATCTCAACGACAAAGAACAGTAAGTGCTGGACACTGGGCAAGTGGAGCTAATGCCAGGTGGGCACTGGCCAGATAATATGTTATGTAAGAAATATGAATGACATCAATTCTGCCAAGAGAATGCGGTCTAGTTATGAAGAAGCACCCAAAAGGAACTTATGCACAATGTGAACAAGCTACTATTACATGCGCAACTAAAATGCCAGGGCTTCACCAACTGTCAGCAAGTACCCTACATTGCCACTTCCCTTCAGCCATACCTAGTTTGCCATCATAAGTGAAAGTGCTTAACCTATGGATGAATGTGGTTTTTAAGAGCAAGGTTGTGTCATAAAGCCTTCTCGTACATCAGAGACCCTGGCAGATATTTAGCACTGTGCATCTATCATCCTCAAGGACTGTGGTGGACGCAAATAAAGACAATTCCATGTGATTTTCCGCCAACTTAAAATGCAATTTGTAAAGGTCAATGTATGGTTCTTTACTTCATTAGAAAGTAAAAACCTATACTATAATAATTCCCAGATTACTTTTGAATGCCCAATGGGTGCAACAAACTAATGGTTCAGTAGCAATCCCTAGGGCATGCCCTTCACCTCCACTGTGGACATCATTTGGAGTTGTGCCAGAACACCACTTAACAAAATTAAATACCCAGTGCATGCAACAGCTGCAAGGGGCAAGATACACTATCTCTAAATCTATGTGTGTGCATTTTGGAGATCTATTTTATTAAAATATTTGCATATTAATATATAATAAAATTAAATGTATTCATTATATTTTTATAAATACCAGGAAAATGTATAACCCCGAGGAGGTTCAGTTTAGTCTTACATATAGCAAATAACAGGTAGATCATAATTAGTATATAAACACACACCTGCTTTAATATACCTTATACATTTGAGTACTTATAATTCGAAAACTATTTAAATACTATTCTGGTACTGGGACAAGAAATACTTGGATCCACTAGCAAGACATGTTTCATTTCGCAAAAGTAAAATGTGTTAACACAAAAATGGCAACATTTCAAAGTCCCGTTATAAAAATTTCCAAGTTTATATTTCAGACAGAATAGTGGGTGTCACGCATAGTACACTTACCCCCCTCCTTTCCTCTGGCTGACCCTTTTCTTCTTGTAGGGACATTGGTTCTAGGACCCTGAGGGGTTAGATGCTGCCGACCAAAACTGCATAAAAAAGAAAAAGAGAGAAAATGGGACTTTGTGCTGAACTTTGGTCGTGTTATCAATTCAAGAGAAATTAACTGTTTTGTTTTTTTTTTCTCCATGGTACGCTGCCAAACAGTATAGGAAATGCCTACCTCCCAGACAAAATAAACATTATCTTGGCAGCAGGTATCCTATCTAGGTCATATAGAGACAGCTAATCAATAATATACATATTACATGTACAATAAAGATTCACATGTATCACGGGGAAACATACACTGATTTACGATGGTAAAATTGTATAAAGTCGAATAGAAATAAATGTAAACAAAATTCCGTGTTTTTCTTGATAACACCTCTGCTAATCTAAAGCTCACTGGATTTTCAACCTTGAACTCTTGTCTGTTGTTGGACTACAATTCTTGGAAAGATAAACTGGAAGACTGCATTAGAACTCCTGATTTAAAAGATAGATAATCTACTTTCTGACTACAACGCAATCTTGTATAACCACTGATTGTCTGTCAGCATACATGACAATTGCTCCCCTGATGTAGGCAATTTTGCCAAAACGTTGGGGGGCAATTCTGGCTATCTCCCTCTTCTCACTACTTCTGTTTCTTTCTCTTCCTTTTTATATGGTATGTATTTTCATGTTGGGTAGGTTTCCTTGAATATATCATTGTGACTTTATACCATTAATACCATTGCTGTGTCTTTTTTTCTGTTTGTGTGAATACATGTGTTTTTTTCGTATACTTTGTATATTTTGCATGGAGTGCTGTTTTGATATTATTGTTTATGTTTTTAGTACGCTCTTTGGGATACCTGGCATAGTGGACCCAATTAATAAAGTGATTATTTTTATCTTTATGGTTGTGCTCCTCATTTATTATTATTTATGAGTGATCGTGTCAGCTGGTATGATAACCATTATGCAAAAAAAAAAAAAAAATTGTTGTTTTTTTTTAAATTAAAAGTAGTTTTTAGTTAGAATCTAAGCATTTACATTTTTTTCCAAGTCACCCTGTAGTCCCTTATGTAACACATTACACCAATATGTGGTACTCACACTGGGCTCTTTACTAAAGTTTGAATTGTCATACATTCTAAGTTAAGTTTATATTTAAGACCAAAATGGCCATCCTAAAAACAAAAACTTAGGTTGAGAATTTTTATATACATGGAAAAGAAGGTGGAGTGTAGTTGGTTCTCAGGTAAGATGGTATTAATGTACACTGTAAAAAATAAAGAACATGGCCATAGCCTAGTGCAATACAGTCTGGTATGAATATATGAGCAGATTCAATAATTTGAGAATTTGTCCAATTTGCCTGGTTTTGCCTAAAATTTGAAATTCCCCTTTAACTTTTGACAATCCGTAATTTCGTGACTAACTCTAAATGTGTTGAGAATTCTCTTTAATAAGAATCTAAGGCACTCGTCATCACCTCAGTAGATGCCATTAACAGCAACCTGTGAGGGTATAGGTGTCCAGCATGTCATATCCAGGAGTAGCTTAGAGCAGTGTTCTGTGGTCCGTCTTCAAACACCATCACCTTGATTTAGCGGTTATACATTTGTGTTCTAATGATGACATTAATACTTGGACCACAGGTGGTCCTTATGAGTGACCAACTGAGCAAATGCACCATGTTCCAAGTGGAGGAGGGATCTCTGTAATATCTCTGCTTGTGGAAGATGCAACCATGAACTAGATCTTGAACATGCTACTAAATCCAACCACGTCGCACATTTACTCTTCGTAGCTCTATACCAGAGTGCTCAAGACTTTGTAGGTCACAGAGAAAGTATGCCTCCAGAAATTCTTACCATGCTTTAGCGTATCGGCGATTAACATGAACTAACAGGCCATGCTACTTTTCTATCTATTTATATTGCAAATAAACTTCTGTTAAGAAGTATAAGGTTTATTTTAATCACATGTACACTGCTGGCACATAAAAGTAGAAAAACAAAGTATACATTGCCAAAATATTTTATGAATGCATTTATTCATTCATTGGAGAAATGTTGCGGGCACATATTCACATATTACAGAATGCACAGTTTTGTTTTGCTTCATCGCCTAATAGGTGAGAAAAATGAGCATCATAGAGCAAAGAATTTAGTACGTTTAGAAGGTGAAACTAAAATGTATATAAAATGGTCCCACTTTGGCATATGTAAAGAATCTACTGGTGTTTTGAGGGAGGGTTTTCTTTATTTTTATTGCAGAATGGGAGAGGAACAGCAATGGACCTAAAGAAAAGGTTTAAAGCGGCACTGTCATGCCGAACATTATCTCCCTCTGTCAGGATCTGTTCTTCATTACTTCCTGTCTGCTCTAGTTTTCTTTAAAACATAAGACAAAATTTCTCTTCTGGAGGTTTCCTACGCCTGACCATCTCTGACCAGCGGAGGAGCAAAGTGTGCTTCATTTCCAGTGGTCAGAGAAATTTTCCCACAATTCTTAGCTTCCCTCCGTGTTCCCGCGATGCTTCCTTTCACTTTTCCCAAATGTCCTGTCATTTAGACAGAACGCCGGCGAAACTAACAGAATGAGAACAGTTTGTTCGTTCATGTTAGGATGCAATTCGGGACTTTGTTCGGATCGGAATTTCAGTAGACTAAATTAAACTCTGATCCTATTCGTGCTGTGGTTGCATCTTGCAGCCGCTTAGTAGATAACTCCCTAATTCCCTCGGTATCAGGTAGCTATTTACCAAAAGGCTGAAAGACCTAAATTGGTCTTCCAGCCAAATGTACTAATACTAAGTAAAGACTAGACATGCCCCTACTGCTATACCGCGAGTAGGGGCATGTCTAGTCCAGCCTGTGGCTGCTCGCTGTTAAAAAACAAACAAAAAAAAACACCTGTGTCGCGCGAGTGGGGGCTATTAAACTGCAGTTTGACTCAGAGCACTCTGATTGGTTTGCTTGAAATCCAACCAATCAGAGTGCTCTGTGTCATTTTACACAGGGTGGGAAAATTCCCAAAAACTTTCCGACGCTGTGTAAAATGACTAGCACTCTGATTGGTTGAATTCCAAGCAAACCGATCAGAGTACTCTGAGTCAAATTGCAGGGCATGGAAAGGCTTTATAAGCCATGCCCGCACCTGGTGAAAATGGATTGAGTTTTTAGCGTCTGTTTTTTTCTTTTTCGTCTGATTTTTTTTGCGCCTGGGTTTTTCATTTTAGTTTTTTACAAGTTCGACGGGTATTGTGGTTTTTATTTGGCCTTTTTTGGGGCTTAAAAATAATTTTTGAAAAAATAAGACATCAAATTGTAAGTTTTATTTTATTTTTCAGGGGTGGGGGCTGGGGGAGAGGACAATAGGTCCCCCCAATATTGTTTTTAAGGCCCCCACCCGCCACTCAGGGGTGGGGGCTGGGGGGGAGGCCAGTAGGTACCCCCTAATTGTTATTTATGGCCCCCACCCGCTGCTCAGGGGTGGGGCCCGGGGGGAGGACAATAGGTCCCCCCCTCATTCTCATTTAGGGCCCCCACCCAACGGGAATGAGTGGGGGCCGGGGGGAGGACAATAGTTCCTCCCCCTTATTGGTATTTATGGTCCCCAGCTGCTGCTCAGGGATGGCCCGGGGGGAGGACCATAGGTCGCCCCCCCACATTCTCATTTACTGCCCCCACACACCGGTCATGGGTGGTGGCTGGGATAGAGGACAATATGTCCTTATTGTTATTTATGGCCCCCACCCACTGCTCAGCGGTGGGGGCCGGGGGGACAATAGGTTCCCGCCCCATTCTCATTTAGGGCCCCCACAATCCCATTTTAGAAAAAATAAGACATCAAATTGTAAGTTTTATTTTATTTTTCAGGGGTGGGGGCCAGGGGAGAGGACAATAGGTCCCCCCCAATATTGGTTTTAAGGCCCCCACCCGCCACTCAGGGGTGGGGGCTGGGGGGGAGGCCAGTAGGTACCCCCTAATTGTTATTTATGGCCCCCACCCGCTGCTCTCATTCTCATTTAGGGCCCCCACCCAATGGGAATGAGTGGGGGCCGGGGGGAGGACAATAGGTCCTCCCCCTTATTGGTATTTATGGCCCCCAGCTGCTGCTCAGGGATGGCCCGGGGGGATGACCATAGGTCGCCCCCCCCACATTCTCATTTACTGCCCCCACATGGGTGGTGGCTGGGGTGGAGGACAATATGTCCTTGTTGTTATTTATGGCCCCCACCCACTGCTCAGCGGTGGGGGCCGAGGGGGACAATAAGTTCCCGCCCCATTCTCATTTAGGGCCCCCACCCGCCGGTCATAGGTGTGGGCTGGGGGGGATGACAATAGGTCCCCCACCCACATTCTCATTTAGGGCTCCCACCCACCGGTCATGGGTGGGAAGGACAACAGGTGTCCCCCCTTATTTTTATTTATGGCCCCCACCCACTGCACAAAATAAAGTTTAAAAATGAATCACCCTAACATGGGGTGCTTAGGGTATTTGGGTATGACTAGGGGGTCAATTAGATCTAGTAGAGTTAGGAGGGGGATTAAAAAAAACAGGATTTGGCCATGACAGTGCCGCTTTAAGAGCATGTTTTGCACACAGTGTTGGGGATGAATGGCTTAATTCAATCATTTGGATCTTGGATCTATCATTTGTCATCCACCAGCATCACTGCAATGTGGGGCCAAAAAAACATGCGTTTGCATCATTATGTCTATGTTCATTTAATTTATTAAGTTTGACCCTGAATCAGTTTCCTTCACTCGGGGTGAATGTGAGGAATGTCATGGCTGATAGTCTGCAGAAGATAATTTATACTAGACTGATGATAATAGTTGAGGCTATGTATTACTAGAAATGTTAGAATTTTAGGTTGTAAAAGGTTGTAAGAGCAAATACATCACAGAAAAATGAAATGGTATTCCAAATAGCTGAATTTAAAGGGACACTATAGTCACCAGACAGCTTATTGAATTTGTTCTGGTGAGTAGAATCATTACCTTCAGGCTTTTTTCAGTAATAAATCGTCTTTTCAGAGAAAATTCAGTGTTTACATTACAGCATAGGGATCACTCCACTGATCACTCCTCAGATGGCTGTTAGAGCTGCTTCCTGGGGCAGTGCTGCACATTGTGAATGCCATTCAGTGTCTCCACTTCTGCATGGAGACACTGAACTTTCCCAATAGAGAAGCATTGATTCAATGCATCTCTATGAGGAGATGCTGATTGGCCAAGCCGGTGTTTGGCCTGCCCCTGTCCCGACCTCCTTGTCGATCTCAGCCAATCCAATGCTTTTGCATTGGATCAGCTAATATCATAATTTATGATGCCATCCGAGTAGGTGGATTGGGGCGGGGCCTGGAAATAGGGTGAGGCGGCAAGCCACCTAAATGGTGGTTTCAACACTATAGGGTCAGAAATACATGTTTGTGTTCCTGACCCTATAGTGTTCCTTTAACAAGTAACCCTGTAAATATTTGGCATTCATGGAATACAAGTAAATAGTATTTGCAGGTAATATCAAGTGATTTAATTACTAATAGGCTATGCAATATATAAAATAAATAAATATATATATATAAATATATGTTTATCAAGGTAGGTTCAAATAAGGCTTTGCTGGCTCGTGTACATCAATAATTATATGTAAATGCTAAATGATGGCTTGACTCAGTACATCTGCACTGCCACCTGCTCTGCTGAAAATAATTCTTATATAACATTGCAAATTATAAATACCTAGGTATTTAAAACATTATTGATAACCTACAGTCAAAACAGAATGAATTATTTAAGCATTAAAAGTTCATTCCAGTCATGTTATTATATGGGCCATTTATTTCTCACTAAACAAACATGTATCCTTTTTAACTTGATCACTATCAAGTGTGATTATTTATTAAACTATGTGTGTTAATGAATTTTAACATATTTCCAAACTCAAACTACAGGCTCCTCTTGGGGTGGTATAGGACCCCCAAGCTTTTACACTCCATTTTCAGAAATCAGCCTAGCTCTTGTTGGCAATGTAGGACAAAAGAGGGTACTCTACTGTATATCTGGTTGGAGCGTATGGGGTGGTATTGGACGCCCAAGTTTTTACACTCGATTTTCAGAAATCAGCCTAGCTCTCGTTGGCGCTGTAGGACAAAAGAGGGTACTCTACTGTATATCTGGTAGGAGTGTTCAGAGATAGTGCTACACTGGAGGAGCATCCTCCTCCCTATTTCCACCCTAAAGAGTATCTATTGCCTCATATTAAATTGCCCATCTCCATCTCTTCTCAAACACCTCCTGAATGCTGGCAAGACTCAGATCCTGGTCCTCTGGAGGAGTACTCTCCTTCCAACGTTCTGACAATGGGTTGCAAAGGACGAGGAAATTAGAACCATGGTGGAGATGATTGCCTCCCTATACCAGAGAAAGGAGCATTATCGCTCCACTTGGGCACCATGCCTGGACTTCCTGGATGCGGGACATCTGGGGAACGGAAGGACATCTGGGGGATGGGAGAACAACTTATGGGCGATGAAAGGGGTGGTCAGCCCCTTTCCTGTCTCTTGATACCCTCTTATTCTTAGCTCTTTGCCTTTCCTGAATTTTCCCTCTGCTTTTCTTCTCTTCTCCCTGCTCACTCCCATGCGGGGAGTCTGCCCTTTACCCTATCTCGCTGCCTTTTATTCATTATTCATAGTTCTACCAGAACACAGCCTCTGGATTTAGTCCAAAGCTTCCTCTGCTCTACCCAGGTCACATTATCTTGCGTACTGAGACTAGAGAATGATGTGCTCCACTTGTTTGTTGCTCACCCTAATAATAGCTAGGCTAGGGGGGGCATTAATCTAATACCTGAAATAAATATACATACATATTTGCCACTTTGACATTAGATATTTTTACATCACTATTTCAACTTTGAGGTTTATTTACTAAACATCAAAAATGTAGTAAATTAATAGTTAATAGACAATATAAAGCCTAAAACAGCCAAGCTGTGTGTATATAGCTGAGTGAGAGATTTTTTCTAAATAAGCAATTTTTTCCCCAAATTTAGCATTTTATTTTTTAGTTTGCTACAGGTCAGCACTTAGTGAACAAACCCCTTATGGTGTTCCCTTATTACAGCTACTGGTTTTAATTATCACATAAGGAATTATCATGAACACGGAACCAAACATGCACAATGTAATGCAGTATAGTGTGGAGAGAGAATCAATTCACTGCTATTGTTTTAGCGTCAGTTTGGAAATGTGGGTTTGAATTCACATCAACTCACTGTTTAGTAAATAGCGACCCATGTATAAAGTGAAGCAAGATATAGCATTGTGTAATTAAGCTCTCTGCTTTATAGGAAAGGAAAAACAAATACCGTTGCGTAACGATCTCTGCTAGAATAAATCACTCCATAGGTGTATTTTACTTCTTAAATTCATGATACTTCCAGAGCGAATTTTAAGGAATTCAAAGAGAATTTAACATTTTAGGTAAATAGTCAAATGGAGTCAAATATTCTCCAGGTATTTTATGTTTTCAATTCTACTATTTTGAGATTCACTTTAAATTGCTGACAGTTTACACATATTTTTCTAATTTGACAAATTTGGCCCAAATTTTCTGATTCACTTTGAATCCCAAACAATTCTCACTTTAGTTAATAACCCTGTCCTGCCTTCAGCTAAGTGAAAGTTTGTCGCGCTCACGTCTGGAAAGGTCTGTCGGTTGACCTTTGATAAGCAGAGAGCTGCTGGCCAAGCTAAATATTTTGAAAAGTTGCTGGAGATTCAGAAATATTCAGAAGGTTCCTTTACATCAACCCCGTCCTTTGCTGGAAATTCTGTTCACACATTCTTTGCAGAAGTAGGCACATATTTTGCTTGTCTGCACTACGCAATGTTTGTATCAGTTATAAAAACTCACCAGTGTAACAGGTAATATGGATCCGGCTTTTCCTTCCTACCTTCTCAATGCACTGTGAAGCACCTGACGTATGTGTATATAGAGAAATCACATCCATGTGCCAAACGATGCACACACCCCGTAGCTATCACTGGCACTGGGTTAATTGCCAGCTTTGCCTCAAATGATCGTATTCTGCATTTAAGACTAGGAATAAATAGCAACATCATTGACCAACATGTACTGTACCAGTATTATGCTTAATTAATTATGCATGCAAGAGCTCATTAACAGCTAAAAAAAAGAAGTGCCAACGAAAAATGACGTTAGTGCTTTAAGTGGATCTGTGCCTTCCCGAAATCCTGTTGATTTACATTTTGGCAGGTTCTAGTTATGGTGTCCCCTTCTAAGAGGATGTAGATTTGGTTTTGGTTGTAGAGTCTGGCTCACCTCTAGCACACTAATTCCAATCTTGATGTGGGAATTCTGAAGGGAACACTCAGCTCCACAAGGTATGTTTCTTTAACATTGTTGCAATAGGGTTACCAAGATCTGTGGTGAGATTAAGTGGTTATAGTGCCTACAGTGTCATTGAACCCTATCTCTCCCAGCCTCCTATTGTGTGATTAAATAGAGGGGACTCTTAGCAATGTCCCATCAGAATATTATTGTTCTATGCTTGCGGTTTGATTTCTATTTAATAGTTAATTTTCATAATTCTTTTTTTTAAAAGGCACCTTTTCAGTGAGACTTTGGCACTGCAAAAGGTGATTTTGCTCCCCCATATATTGTCAAATAAGCCCTACTTACAAAGAGAGATCTCCATAAATAATCAACACTCAGGGATCCAGGCTGAGAGTGTAAAGGTATGATATCCAGTTGGCTTAGTAAATATACTTCCTTTATGTTACTTAACATGATGTCATGTATTTAAAAAAATCATTTGATTAAATAAAAACCACTATTGTATAAATCAAGTGATCTAAACGTTACTACCACCCGCAGCTTAATAATCTTGGGTGAAAGCCAACCATATCGGTTTTCATTGCATGCTCACATTATCTGCAAAGTATTGGCCATTATTAGCTATTCATGTGATCTTTCTGTGGTTCGAGATTCAATACAGAAGGTTATTCATTAATGTCAGATAAAGATTTATCCTGCCAACAAAACACACACGGTCATCACCCCTGGTTACAAGTTTCAACTATTTGGCCAGCACAGTTATAACGGCTTTGCTTAAAGAGACACTATCACGATTATATGGAGGCAGATCAGTGTTCTCTGACATCTAACATATAAACATTTGACATCAGCATACCCCGTACCCAAATTTCACCACGCTCAACTCTCCAATCTCGCAGAAACCTCAACTGCCTTTCTCCACCAAACTCCAAAATCTCCTTTTACCCATCTCAAATCTAACTTGCCCTCATTTTGTAACCTCACTCTACAACTCAACTCTCTCCTCTCAACTCGACATCATGGCACCTCCTACAATTAAACACAGCAAGCGCCCCCAATTACAACCCTGGCACACAAAGCTGACCCATTACCTCCAAAAATGTTCTAGAACTGCTGAACACTGCTGGAGAAAGTCTCACTCTGCATCTGACCTCCTCCACTATAGATTTATGCTGTGCTCCTACAGCCTGGCTCTTTCCAGTGCAAAAGTAAATTAATTTAACACCCTCATAAGTACACTGTCCCATCAACCCAAACACCTATTTCACACTTTTGATGCTCTTCTGCAGCATTTTACTCCCCCTCCTTCTACCACCTTGTCCACCACAAACTTTGCATCTTACTTCACTGAGAAGATCTCCACAATCATAGAAGAGATCTCTAATTTCTCTCCTTCCCCTACCAATATATCACCCAACCCCACTCCCTCCACCATTCTACATTCATTCGCACCTGCTACAGCAGAAGAGGTTTCTGCTATGCTCTGGTCCTCCCACTCTACCACCTGTTCCCTCGATCCTATTCCTTCATATCTCATCCGCACTTTGTCTCCCTCTCTTGCTCTTCCTCTCACTAAAATTTTTAATCTCTCCCTTTCCTCTGGCACATTTCCCTCACCCTTCAAACATGCAACTGTAACCCCGATTCTGAAAAAGCCAAACCTTGGCCCCAACTCCCCATCCAACTACCGCCCTATCTCGCTACTGCTATTTGCCTCCAAGATCCTGGAGAGAGTTGTGTACACCACACTGACTGACTCTCAAATCCAACTCTCTGCTTGACCCCCTTCAGTCTGGATTCTGCTCTGGTCATTCTGTCGAAATGGCTGTGACCAAAGTATCCAACAATTTAATTGCTGCTAAACCTCACGGCCATTGCTCTATTGTAATTCTTCTTGATCTTTCTGCTACCTTTGATACTGTTTATCATCAACATCTTCTACGCATTCTCCATAATTTTGGTCTACAGGATACTGCTCTCTCTTGATGCTCCTCCTACCTTTCACAGCGCTCTTTCAGTGTTTCTTTCTCTGACTCTGCCTCTTCTCCCCAACCACTCTCTGTCAGTGTCCCCCAAGGTTCTGTCCTTGGTTCTCTATCTATACTGCCTCCCTTGGTAAACTCATCAGCTCCTTTGGCTTCCATCATCATTTCTATGCAGATGACATGCAAATCTACCTGTCCTCTCCTGATCTTTCTCTGCGATTTCCAACTGGATGGCTGCTCACTTCCTTAAACTCAACCTGTCCAAGACAGAACTTCTGGTCTTTCCTCCCTCAAGTGTTACTACTCCCGTGTCTGTCTCCCTCCAAGTCAACGGCGATACCATCACCTCTACCTCCCAGGCTCGTTGCCTGGGTGTTCTTTTTGACTCCAACCTCTCCTTCACCCCTCATGTCCAATCAATCGCCAAATCCTGTCGCTTCCATCTCAAAAACATAGCGCGCATCTGCCCCTATTTAACACCGGATGCGGCGAAGGTGCTGGTTCATGCTGTTGTTCTCTTTTGCTTTGACTACTGCAATACCCTTCTCAGTGGTCTTACGTGTTCCCAGATTTCACCGCTGCAATCTATTATGAATGTGGCGGCAAGGCTCATTTTCCTGTCCGCTCGCACTTCCCATGCCTCCCCGGTCTGTCAGTGCCAGCATTGGTTCCAGTTAGATATAGGGCTCAATTTAAAATTCTGGTGCTTGCTTAGAAGTTCCTACATAATGCTGCTCCAACCTACCTATCCTCCCTAATACATAAGTATGTCCCGTCGAGGCCCTTGCGCTCTGCCAAAGACCTACATATATCCTCTCTCCGTACTCCCACCTCTAATGCTCGCCTCCAAGACTGCACCGTTCCTGTGGAACTCCCTTCCCTTCTCCGTAAGACTTTCACCCAGTCTCCACTCATTCAAAAAATCATTGAAAACTCACTTCTTCAAGAAAGCATATTAATTAAACTGTTAGCAGGTTTTTATCCCCCACCCCCCCATGACTCCTCTACTGCAACTGTCAAAAATGACCTACTAAGCCCTCAGTGAATACTTTTCTAATAACCTACTTCGTACCACTACTTTTACCTTTTGTGTCACTATACCCCACTCCCTCTAGATTGTAAGCTCATTGAGCAGGGCCCTTAACCCCTGTGTCCAGTTGTCTCCAATGTCTGTTACTCCACCCATTGTACAGCGCTACGGAATCTGATGGCGCTATATAATAAAATAATAATAAACAAATAAATGTATATATATATATATATATATATATATATATATATAAATATAAAGCAAAAAAACAACAAAACACGCATATGCAATTTTGAGCTGTAATATTGCTTCTCAACCATGTGACTAATCTATGGGCTTTGTATAAAAAATATATATATATATATATATGTGTGTGTGTTTTGTATAAAATAGTTACTGATATTTTAAAAATTATGAGATTTTGTATACAGATATGATTTATGTAATGAGTGATAATTTATAAAAAAAAATGTGCAGATCTATTGAACGCCATATAAAGGTTTCAGTTTCACTAAGTTTAGAAAATACCTTCCTTTAGCTGTTGTGGCATAGCAAGCCTGTCATGCACTATCTATGCACAACTACAAATAAAGATTAAGTAAAAAAAAAACGAATAAACAAAAAAACGCATATGCAGTCACAAAAAGGAACACACGCCACAAACAGATAAATCTAATGATTATTTTATTACAGAGTCCTCTATATTCGGTGACAGCCTTCGAAATCAACATATCCCTGATAAAGTCCTGACTGCACCAAACGCGTCGGATTATTTGACCATACAGTTGCCATTTGCTTTTTTTTTTTTTTACTGCTTGTATATCCACTGGCTCAATATCCTCTCCTCTTAGAGAGATCTCCTCCTTCATTGTGCTCCACTTGCAGGGGAGATATGCCTGTTTAACTGAAACTATTGTGCATTTACCCATTAAATTTTATTTTTTTTATACAGTATTGCACTATTCTGCACTTCTCTTCTTGTATTCATCTCAAGATGGCTGCGGATTGAGGATACACCTTAGCAGATATAGCCCAATGAGAGAGAGACACACAAATACATTTCTACTTTGAAAGTGTTTTTCTACCCCCTCCCCCTTTTCTCATTGGTGTAAAGCTATATTACACTATATGTGGTCTGTTCTTGTATTATAAATATCTATATCTGTTTATAGACACTCCAGTCTCATTTTTAAAGTCTGTTCCCCATTCTGTTTATAGGTTGTATTGTTTTTTTTATATTGGCACATTTTCACTACCCTGGGTGTTTTCTATATATTTTATTAGATCCCTCCACCTATTCAGATTTGTTCATTGATTTCTAACCTCAACTGAAGCATTTACCGAGGTGAGATGTGGGGGAAAGTAACATCCAGACCTCATACAGCTACTGGCACCATAATTATCTCATGATCCCCTGAGTGCACTTGTTCATAGTCCTCATATAATATTGGACCATGAACGCATGCAAGGAATGCACAATCAGTGAACTCCATGGGTTTACATTGTATGCAAACCGGTCCTTTGGCAGCCTTGCATATGACATTAAATTAAGGATTGATATTAAATAAAATAAATATATTTTGGAGGAGAAATATAGTAATATAAGCCATAGCTAGTTTCCATGTTCACTAAACACCAGATTGTGAACAAAATCAGGTAAAAATTTGCCAATTACAACTGTAGTGACAATTCTCATTTTTACTAAAGCCAAATATGGTCATAATTCGTTGAGCCCAAGCAAATCTGCAGCAATCGCCTGGATGCATTCGGTGTCCACATTAATATTGGTGCTTTAGCATCCAAATCTTATACCAGTGATGGCTAACCTTGACACCATAAATTGTTTATGGACTACATTTCCCATGATGCTTAGCTAGCTCCCAGCCAATCACTTGCTCCTCATTTACAAAACTGGCTTGGAAAGCCTGGGAGAGGAAGGAGGAGAGGGGGAGTTGAGAATTGCGCCATAGGGAACTCCTGGCACCATAACATAATTTAGATAAAGTTGTTATTGTTCCTGGAGTATCCCTCCAGGCATGAACATCATCAACCACATATTGACTGCCCAGGAGCTTGTCTAAAACACCTTAAGACATTAATTAGTACCCACCACCCCCAACTCACCATATTGTGTTTCTCTACTATCCAATAACCCTCATGATTTAATTTATAGGTTTGTTTCTGTCACTTTCCCAAATAAAAATAAAACTTACATAATTAATACAACTGATAAAGAACGGTCTACGAGATGTTGCTGTAAACACTATGCCAATATGTGATGTTTAGGGAATTGTCTTGTCAATGTTAATTATAATTGTGCAATACAAATGAAGTTTATAATATAGTTTTAATTTCTTTCAACTAAACTACTTTTTATGCAAGATACCAGCATATTAAATCTAAAAATTTAAATAGGTCCACTCCACCCATTACAATATTAAAGGACCACTCTAGGTACCCAGACCACTTCAGCTTAATGAAGTGGTCTGGGTGCCAGGTACCTCTAGGATTAACCCTTTTTTTTTATAAACATAGCAGTTTCAGAGAAACTGCTATGTTTATACTGAGGGTTAATCCAGCCTCCAGAGCCTCTAGTGGCTGTCTCATTGACAGCTGCTAGAGGCGCTTGCGTGCTTCTCACTGTGAAAATCACAGTGAGAGCACGCAAGCTTCCATAGGAAAGCATTGTAAATGCTTTCCTATGCAACCGGCTGAATGCGCGCGCGGCTCCTGCCGCGCATGCGCATTCAGCCGATGACGTCGCGAGCAAGGAGGAGAGGAGGAGTACAGCTCCCCGCCTGGCGCTGGAGAAAAGTAAGTGTTTAACCCCTTCCTCTCCCCAGAGTCCAGCGGGAGGGGGACCCTGAGGGTGGGGGCAGCCTCAGGGCACTATAGTGCCAGGAAAACGAGTATGTTTTCCTGGCACTATAGTGGTCCTTTAATTATACAGTATTAATTTTCAATTTATTAATTATTAATATTCAATCAAACATAACGTAAGGCCATTCTGGCATAACAAATGTGCAAGAGTGCCCAAGAGATAAATGCAGAATTTTTAACATTTAAAAAAGGTATCATTTGGATTTATTCTGAATACATTAAAGGGACACTATAGTCACACAGACCACTTCAGCTCAATGAAGTGGTCTGGGTGCCAGGTCCCCCAGGTTTTAACCCTTCAGATATAAACATAGCAGTTTCAGAGTTGTGTTTACATTGCAAGGTTAATCCAGCCAGTAGTGGCTGTCTTCTTGACAGCCGCTACAGGTGCTTCTGCGACGCTGGATGCGAAATTCGCATCCTGCGTACAGAGCGTCCATAGGAAAACATTGAGAAATGCTTTCCTATGGACTGTTTGAATGCGTGTGCAGCTCTTGCCGTGCATGCGCATTCCACTCCACTTAGGAGCTGACATCAGCGGAGGAGAAGAGGTCACCATCGCCGAGGGAGCCCGGCGCTTGATTAAGGTAACTTAAGGGGTTTTAACCCCTTCAGTGCCAAGGGAGGGGGGCCCTCAAGGTGGGGGGTCCCAAGGATGACATAGTGATCCTTTAATTTGGTTGCTGAGAAATTAGCATCCAGTGAAGAAAAGAATCCGATGTGCCTGCACGAGGCTTTAGTGTGTTTTAGAATTTAGTGGGTTGGAATATTTCTGTAACCCTCCCAAGTCTATTCTCATTGTAAGCTGCCAAACCCAATTAAATCTATTCTGGTTAAAGGCGTTGTCAGATATGTGCATGATCAAACCTTTCATTACTCGAAGTAATTGCGAAATAAAGTAAAATTCGGAAAGTTTATATAATTTGTATAAGATCATAACCAACAGCAGGTGTATTGGTAAATTATATTAATATAGAAAACTTCATTATTTCCCACGGATCCATATTAAAAGACAAAACATGATAGGTATAAAAAAAACATATTTTAATAATATTTTTTGGTCAGTCCACAGACAAAAAAGAATATTTACAAAATAAGAGGCACTTTATTACTCCTCCACGTTTAAAAAGACATTAGGAGTTATTGTCACCCAGTACAAGGACAGAGTCACAATACGTAAATGACATCTTTATAAATGCCATGCGAATACATAGGTCTCTTACAAAAGGTGGAGTTTAGTATTTTTCAATTGTATAATTCTGTTCTCACAAAAAGATGAAAACTGGGAACAAGTTAACTGTATCCCACATTTGTAAATAATTATTTTTTCACATGATAAATGCTTAATTCCTCGGCAGTCACCCAACAATCAACTTGACGTTAAGACCATTGGTTCAGCCTCTTTTAATGCTGTTTTTAAATATGACGGTTTATAATATCTAATTCAAGACTTAAAGAGACACTGTAGGAACTCTGTCTACTTTATCTCATTGAAGTGGTTATAGTGTGTGGAGTTTCCTGGTTCCATAATGTCATTTAGCATCAGACAGTTTTTAATGTTTTTAAGTTTCAATGCTAAAAGAAAGTCCCCAGCAACCCATCCCCTCTGTGCTGTTCGGGCTAATGAGGCAGTATTAGCCTGACTAGCAATGGGCAGCTGTGCTTGGTTGAACGTGTCTGCTGACTGCTTTTAGCCTATCAAAGTGCCTGTTTCTGGTATGAATGTGTCTGGCTACAAGGTATCTCTGTCTTCGCCACACCTAGAGTAATCGGTGGCCATTGGACCATTATTTAGTGTTGAGCTGCTCGAATGATTTAACATTAAATGGACAGACAGGGCCAGGGGACTCCAGGTACTATAACCAATTCATTGAGAGGAAATAGTTATAGTGACTACAGGGTCCCTCCCTTTATTATGACTACAGAGAATGGATTAAATCCTGTACTCCGAACGGAAATCGTAAGTAACAAAAAGGAATAGAATATATATTATATAAACAATGTCATCAGTTTGCAAACTGATTGGAGTGTTCTCTATTCCAAAACTAAAAAGTCATGAACTGTTCGTGCAAATGCGATTTAGGGATAAACAGACCTCCAGCTGCCATTAACAAAGGAAGATCCCATCTACAAGAGAAACAGCTTGCAGCAAGAAAAACAAAAATTAAAAAAAAAGGTTTATTTAAGTAGGAAAAAATTAGAAATTTCCAATATTTCCACCGTCATGACCTATTTGTAACATTTATAGTTACACGTCTTTGCTTTGTAAACCTTGGGGCACAGTACTGTTTCAGTGTATGCTGTTATCACAGCTAACACTTCATTATGTGTTCAATGGCATAGATTGTCAACGCAGATCCTTACGAAGAACAGCAGCAATTGGGATGACAAAGTGTTGAACCCACATTATTTAATGGAGGAGATTTTGAAAACACAAACTGCTGGTAGGTCCTGAGAATGACTTTCAAAGCTTACAGCACAAACCAGAATTCGGAAACTTGTAGACTTCCAAGTCTACAATCTTCTTTGTTTGTATTGGTTAGTCTGTCAGCTGTATACAAGTGGAGAAATCTCGATGTAACCAAGGTCACATATGGAAAACTTTAAGTGCAGAGCGCAGGTTCATTTGCTACATTTCTTCTCTACCAGTGGTAATAAAGATGGTAAATATTGTAAACGAGCAATATGGTTCCCAAATAACCACCAGAAGAGTCCATACTATATTTTCATAGAGTCCTTGAACAAACAAAAAAAACTCCAAAACATATTACACACAAAAACAATTAAAAAATTCGCACACACTTTTGGATGGAGAGCAGAGTCCCAAGCAGTGTGTAGCTCTCTTATGGTTTCCAAGTCAAAATAATAATAATAATAATCAAATTTCTGCTACAGTTCTTTTACAGGCTCCTTAAAAAAAGAGGGTTAATTTCACTGATCAGGTTCATGTCTTAAAAGCCCTTCTTTGTATAATTAAGTCATGAAAGCTGGCACCAGCACAACCTAAGGAAGTTTTCACATGACACATGTACACCAGGAGCAAGGTCATGTCCTTGGCAGATGGGTCGGCCACTTTACCCCCTCTCCTGCATCTTCCGTGGAACCATAGTTGAATTCCGGCTCCACAGACACATCGATTTGTCTGTATTCACTACTGCTACTCCAACTGGGCTTGCAACACCAGCAGGTCAGTGATGTCAAAAGGCGCGACCTAATTGCCCGAGTGCACAATACGAACATGATACAATTAGCTCCTCCTTGAAAGGTGTTTCCGATACCCTAAAAGAAGAAACAAATTGTGTTAAGGTATAGGCAATGCAAGGACCTGCCATCAAACACAGAGGGTGGGGATGGTGAAAGTTATTTTGTTAACACTGAGAACTTTGAGGCAGACAGAGATTTCTGGACAGTTATAGGAATTTTTGACGGCCTACAATAGGTGGTCCCTAATATATTCTAAACTTGCAAAGCGTATCCCTGTGTTAATGTGTATATAACCATATAACTATCGGGAAGTACAAAGTGCAATATGAAATCAGAGGATACAGGTAGGGTAGTTGTATCCATTGGGTAATGGGAGTAATTTCATTTGGACTGACCAAGAAAGCTTCTTGCACACACAAAATTAAAATAAATAAATACATTTTTTAAAAAAGGGGGGAGAGAGCAGAAACATTACATTAACACTCCCCCTTACCACAGTCAGCTGACTGCTCATGGATTCATCAAGGAGAAACGTGAGGAATTAAGCAAGTATTTATTATATTTTGTCTCTTATGTTTTTCTGTTTATTCTTTTTCTGAAGTAAGAAGGTAGCGGAAGTGTTAAAGGTGGAATAAAAACCAGATACGATTTTAATCAAAGGATATCATTTCACAATGCTTTGACTTTTCTGAAGCTGAAAGGATTAAAAAGACACAACTAGCATACTTAAGAATGCAGTTGGCCATCTGGGGATCACAGTACTCTATTTGGGACAAACATTTGCTGTAATGGAAGATTGACTTACATGAAGAATGACGAGTATGACGTTATGAACTGCTGGGGAACCACACAGAGTCAAAATGAACCGAATGGTGCTCCAGACACGAAGGAAGATAAATATAATGGGGATGAATACCAGCTTCTTATCGGCAATGGTTCTGGGCTGATACACAGGAGTAACGGGCAGGATCGGGCGATATTCTGAAAGAGCTGCATGCTGGGAAAAGAACAGAAAAGTCAATACCGGTTTAAAAACCACATTATCACTGAAATTGAAGAAGTTTTGATGGATGTGCTTACCATACCCTGAAAATCCTTCTTCACAGATTAATTGGGTGTCTTTAATAGCACAGTAGTTATTAACCGGCGCATTTTACACATTAATTATGATATCTTCTACTCTGTAATTTCCTACTGCAATCAAGATGGATGGGTCTGGGAAATGATTAATGCAAATCACTATTTCACAGCTTTATTTGAGACTCTCTGCAGTAGATGTAAATCTTGGGGCTTTGCAACAAAATACAAAAACCTCAAATAGAAGGATGCTTTTTATTTTTGTTTTTCGTGTAACATTTATATAAAGAATTAATTTGGGTTCAACTGCAGCCTGGAATGTTCTGTGAACGAATTCTGTGATTCTGGATTTTGTGAAACTCCTTTGTTCCATTAGAATGTAACGACAGATCTCTCTCACCTTTGACATACATTCTGATTGCCGACACATTCACTGAGACAGAATGTCTGTACTTGCGCTTGATAAATATGGTTGTTTTGGGTAGAGCAGAGGTGGAGAAGGCCAGGGCTTAGCCACATCTTTTTGTTATGGGAACATTTATCAAGTTTAAAATAACACTTTACACACACCATGGTAATTTAAACATATCTAACCGTTTAACTATTTGCCTGACACAGGAATAAAGTACGCACCCCCTGCTGTGCTTTAAAAGGTTAATATTTCTGTAAATGCTTTTGAAATCTTTTAATAAAATATCATGTCAATGATAGGACAAAAAACGGATGTCATGCTGGTAAACAATTTAATTGTGTGCAGGCTATTACTGGGTGAATTTTCGAGCATATATGCAAACACGTAGAGTCCTGTTAAAAACTGTGTGAATGTCGTTGATTTTGAACTTCGAAAGACTGGATTGAATTGTGAATATAAGTGTATGTTCACAAGTAACAAGTCCAGGTGGACAGAATATGCATAAGGTGTTTCCTTTGTGTCCAAAAGCTACCACTAAGGAGGGAAATGGTGGCCAGTATAAGACCACTTAAATGGCCTTTTAGAAATCTGAGGTTCTGTGTACAATGAGTTAGGGATTGGGGAGAAACCTGTAAATGTGTTTATTTTAAAAAATTATTACATTGGAAATAAATTAATTTACAGCAACAGAAGTGACCAAATGCAAACAATGTTTAAATATGTAAAAAAATAAATAAACAGAAAACCCTTCTTTAATGAAGGTTACTCATGCAAATTCATTGCTACACAAGTTTCACTTCACTAAATTCAAACCACATACATGTCAGCCAGTAAACATGACATCTACTTATTTCTTAAGTAAAAGTCACGCCTTTGAAAAGTGATTTTGATCTGATTTTATTTTTTTAATTTTTTTAAGAAATCTGGGTCAACATCCGGGGTCACAATTTATTTGTGATGTTTTTTTTAAATGACCGGTGGTAGCTGTACATTACCTTAAATATGCCATCTTTTGTCACTATTCAAATTCTAACAAACCTGCTTCCAGTATTAACCAATGTAGTTCATAAGAGGCATTATATATAAACACATTCTAGATAGAACCTTTGGGGGGTTTCTGTTGAACCAGAGTTTGCAATCTCTTTTCATTAGTGATGTACTTTGATAAAGAGTTTCACCTCACCCCAGAATTAGGGTGACATGTTTGAAGAAAGGAGAAACGTAAAACAAAAACTCATTTCAATACACGTTTACGTACAAGAGTTACTTGTTCCACAAAGTGATTAAAAACCACCATTATTGAACAAACCTGTCACACCAAAGGTATTGGCAAAAATACATTTTGAAACTTTATGTGTACAATGACCTATTCTGAAGGAAAACACCCCCAAGCCTGCCTATATTAATATGACTTATGAAGTAATGACTTTGTTTTTCTAACTTCTGTCCTGTTGGGAGGTCTACACAGCTCAAGGCAGCTTACCTTCCTTACTCAAAAAATGTGAGGCTTTTTGTTCATTATCGATAAGATACTTAAAATTACACCTTAGCAGACAGTGAAATTCTTCAATTACATCAAGGAGCTAGTCATTATTTATGGGGTATTATAAATAAACTTCTGACTGATATATGCACTCAAATTGGGCTTATCTTCAAGAGGTGTGGAGTGGATAGCGGGAAGGCAGCAAAAATGTATTCCTGTGTTGTTATTTAATAATATGTAATCTAAGAGGGGTTCCTGAGACTTCGTTTGTGCACAAACCTTAAAACTATAAAAAAACTATAACGAATAAAACCGAAAAACAAAAGCTAGGAGAACAGCAATAGAAATAGAAAAAGATAGAAAAGGCCTTACCGCTCGTCCGATGTGCTTCTTGATTAGAACATACAGCACAGGCAGAATGATATATGCCAGGATCTCCCACACTTTGCCAGTCAACAACATCCACATGAGTTTGTCCTCGGCGTCAATGTTTATCCAGCACCAGCCTACGGACACATAGGAGGCATCATAGCCAATCTTTTGCAAAGACACAGCAGCCACGGTGATCACCAATGGGACTCCCCAACTGTAGAAAAAAGGAGAGAGGTTATCCATGCACCTTTTAAAAAAAAACAAAAATTATGCACTCCGTTCATTCACACATAATTAAACAACGTCAATTGAGAAATTTGAGTTGAACTGGACTTCCTATCTGCTGAGCATACCAGTTCTGGATGCCGACATCCCAAAGCTGACCTCTACCACTATTTGATGTCTTGTTCACAAATCCAAGTCTTCTAGGTCGTATGGTTAATTTGCCCGTCATTATCACATCCCTCCCCAACACCTCTGAATTGGGCAAGTTCAGCATTCTCAAGCTGAACCTTCACTCTCACAAGGGATTTCTTAGAATGTTAGCACCTGTAGCCCACAACACCATTCTACAAATCTAGAAACAATATAGTGGTGCCACGCTATCTTCATTTATAGAGAGAGACAGACCTTCATTCACATTCAGAATGGATTGCCTGAATATACGTTATAACAAAAGGCCAGAATGTCCAAATATTTTTTCAATTTTTGGAGATGTTATAAAAAAAATCTAAACTACTCCTTCCAGCAGTAAATTAAATCAGTACTGGAAACCATTCCATGGTGTGTGCACAAACTCCTCACAGAGCCTCCCTATCTCAGCTAAATCTATATAGACAGTTCCTACTCTGCTGCTTTTCTCCCCTTAGGGCCCACATCTACGCTCCCAGTATTTTTATGGTTGCTTACATACCTCCTCTATGGGTTCCTTACTGATATTCGTAACTATCTGAAATTGCACTATGCCTTCAATGCCATGTTGTCATATGTACTTGTAGGCTTATATGCCCATTGATTTGTTTTGTTCATGATTTGTAATATTGTAAAAAATGAATGCATTCTAGGCTATTATTTATGCAATGTAATTCTAGATTATTTTAAGAAAATATTTCGGGGGGGGAGAAAAACAAACAAACTGTGCACCAGTTTGTAATACTAAATCTTAGAATATGAAAACCAAAAGCACAAAGTTTAACTGTGCAATTTAAAGCCTAATTTATTTCTGAAGACTTACTGCCGTTTACAGTTTTTCCACCATCACTACAGCAGAAGTTAAACAAAAATGAAACCACTTTCTGCAGACACACTGAAAAAATTAGCTCTCAGTTTGCCACAAATACTTTACATAGTATGACCCCTAGTGTTCATTACAAGAATGCAGAGTGCATTAGTCAGTGCAGTATGTAACTCAAGTGCATGAGATAGTCAATTTGTTTTTTGGAATTTGAGTATTTATTGAGGTTGAAGAACCACCACATAATGTGTGTGGGGATTGCAACTATTCAATCTCAATAATGAGAATGCTTTCAAGTGGCCCTTATCATCAAATAGGACAGCTGTTTGGGGAGGAGGTGTGTTGGCTATTAGAGAAGGACAAAAGAAGAGCATCATGTAGGTAGACGGTAGGATGGTACTATAGGCTACACATAAAAGTCCACAAAATAATGTGTATAAGGTGGACTCATCTACTGGCCTACTAGAATCGAGAGAACATTTCTGGAGAGGAAAAAGCAACTTGCTGTAAGTCTGAAGGATATCACGTGTTACTTGGTCTTGGTTTCCTGGTGGAATCTGTTGGTAGTGCACAAAACTTTTGTTTGTTTACAACATGCCAGCCAGTGATTTTACTTCCATGTATTTGTTTAAATGTAGCTGGGGTGAAGATGGCTAGCCCAAAGAACATCAGGAACATTTCTTAACTCCAAATTGAAATGAATAGATAATGCTTTAAAATTACCATGGTACAACATAATATTTGGATCCAGAAAATAAACCATAGGCCAAATGTAACAAGCTGGAGGAAACTCGGAGAAGGAAAATACAATCTGATTTATCTTGAAAAGCCCCCTTAAGCACAGCCTTGATATCTCTTACAAGTCCTAAAGGGGGTATCTAGCACATTTTTTGTGTGTGTCAGGGTCACCAACCTATCGCCTGACCTCGGACATAATCTATTTTAGACATGACCACCACCACACTTCCTTTACCAGCAAGTTCAATGATAATAATAATAATAATAATAATAATAATGTAAGTGGCTCATCTCAAGCCATGAAGAGCAACTAGTTTAGTCACTATGAAGTGATGATGACTGCAAAATTGTAACCATGGTTATGTAATGAAGTTGATTTTTAAACCGCGAAAAGATCCTCAATTTCTTGGTTACGCAGTGTACATTTGTACATTGTGTTGCTTATTTATTTAGTTTGGGGGACATGTAGGAGATATCGCACAGCTTGAGCCTGGCTGCGGCACATAAAATTAATGTAAAAGAGACATTATTTATGAGAACTTTGTGCCCTTTGGGTTCACATACTTAGATTTGCTTGAGTTAAGAAACAGACAACCGTGGTTAGAGTTTTACAAAATAGCAATTCTTGTTTTACAAGTTTCACATAAGTATCTACCTGTAGGGAAGAGGGAGGCAGAAGGGTGATTTTGGATGTAAACAAGTTTTTCGTCGTATCAGCAATATTAGGCACAATATATTCTTTTGATTATTGTTGATGAATAGCTTGAGCCTCAGGCTCCTAAAAAGACTCTATAAATAAAACATTATAACTAAAGAGATTCAACTGTGGAAGAAATGCAGTTATTTGTCTTTCTATGCATCACTAGATAAAACATTAACTGCGTCTGTAAAACAAATTTCATATGTAAACAGAGCCCTCACTCTGATTCAATGGGCACTACCCCAAAACCACTTCACCAAAAGGTTGGTTATGGTGCGTGTAGAGGACATGGATTGCACCGTTACAAACACACAAAGTTAAGCCCTGCGCTCAAGCTGACTCTACTTCTGGGCCATGTTACAGTGCTGCCACCAACCCCATGTGTTTTCTGTATTAAAAGGACACTATAGGCACCAAGACCACGCCAGCTCCTCGAAGTGGTCTGGGTGCTCTGTCCCAGGCCCCTTAACCCTGCAAAGTTGATTATTGCAGTTTTTAATAATCAGGAATAATTACCTTTGATGGTTTACTCCTCCCCTAATGGCTGTCTACTAGAGGGACTTCAGTTTCGTTGGGCATATTTTGGTCACTTAACGGACGATGGACGTCCTGAAGCATGAGGATATCCAGCCTCATGTTAAGTTCAGAAAATTACCCCTTGTTGTTCCATTAGAGATTTTTACCTTCAGCTGAAAACAGCGGGGTGAATTGTTGGTGTAGGACTCACCAAAGATGTTTTGCCTTGATGTGGCAGGTGAGCTGACTCTTTAACCCCTTAAGGACACATGACATGTGTCACATGTCATGATTCCCTTTTATTCCGGAAGATTGGTCCTTAAAGGGTTAATGGCCACTGGAGTGAAAAACCACTAGTTATTTAAATGTGAATAGAGAATTGGGATAGTGCGCAGTAAACTTTTTTTCTTTGTTTTTTTTTATGGTTTGCACTGTTACCTGTGCTGATCAGAGCACAGGTAACAGTGATTGGCAAACAATATGTATTTTAAAATGTATATCGCTCTTTAAATCTCAAAACTGCTTCCACTGGAAAACCTTGACCATTTAAAAAAAGATTTATTTCTTTTTTGCCATTTTTATAAAATATATATTTTTTTTTTATAAACTATAAGTGAACCGACACAAGTAAGAGGTTTCATAAAATATTACAATCCGCTCACTGCCTAAGAAGGTATTATTCGAAAATACCCATGACTCGAAAATATGCACAACACTTCTGGAAACAGGAATAATAAGATCAAATAACACATTCAGAAACTCAGGGTAATCCCTATTCATACTCCTACTTAATTCCAGACAGAACAAGAGAACAGCTGTTTGTGAAAATGCCTTGTATATCAAACAGATACTTATTGCTCTGGAGAATATAAATACAGTCCCTGTTTTTCAGTTTAAGAAAAAATTAAATAACGATTATGCTTTATAATGTTTTAATCATGAATTCCTTTCAAAATTAAAGGGGCACTATAGGCACCACATCCACTTCAGCTCATTGAACTGGTCTGGGAGCAATGTACTTGTTCCCTTAACCCTGCAATGTTAATTATTGCAGTTTTTAAAAAACTGCAATAATTGCATTGCGGGGTTAAGACTGCCACTAGACAGCATCTAGAGGCACTTCCTGCTTGCTTGGCCACTTTTTTTTTTTTTTTTACATTTTTTTTTTTTGTAGTGCACATG
Organism: Pelobates cultripes; assembly: GCA_933207985.1. Lineage (NCBI taxonomy): Eukaryota > Metazoa > Chordata > Amphibia > Anura > Pelobatidae > Pelobates > Pelobates cultripes. The sequence continues at coordinate 99,060,128 of OW240921.1, read as the reverse complement.
AGTGTAACAAGCATGCATGTGGCACCACAACGGCAGTCCACTTGCGTATGTCAAAACAATTATAACAGTGGGGCATATGATAACATTGCACAAGTTTTATAGTTATGTTGACGGTTGTGTACAGGCTTAAACAGTACGTTAGCTAGTCTATGGTCGACTCAGGTAATGCTAATTTGCGAAGTTGGGTGCATAGACAGGCTAGTGCAAGTAGAACATAGAATGAAATACAAGATAGGTCTTATGGGATTGCTTTAGAAACGTTTGTGTCGCCAACAGTAAGGATAGTCAAACTAAAGCAAGAGGGTCCAGCCGCTTAAATTAGGACATGAATAGATAAAAGCAATAAACATGCGCAGGTTTTTCCACCCCCGGCTAACCCCTCACCAGCCAGATGGGAGTCAGTGGCTGAGAGCCGTTAGGCTTGCCTGTGAAGTATAGTGGAGTATATTGGCAGCAGGGGGACAAAAGCTTGGGTACTGCCATGTTAAGTACTTGTCACGTATTCATCCGCTTATAAAAATGTGGTTAATGACATTTACTGTCCACACAGGAAAAGTTGTGCCGAGCAGCAACCTAATCCTCAGAAGGGTTAATGCTGAGCAGCAATTATGCAAATGGGAACCTGGTAACTGCTTTGGGGTTCAAAGGCCGGTTACAGCCTATCAGATCTAGAGGAGGGGTATTTAGGCCCAGTTCTCATCCTGCTCAGTGCCCTGTCGTGGTTTCCCTTGTAGTTGTCCGAGAGCGCGTTATTGATTCTGGTAATTCTGGTTATTTGACTTTGGCATTGTTTTTGACTTCCCTGTTTTCTGTCATCCCCGACTCCTGGCTTTTCCTTATCGCTGTGTCTCTTTCTGTTTCCCTTGACCTCGGCTATTCCTGACTATTCTTTGGTACGTTAGTCCGGCCATTCTAAGGTCCTGTATGTGTTATCTATCAGTTCTCTGTGTTACACAATTCTAGGTGCTGGATACACGTGAGTAGGCATCTTCGCACTGAATAGTGTGTAGGGCTTCGTCGCTGGGGGCATTCCGGCTTCTCCGCCGCCATTTGGCTGGACCTGGGGTGGGTCTTAGCAGGTACTCACTGGTTTCCTCTTGCCCCATGTCAGCTTGCCGACTGTGTGAGGTGGATGCATCCGACTTACCGCTCACTTGGGTGCCTCAGCGTGCGGTCTCTGCCATTTTTGTTGCGGCCTCCGAGTTTTGGAGCTCCATCACATCCCGGGTTGCTGGTGTTGCTGTACGCTGGCGGGCCCAGGGTGAGGACCGGGATCACCCCCACCAGTCCAGAGGGGGGGGGGAACGGGGTCAGACCCCCCCCTAGCCTCGTGCGTTGCTTGCACCACTGGTGAGCAGGATAGCAGGGCGGCGGCCGTCCGCTCCACTTCACTCACCGCCCAAGCGCTCTCCATCGTGGGGGGCGGAGAGCACCCCTCCAAGGGACTAAAACGTAGCAGCAAGCCTCTCCTTTGGACCAGGGTGTCTGCTTACACAGGGTCGCCGTAGTTTGTTGTCCAATGGGTATTAAATCGGTTTTTAAAGGTAAAACAAAGAAAAGTTGCAGGAACTGCCAGCATGGCGGTCCGGCCCCGCTCAAGGCCCCACTCCCCCCCTTGCCCGCCCCCTCCCCCCCACCCTCCCCCCCTTCCCTGCTTGGCCACTTTTTGTTGCATAACGGAGGCTGAACGTCCTCACGCTCTACATGAGTACATCCAGAGTCAGTTAAATCTCCATAGGAAAGCATTGTAACAATGCTTTCCTATGTGGAGGGGCTAATGAGCTCGCATATACACTGCTCAAAAAAATAAAGGGAACACAAAAAATAACACATCCTAGATCTGAATGAATTAAATATTCTTCTGAAATACTTTGTTCTTTACATAGTTGAATGTGCTGACAACAAAATCACACAAAAAATAAAAAATGGAAATCAAATTTTTCAACCCATGGAGGTCTGGATTTGGAGTCACACTCAAAATTAAAGTGGAAAAACACACTACAGGCTGATCCAACTTTGATGTAATGTCCTTAAAACAAGTAAAAATGAGGCTCAGTAGTGTGTGTGGCCTCCACGTGCCTGTATGACCTCCCTACAATGCCTGTGCATGCTCCTGATGGATCTCCTCCCAGACCTGGAATAAAGCATCTGCCAACTCCTGGACATTCTGTGGTGCAACGTGACATTGGTGGATGGAGCGAGACATGATGTCCCAGATGTGCTCGATTGGATTCAGGTCTAGGGAACGGGCGGGCCAGTCCATAGCAACAATGCCTTCATCTTGCAGGAACTGCTGACACACTCCAGCCACATGAGGTCTAGCATTGTCTTGCATTAGGAGGAACCCAGGGCCAACCGCACTAGCATTTGGTCTCACAAGGGGTCTGAGGATCTCATCTCGGTACCTAATGGCAGTCAGGCTACCTCTGGCGAGCACATGGAGGCAGGGCCGGATTAACATAGGGGCTGATGGAGCTTCAGCTCCAGGCCCAGGCCCATTTAAAAAAAAAAAAAAAAAAATTTTTTTTTTTTTTACGTACACTACTCTTAGGTTTGCCATCTGACTGGTATTTTACCAGTATTTGAGGCTGCCTGGCCATGCCGGTATTGCAGTAATACCGGCAATACAATTGCAGGTATTTTTCTCAGTATAAATGGAGATTACTCTGTAATACCAGCACTAACCAGTAGGGGTCACTGTGTGTGGAGAGAGGCAGGGATAGGAAGTTACAGCATATCCCTTTCGCTCTCTACTCACTGATCCGCAGGGGAGCAGCTACACAGCAGCTCCCAGCCTACAGAGACAGCCTACAGCTCAGGTAAGTGAAGTATGGAGGAAAGGCAGCAGGGAGACATGGGGACACTGAGACACTAGGGGACACTGTGAGATATGGGGATGCTGAGACACATGGGGAATTTGGGAGACAGACTGAGACACAGAGACACATGGGACACAGTGTCCCCATGCCTCCAAGCCAGTGTCCCTATTGTCTCAGTGTCCCCTAGTCTCCCAGTGTCTATATCCCCATGTCTCTCAGTCCCCCTATTGTCTCAGTGTCCCCATGTCTCCCAGTGTCCCCAAATGTCTGTGTCCACATGTCTCCCAGCCAGTCCCCCTAGTGTCTGTGTCCCCTTGTCTCCCTGTGTCCCCATGTCTCCCAGTGTCTGTGTTCCATGTCTCTCAGTGTCCCTAAGTGTCCCCAAATGTCCCCATGTCTCCCAGTGTCCCCAAATGTCTCCATGCCTCCAAGCCAGTGTCCCTATTGTCTCAGTGTCCCCTAGTCTCCCAGTGTCTATATCCCCATGTCTCTCAGTCCCCCTATTGTCTCAGTGTCCCCATGTCTCCCAGTGTCCCCAAATGTCTGTGTCCCCAAATGTCTGTGTCCCCATGTCTCCCAGTGTCCACATGTCTCCCCGTGTCCACATGTCTCCCAGCCAGTCCCCCTAGTGTCTGTGTCCCCTTGTCTCCCTGTGTCCCCATGTCTCCCAGTGTCTGTGTTCCATGTCTCTCAGTGTCCCTAAGTGTCCCCAAATGTCCCCATGTCTCCCAGTGTCCCCAAATGTCTCCATGCCTGTGTCTCCATGCCTCCCAGCCAGTGTCCCTAGTGTCTCAGTATCCCCATGTCTCTCAGTGTTCCTAGTGTCTTAGTGTCCCCATGTCTTCCAGTGTCTGTGTCTCTGTGTCCCTAGTGTCTGTGTGCCCATTTCTCCCAGTGTCCCCATTGACTTCCTGCCTTACTGGACACTGCTGTTAGTGGGGTATGGATTTACTTGAAAGATTAAAGCATAAATTAGAGCGAGATTAGCATAGAGTATGTGTTTTCTTAAAGCTGCATCCTTTGAGTTTCCCTCCAACACCATCTCCATTAGATACTTGACGCTTGAGAGGTATGACTGTTTTAATGTCTATGGTCGATAAGATTCTTGTCATGACTGCTAGTGTGGTCCAGCATGCAGAACTATGTAACATCTACATAGACAGAAAATGATAAAATGTAAACCGGTCCTTAGAATGGCCGGACTAATACGTTAAAAACAGAGAATGGTCAAGGGAGCCAGAAATATACAATACCATTTAACAAGCCAAGTCAGGGAAGCCAGGAATCAGAATAGTCAGGAATAGTCAAGGTCAAAATACTGGGAATATCAAAAACAGGACAAGAAAATGCACTCTCAGGATTCAAGAACCAGGAACGAAAACCACCTAGGTTAAATATCCCTCTGGCCTCTTACTGCAGAATGTGTGTGTGTGACCCTGGGGGGCAGAGCTATATCTTGCTGCGACCGCGTGTTTCGGCACCATCTTGAACCCGGGCAGGCAGCCAGGAGAACCCGGTAGAGCGGCTCCCGACTTGCCGCTGAGCAGGTAAGCTCAGTTCGTTGGCGCGGTCACACTGGTCCGGTGCAACCGCACCTCACGGCGATCCGGTGGCCGTGGAAATTCTGTAATTAGGCCCCATCATAATTGTCAGCACCAGGCCCACTGGGCTCTTAATCTGGCCCTGCATGGAGGGCTGTGCGGTCCCCCAAAGAAATGCCACCCCACTCCATTACTGACCCACTGCCAAACGGTCATGCTGGAGGATGTTGCAGGCAGCACAACGTTCTCCACGGCATCTCCAGACTTTGTCACATGTGCTCAGTGTGACCCTGCTTTCATCTGTGAAGAGCACAGGACGCCAGTGGCGCATTTGCCAATCTTGGTGTTCTCTGGCAAATACCAAATGTCCTGCACGGTGTTGGGCTGTAAGCACAACCCCCACCTGTAGACGTCGGGCCCTCATACCACCCTCATGGAGTCTGTTTCTGACCGTTTGAGCAGACACATGCACATTTGTGGTCTGCTGGAGGTCATTTTGCAGGACTCTGGCAGTGCTCCTTCTGTTCCTCCTTGCACAAAGGCAGAGGTAGCGGTCCTGCTTCTGGGTTGTTGCCCTCCTACGGCCTCCTCCACATCTCCCGATGTACTGGCCTGTCTCCTGGTAGCGCCTCCATGCTCTGGACACTACGCTGACAGACACAGCAAACCTTCTTGCCACAGTTCGCATTGATGTGCCATCCTGGATGAGCTGCACTACCTGAGCCACTAGTGTGGGTTGTAGACTCCGTCTCATGCTACCACTAGAGTGAAAGCACCGCCAGCATTCAAAAGTGACCAAAACATCAGCCAGAAAGCATAAGAACTGAGAAGTGGTCTGAGGTCACCACCTGCAGAACCACTTCCTAAGTGGACAGTTTGATTTCACAGAAGTGTGATTGACTTGGAGTTACATTGTGTTGTTTAAGTGTTCCCTTTATTTTTTTGAGCAGTGTATAACACACACACACACTCTCTCTCCTCTGCGCCATCCCCTCCTCTCATCCCTCTCACACCCCCCCTTTTTTTTTTAAAGAAACAAAACATGTAAATGTAAAATTCACTTTGAATTCCTTACAATTAACCCTGTGTGTTACTAATAAAGTACAAGTATGGGAAAGGTTTTTAAAGTGGAGCAATTACTATGGAAACCAGTCTGATTGTCGTGCCAATTGCTCCACTTTTAGCACTTTGCTCCAGATTGCTCCTCAAACATAGATTAGTAGACAATGTTTCAGGTGATCTAATCACTATAAAGAGGTTATGAAACTCGAGGTTACCATCATCGCATAATGTGACTCTGGTCACTGTACCCTGTGCTCTTGTTATTTTGAAATGTTTATATGAGATATATTTAGTCTGATGAGAATAACTCATCTGTGTGTTATTTCAACAGATGAAGTTTTTTAGGGAGAAAGGTGAAGTACACTATTTCTAACATAAAGGGACACTATAATCACCATAACTACTTGTCCCTGCATGCTTTTTAAAGTAAACACTGCCTTTTCAGAGAAAAGGTTATTTTTTTCATTACTGCCTAGTAACACCTCTAGAGTCAGTAAGATGGCGACTAGAGGTGCTTCCTAGGTCACTGCTGCACAGTGTGCAGCACTAACGTTTAGCTTCGCCACTGAACGCTCCCCATAGAGATGCAATATGTTCATTGCCTCTCTAAGAGGAGACGCTGATTTTGCCGTGCATGCGTGACAGCCTACCAATACTTTCCTAAGCATGTGATTGGGTAAGATCACCAAGTCTGATAATCTCAGCCAAAGCTGGGAAAGAGGCGGAGCCAGCCAAAAGGAGACCCGCACGGCGCTGGAAAATGGTAATTAAATTCAACTCTGACTCTCTTCACAGGGACCTAAACTGATATTTTAGAACTATGGTGTCAGGAATACGTTTGTGTTCCTGACACTATAGTGTTCCTTTAAAGTGGGCACACAACGGGAAAATCAACACCTATTCTTGTGCATTCATCAACAGCCAAGCAGGGACCATGCTTATCAATCTGAAAAGAACCTGTTTATGTATAAGCCATTTATTTGAAAGAATGCCTGGCGATTACAAAAGAAAAAAAAAAAAGAGTGTGCCTTATTTTTTATTGCATGACCATAACTCCCTACATGCAATTTGGAGGATCACTTGTGAAGATCTAAAAGTGTGGTTTATCACCACTTCACTGGACATTACGCAAATAAATTAACCATTAAATATAACCTAAACGTGTTCACTTTTAAAAATGCTAATACTGGCTCTTTACAATTTGTGCTGTGAGTTCGTCACAGCGATCACTGACAAAGTGTTCAGTACGATATAGTGAAGTGACAGTGAATAGTCAGAAGTGGACACCCGGGAACATGAAATATTACTCCACGACACGTGTCTGGAGTGTTTACCCAGAGCAAGTTGACACACATTTATAATGTGCACATACTCGAAAACTTGTATAATATCTAATGCTGTAACATGTCATTGGTTGACAAGGTTGCACACAGTAATTAAAAGCTGAAATACTTTAGGGGTGAAAAGAATATTCAAATTAACATTCCATTAGGTATAACGATCTCGATTATTACCTGCTAAAATTATGCCACTTAGACTTCATTCATACTTTATCTCTTACTAAAATATTTTGCATTGATGTCAGTTAACAAACAAAGACTGTGAAAGTTTAACATTACTGTGGCCAGATACACCACGTATTCATGGACAGATGTCATTTACACATATTGTTTGGAAGTTGGTAGACGTCATGTGCAGAACGAGGGAGAAAGAATTATTCTTTGAGGAATTCTGCAGCATGTAAATTGCACATATTGCAGGGCAGCACTTTACATGCGCTGTCTTCCAGTTTAAATAAGTGATTTGTGCAGGAAAACTGGTTCAGTCTAGTGACCCTGCCTGTCAAGCAACAGTTACATGGTGGCACGTTAAATAGAATGATATAAATTTGCTGCTGTTAACGCAATGTACAGATTCTATGTTTTAATCAATGGTGTTATTACCATTGCTTTCACAGAAGCCATAGAGTAACCATCAAACTTGGAGGTTCAATGTTATGCATGCTGAAATAAACTTAGTATTGCACAAGCAAAGGAACACTCTGAGTACCATAACCACTACATCCTGTTGTGGTGGTTATGTTGTCAGGAGTATCCTATGATCCTCCTGCCTCATGTATAAAAGAACGGTTTCACAATTTACCTGGGGTCCTCCAGGTTTCCGCTGCAGTCTACGCTTTAGATGGAAGCTCCTGCATTAAGCTAAACCTGACCGTGCAGGGTCAACATATTAGCTGAGAGTGTTCGGCTGATCCATTGACCCAACCCTACATGGCAGGTTGTAAATCAATGTGGCCAACAGAAGCTCCTTAAAGGAGCTTCTGCTAGCAGGTGAAGCAGTGACAGGCGCCTAACAGACGTCAATAGACAAGTTGTCAAACTATTTGCAAACGGTTTAACTACTTACACTAGGAGGACACCAGGGATCCCTGGCACTATAGTGGGCTGAAGAACTTATGGCGCTTGGAGTTTTTCTTTAATGCCAAGCATTCAACTTTATGGGTTAATGAAATAAAAATAAAATACATACAGAGTAACACAAACACAACAATATTTAACACAGTGCCAATTAGAACAAGACAGTCCAATCAGAGACTTGGGGAAAATAGGGCAAAACTCGTTGGGGGAAGGACCCTCCCTCGCACTGGCACCGTATGACCAGTGAACGCTGACTGTTATTTTGTTCTAAGTTCTCCTTGTTATTACGGATAATAATACAGGGCTGAATAGGCAAAGAAAGCGTACATAAAGCAAGAGCCCTTATATATTGTTTGTTTCACTATTAACCATAAAGTGTCAAAATGTTTTCTTGTGGAGTATAGTCACAGAACACAGATATATGATAAGGTGCTGTGAATTATTCACAACCAAGTTGTAAAATGTGAAAAAAGGTCGAAAAATACAGTTCAGCAATTTTTTGTATAAATTATCAGCAGCTTAACTCACTGTTTAATCATTAATCCATAATATAATTCACTTGCAAATGTAGAAAGTTTTTTTTCAGATTTTACGAGAGATGACAAAGTTAGTTCTCAGCAATCTGTTGTTTACTTCTACTGGCATCCTGGAGTAAAAATAGCTGTGTTTACTGCAGTGTGACAGTGTACTCAATGTACCCTGTAGGTCAAGATCATGTTTGTCAATCAGATCATTTGTCCGCAACTTAGAACACGTGTTTTCCGTTCAGGTCTTACTGGCATCTGATCTCTTAAACCATTGTTTGTAGCAGGTAACAGGGTAGGTATCTTACTAAAAATATTATTGAGACACCCCGCACACCATAAGCAAATATTGTTGTATAGGTTATAGGGCAAGAGCTTCCCTGACCTCGTCTCCATGAATTTTCTACTTATAGATTCAACGATTTGCAGCTATAACACCCCCATTTCTATAGCAAAGTTAAAGGGACACTGTAGGCACCCAGACCACTTCAGATCATTGAAGTGGTCTGGGTGCGGTGTCCCTTTTGCACTTAGCGCTGCAATGTTTCCATCGTAGCTCTAAGTCTGCCCTCAGTAGCTGTCTAACAGACAGTCACTGGGGGTGCTTCCTGAATTGAAATTGGTATCTGACGCTGAACAATCCTGACGCTCTGCATGAGGACCTCCAGCGTCAGATTTTTCCCCATAGAAAAGCATTGAGTCATTTGCCGCGCATGTGCATTAGACCCTGCTTGTCACTGGATGGAAGAGGGGGCGGAGCGACGACCCAGCACCGAGGGGCACTGGAAAAAGAGGAGTACTTATTAAGTAAATAAAGGGTTTGTATTACTGGCACTGCAGTCCCTTTAAACGTAATAATGTCCCTACCAGGATATGAATGATATAACATTCCATTAGAGCCTTCCATTAGGCTGCTTCGTTTATGCCCTTTCAATAATGAAACTACAGTTGTTTGCAGAACTGCACGTTTCATAACTCATCATTTCCTGCATACCTTGCATAGATGTGTACATGATGTGAAACAAAATGGGGTGAAATCGCAGGCTCCTTTTGGACGTAGAAAAAGGTGCAGACTTGCAGCAAATGTTGATGTTTGTTTATGGTAAATTAATTAATTATATAATGCATTTAAAAGTGTGAGAATTTAAAGGGACACTCCAGGCAGCAATACAACTGATGCATTTGAAAGGTTTGGGCCTTTTTGATGTGCAATTATTTTTTGCATGCCCAAATCTTTACATTAATAGATACATGTTTTGCAGAATTCTGCACCATAAGCTTTCCTCCTTAGCCCCACTGCCTCATGCCAGAAAGGCTTCCTTATCAAATATATCCACACAGCTCAATTATAACAGCTCTGAGTGAGCTACCTTTAATTCACAACCTGGCTGAAGAGAGTCAGCGAAACTGTAAGTCTCCCTGGGTGTCCTCTACTTTTAATGCAGATTGCTGTGTAGGTCAGATCATTCAGTACTGTCTGTGGCTGAGCTGTGTACATACATTTGATAAGGAAGCCTTTCTTCTGGCATGAGGGGGCGTGGCTAAAGAGGAAGGCTTATGGTGCAAAACATTTATTTTTTTATTTTTTTTATTTACTTTATAGTACAAAAACGATTTAAAAAACAAATACAGTATATTAATGAGGCTAAAGGCAAACAGATGCATTAAAGTATTCCCATTAACCGTTCAATAAAATCAGGACAGGTTTTGTTTAATTGCGATAATAATAATAAACTATGCAGTACTGCCCGCGTGCATTTTGTAAATGGTTTTCACATCATGAACTATAGTCTGTGCACCTGGTAAGTACTGAGTTCTTGTAGTTTCATGCACACCGCTAATAATATTATTTGAATTAATCCCTGAATGAAATCCCTTGTTACATGGATTTTAAATCATACTGTTTAACAAAGTGTTACTTGATACAAATTACAAGAACAATCCCTTCTATGGGAAACCGTATCCACTGCACACCAAACTAAATTAATCTAATACATTATAATCTAATGCTCTTAGTTACAGCCGATCCTAGCCCTACAGTAATTTCCAATGGTAGATGAGCATTTCCCATGAAACCCAGGCCATGGTCTTGTGGGTGGGTTATTCAACACATACAGTAGTTTCATTCATGAAAATTGTGGCACAAGCTAAGAGAAGTCATGGCACAGCAAATATCAGCAAAATTGCATAGCCCCCTTTCCATCACTTCTCTGGACATCACACAATTGATTAAAGGAACACTATAGTCACCTAAACAACTTTAGCTTAATTAAGCAGTTTTGGTGTATAGATCATGCCTCTCAGGTTTTACTGCTCAATTCACTGCCATTAAGTAGTTAAATCACTTTGTTTCTGTTTATGCAGCCCTTGCCACACCTCCTCTGGCTATGATCGACAGAGCCTGCATGAAAAAACTGGTTTCACTTTCAATCACATGTTATTTATCTGAAAGAATTGTATCTCCTGCTCTGTAAATATAACTTTAATCACATACAGGGTCTAGCAAGCTATTAACATAGCAGGGGATAATACAATCTAAATTAAACAGAACTTGCAATAAAGGAAGGATAAACTTTAGATGACTCTTTACAGGAAGTGTTTAGGAAGGCTGTGCAAGTCACATGCAGGGAGGTGTGACTAGGGTTTATAAACAAAATGATTTAACTCCTAAATAGCAGAGAATTGAGCACTGAGACTGCATGAGGCATGTTCTATACACCAAAACTCTTTCATTAAGCTAAAGTTGTTTTGGTGACTATAGTGTCCCTTTAAAATTATCTATCATGTGAAGTTGTGTTTTCTTTTAAAATGTACATAAATTAAAAGTAGTGATGTCCCGAACGGTTCACCGAACGGTTCGCCGCGGACTCATCATTGAGTAAACTTTGACCCTGTACCTCACAGTCAGCAGACACATTCCAGCCAATCAGCAGCAGACCCTCCCTCCCAGACCCTCCCACCTCCTGGACAGCTCACTAAGAATGCAGCTTCACAATGAATGTAAAATGGATGCTTTTCAGGAGATGGGAGGGTCTGGGAGGGAGGGTCTGCTGCTGATTGGCTGGAATGTGTCTGCTGACTGTGAGGTACAGGGTCAAAGTTTACTCAATGATGAGTCCGCTGCGAACCATTCGTGGCGAACCGTTCGGGACATCACTAATTAAAAGGTTTAGCAATTGGTATTCAGCTCGGGCAAGGCTCAGTCAAACACACCTGGCAAATCAGGAGAATGAATAGAAACATTGTTTCTGTATTCCTCTGCTCTGTATGCAGTCTGTATGTTGATTGACAGGAGCATAGAACGGAGATTATGATAATGACGGACAGGGTGCTAAAATGGCAGTATTCAGCTGCAGGATAAAAGGTGTAAATTTCTACATTTAATTCTATTTTTCACACCTCACAATTACATATTCATTTTATGTAGGGGATTAGTAAATAGAATATTACATATTATGGGAAGTGATGGCACCCCTTTAACAATCTCTGAGAAAACATCCAAGACATGGGCAAACTGACCCCTTGTGTACATCAGTCAGAGACTAAACGTAAAATTATAGGCCACATATGTGCAGCCATGGACCAGCTGGGGAGTTTAGAAAAGCATTATTTGAATGCTGGTAACATTTTGCTAAGAGTATTAAACGGACACTGTAGGTATCATAACAACTTTAGTTTGATGAAGTAGTTTGGGTGTATAGATCATACCCCAGCAGTCTCACTGCTCAATTCACTGACATTTAGAAGTGAAATCACTTTGGTTTTTCATTTCCCTAGCACTAACCCTGGCTGTGACAGTCAGTGGGAAAAAAAACAAAAAAAGATTTCATTTTCGGTCAGATGTTAACTTACTTTATACATTTTTATCTCCTGCTCTGTAAGTTGAACTTTAGTCACACACAATAGGCTCCTGCAGGCTAAAGACGTTTAAAAAGTGATTTAAAGGGACACTTAAGGCACCCCGACAACTTCATCTCATTGCAGCGCCAATTCTGATGATCTCTGACCCTTCAATGTAAAACACAGCAGTTTTTGATTAGCTGCAATAATTACATTTCAGAGTTTACTTCACCTCTACTGGCTGTCATCCAGATGTGTTTCTGGCTCCCTAGTGGAGTTTTACTCCACTATTGAACATGGGGCGTCCTCAGGCTTTGCACCTTCAAATTCCCTCTAGGAAAGCATTGATTGATGCTCATTAGTTCCCACCGTCATTGTGACATTGCAAAATGGAGGAGACCAGGCCAGCACAGAGGGAGCCTCAGTGCTGGAAAGAGGTAAGTGAACAAATGTTTTTTTAGCTCCTTTTATCATTCAAGGTTGGGGGAGGGGGTATAAAGTTAGGGACACTATATAGTTAGGAATACAGATTTGTAATTCTAATGCTATAGTGTTCCTTCCACTCCTAAATGGCAGAGAATTGAGCAGGGCCATGATCTATACACCAGAACTGCTTCATTTAAGCAACAAACATATACTCTTGATACTATAGTCCTGAAGTGGCTGTTAGGTGACCGCCCCCCTTCCGATCTCAGTATAAAATGTGATTTTACTTACCTTTTCTTTCACACAGGACTGGTCTCGCAGTCGCTGGCCCTGTCTGGCTGCACCTCCATTGCTGAGATCATCAATGCATCATGGGGAACGTTCAGCGTCTCCATGTAGAGTGTGGACACACTGAACGTGGAGGAAGCACCTCTAGTGGCCGTCTAGGTGCCTGCCACCGGAGGAGTGCCTAGACTGTAATGTAAACACTGCCTGTTCTCCGAAAAGGCTGAGTTTACATGAAAATGCCTGAAAGAACAAGCTATACTCACCAGAACAACTACATATAGTTGTTCTGGTAACTATAGTGTCCCTTTCAGCTAAAGTTGTTATGGTGCCTATTGAACCTCTTTAATTTGAATGCTCCCAATGCAAAACTAATCTGTTTTCTACTAAGCATTCACATATGGGATAAGATAACTGAATATGTATCTATGCTGATTCAGCTGGAAATATGTACATGTAAGTACAGAGTGCGCTGCACTGATAAACCCAGACTATTAGGGAAACAAATTCAACTCAAAATGACCTGGCTCGGCTATTTTAACCTAAATGTTGAAATCTGCTTTACAATTTAATAAAAATTAATAAATGAAACACTAGTTCCAATATGATCAGAGTCGTGTATTTAAGAGTAATTACTGCCAGCGGTGTGGAAACCTACACTTTCAAACCACAGAACTTCCTACTAATTCTTTCTGCACTTTCTTTTCTCAGATTTGTTAAAAAACAAAAAACTAAATTTGACTCAGTAACGGTAAATGGAACCAAATCACGCATGCACACACACGCAACACTGCCTGCAGATGTGTACCATTGCTTTAAAAAAAAAATATATATATACTTTGTTGCCTTTATAAGTATAACAGAACCAGAACCAGAACATTAACCAAAAATTCTAATAGATTGTTGATGTGCAACGGTAACTTATTTATGATATATATATATATATATATATATATATATATATGAAATAACGATGCACTCACAGGTCTTCAAATTTTTAGTATTTTAAATCTTATAAGCTGTGTATATCCAAATCAAAATTTCTACCCAATTCGGGTCCTTTTCAAGGCAGACAGACACACACACAGGTGCAAGACAAAAAAAACCACAAAGAATAACGTCCTCTGTACATCTGCTAATAATTTGACTAAAATAGATTTGTTTGCAGAAGAGGGTGCACGTGATGGCACAATGATACACTGTGCGCTGCGTATCGAGCATGCCATACACACTGCTACTTTGAGTGTATACTCAATACAACTAGCTGAGTGGATAGTAACAGATAATTCAGCTCACTCTAAGATTCTAATGAAGAAAATTAGATATATTAGTATATTTTCCTACCAATGAGAAACGTTGCACATATTCCCATCATACACACACACAGAACCTAGATAAGAATAATATTGTATAACAGAAAGGGGAAGGAAATGGATGCTTTGTGTTAGGTATTTTAATTGTCCTTGGATTTTTACCCCAGTGTTCATGTTCCTACAGTGAGCTAAATTCTACTTGCACATGACACAGCAACCATTTTTGCATGCTCAGCTGGCCGGATATTCCACGTGCCATTTATAAACCACACAACCCCATAATGCTGATTAGACTGTAGTATATGAAAATATCTCATTTTCCTGCAGTGAGCGACAGTGGGGCTCAGAAGAGGAAACAGCATGAATGTACCAAAGCAGGACTGGTATATAATTTGCAAAGCTGAGAACTTTTCAGTTGTTTTTTTTGTCTGGAAATCTCCCCTAAGGAAAGGGGCAACAAAAATGTAACTAGACAGGTGGGGCCAATATTACCCTTAGAATAAGCAGGCGTTCCCACTTTGACCTATTTGGCCAAAGCATGGCAACATTCGGAATATGTACATTTTCTACTAACTTGGCACATTGGGTGAATAGATTAATAGATTTCCTGTGCCTGGTGGAACCCTATGAAATCTGAAACAGAACTTTAAAAAATGGTCAGAAAAATACCTTCATATATGTTTTAATCGAAAGAAACAGTTTTATAGGGAAAAGAGTATATTCTAAAAATAAACCCTAATATAGTTGGATTACAGATACTTTCATGTCGGAATTTAAAAAGAAAAAAGAACATTTGAATATAAACGCATTCTTTAGGTATTAATCCAATTAAGTCAATGAATAGCCTGGTATTCGGAGGGTCATTAGGGAAATGGCAAATAGGAAATCCTTTGGGAAATATTAGTGGAGAGAAAAAAAAATAGAAGATTATATAGTAAAAATGTAGGCACCAATAAACTGGAAAATGGTCATAATGGGACAAGTAACAAAAGGGAAATGTAAACAGAGACAAAAGAAAAACACAAATTACCTACCTAGTAGTTAGATCAGTGGTTCGCAAAATAGTGCTCATAACAAAGCAACTGTCAAGGTTTTGTCAGTATCTCCATTGGAATAAAAAAAAGGAAGTACAAAAATCCTGGATTGTTGGTTGGTTACGAGGACTGGTTCGGGAACCTCTGAGTTAGATAGTTAACAGCACATATCGTTCTAACATGTATATTTTACTCACCTGACTAAATGGAACCAGTAAATCATGTGGTCTGCCAAAGCCTTCTTAGAATGCACAATTGTGATGTAGAGGTACAAAGCCACGGACATTGTCCAGAAGAAAGAGCTGGTGTTGGAAAAAGTGGAGACAGCGCCTTGGGCCACACAATCCCACCGGGGTCCATTAAAGTCTCTCAAGACTCCATAAAAGTAAGAGGCAGCAGACAGCAGGTCAGCCACAGATAAGTAGAGGAGCAGCTCACGGGGACGACTTCTGAGCTCCGGCCAGCGGACATGGGTGAAGATGATAATAGCAGAGCCGATGAAGGACAGTACGCAGGACAGAAGCACTATGACCTGCTCTGACAGATACAGGTTCTCTCTGGGAATATCTATCCAAGCCATGGAAACACAGGGCAACTCTTAAAAAAAAAAAAAAAAAAGGGTGAAAGGTAATATATCGATTAATACGCAAATGTTTTTTCCTTTTTAACAGCATTTGTACAAGGTCTTTCTAAGCAACATTCCAGAATCAAATGGAATTGCTAGTAAATTAGATAAAACAAAACCAAATTCAACCATTCACGCATCTCTTATCTTGCTCGTCCACAAAAGGTGAAAAACCCAATTTAAAGAAATTTCCATTTTTGCCACTAACGAGGGAACAAAAAAAATCCTTCTTGACTCCAAAATGGCTTTTCTTCTTGGATCAACAAGGAGTGAATTCCCTTACACATAGCAAGGCCTTTTATTACACTAAGCAGATTTACCTTCTTAAACAAAATGCTCCACTGTCCCACACTGGAAATCACATTATTTCCACCCCAGCAATCCTCCAAACTACTTCTCATCCACGCATCATCTAATAGGAGTCGTTTAAGAGCTAGCAAGTTTGTAGAACAAATCCATTTTTATTTGTTTACATTTAGGGGTGCCCTGTGATGTTGTGTTTTTTTTTTCTTCAATGAACAGTAATTATTAGTGAATTATAGAAAAACTTATTGTGAAATTTAAGCCTAAATATCCACTTTGGAAGAATTCTCCAACTGAGCTTTAGTCCCAGCCTGGCAATTTATAAAACAGAAAGGGGGGGACTGCCCTCGTGCCACTGTGTTAAATTAGAATAATGAGCTGGTGCTTCTAAAACCAGCAGTTTTCCACTGTTGGTGGCCGAAACGTTGTCATGATGGCTTGCTTCCATTAAAATTTACAATTAAAGGCGCTTGCTTCAATAAAGAGGGCAGCAGTAAATCCCACAAGGATTCCCAACCCCTTGTGAAACAAATGTGAAACAAAACAAGCAAACAAAGATTGATAAACCACGCCACAATAAGGGGAAAGTAGTGCAAGCAGGACATGTAGTTATACATAATGGATGAGACATTAAAGCAAGACATATGCAGCAATGCACTATCAAATAAATGATGGGTTTGTGTTAATGTTAGTTGCAAAGTGCACAGACAAAATACTTATCGCATTCTCATGTACTGTACTTCCCTATTAATACCAATGGGAGATAATCCAAGCAACAGGATTGTCTGTGAATCCGAGTTAAGTGTAGTCACTACCCAAACCATGATTTACATTTTAATCCATTCATATTTTAATTGTATTCTTTCAATGCTCTAATAGAATGCTCCTCGAGACAGGTGTGGTCCTTTAACTCCTTAAGGACACATGACATGTGTGACATGTCATGACTCCCTTTTATTCCAGAAGTTTGGTCCTTAAGCGGTTAAAGAACATGCCGTTTCAGATTCAAGATCTGTTAAGGATGAATGTAAAACAGACCTAAATACCATTTGAATGCTTGGGCCTTTCAGCTTAGAGATGACAATAATCCCAAACAGGTAGAGGACAGGTAGGGAGACCGGTTTCATTTGCAACTCTTTTAACTGAGGTTTGCATTTTCAATTCTTAACCCTTTATACCCTAAACAAAATTCTGGGTGCACTGTAAAAGTATCCATTGTCTTTAAAAAAAAAAATACCATCCCAAACCCTTTAAACATAAAGTCTTTACTTATTCAATTGTAAAGCTAATTGTTGTCTTCCATAGGTTAATTGACCTTCCTAGAACTTGTACATTTGATGGTTATATCCCTATATTTATTTACCCTTAATGCTTGCATATTTTATTTTCAATTAAAAATAAATAAATATATAAAATGTGAGCTACATGACTTACAGTGTTATTAAAAAAAATGTTATTAACCTTTTGAGTGCTGGAGGGGATATGTCTCTGCGTTACTATTATATCTCAGATATTACACATGCTTCTATTAGACAATGCAGAGGTGACTGACTATTTGATGACCCACTGGGTGATAGTGGTTTAACCCTACGATTGCCAGACCTCTGGAAAGCAAAGATAAGTATTTCAGCACTCGACTTGCCCTGTTTTTGAACTCTGTAAAATGGCTTGTATCGACCACATTCTGACATGAAAACGAGTCAATGTCTAAATACACCATGAACATAGCAATACAGATTCCATCAGCTGATACAAAGTTACAAAACTAGATAATACAGAAAGATGCATTCATTCATCTGATACAAAGTTACAATACCAGATAATAACTATATATTCCATCAGCAGATACAATGTTACAATACTAGATAAATGAAAACAGATTTCTTTCATCTGATACAATGTTGCAAAACGAGCTCATAAATATGGATAGTTTCAAACAGCAGATAGAATGTTACAATGTCAGACTCTAGTCACAGATCTAATCACTGATACAATGTTACAATATCAGACTCTAGTTCCAGATATAATCACTGATACCATGTTACAATATCAGACTCTAGTCACAGATCTAATCACTGATATAATGTTACAATATCAGACTCTAGTCCCAGATATAATCAGCTGATAGAATGTTACAATGTCAGACTCTAGTTCCAGATCTAATCACTGATACAATGTTACAATACCAGACTCTAGTCACAGATCTAATCACTGATACAATGTTACAATATCAGACTCTAGTTCCAGATCTAATCACTGATACAATGTTACAATACCAGACTCTAGTCACAGATCTAATCACTGATACCATGTTACAATATCAGACTCTAGTCCCAGATATAATCAGCTGATAGAATGTTACAATATCAGACTCTAGTTCCACATATAATCAGCTGATAGAATGTAAAATAGTAAATATTTTGATTGCAATGATTCAATCAGCTGATACAATGTTACAATATCAGACTCTAGTCACAGATCTAATCACTGATACAATGTTACAATATCAGACTCTAGTCACAGATCTAATCACTGATACAATGTTACAATATCAGACTCTAGCCACAGATCTAATCACTGATACCATGTTACAATACCAGACTCTAGCCACAGATCTAATCACTGATACAATGTTACAATATGAGACTCTAGTCCCAGATCTAATCACTGATACAATGTTACAATATCAGACTCTAGTTCCACATATAATCAGCTGATAGAATGTAAAATAGTAAATATTTTGATTGCAATGATTCCATCAGCTGACACAATGTAACTAGTTGTCCTGAGAGCTGTTATTAGGCTATTCCTGTAAGATACCAGGTTGTCAAAGTGGGACTGGCCAGTAACCAGCACTACATACAGATATTCAGTAAGTACCTGGACCTCCACTCTCACTCACCTCCCGCAAAGCTCCCAAGTCCTCTCTGCAGCCCCAGCCGGCTCAGACTAGGGAGGAGCCTCAGCCTGGGACATCCGGATACAGCAGGAAACAGGGTGAATGTCTGGGGATTGATCTCACATCCCTGAAATGGGCATTCTATGCCAGCGCTGAACGGGTTAACATGTGAGACTGGGATTACAAAGCTTTACTGCCCCCTAATATCAGGGTTAAACTAGCATGCACCACCTATATCAGTATCATATTATCGTGTCACCCCTAATATCAGGAGTCCCCTAGCTAGCATGCACCTCCCAATATCGGGGTTCACCTAGAATGCACTCACTAATATCGTAATTCCCTAAAATGCACCCCCTATGTCAGTATTCCCTTAGGATGCACCTCCTAATATCAGTGTTCCCCTAACATGTACCGCTAGTATCAGTGTTCCCCTAACATGTACCCCTAATATTAGGGCTCTCCTAGGATGCACCTCCTAATATCAGTGTTCCCCTAACATGTACCCCTAATATTAGGGTTCTCCTAGGATGCACCTCCTAATATCAGTGTTCCCCTAACATGTACCCCTAATATCAGTGTTCCCCTAACATGTACCCCTAATAATAGGGTTCTCCTAGGATGCACCTCCTAATATCAGTGTTCCCCTAACATGTACCCCTAATATCAGTGTTCCCCTAACATGTACCCCTAATATCAGTGTTCCCCTAACATGTACCCCTAATATTAGGGTTCTCCTAGGATGCACCCCCTAATATCAGTGTTCCCCTAACATGTACCCCTAATATTAGGGTTCTCCTAGGATGCACCTCCTAATATCAGTGTTCCCCTAACATGTACCCCTAATATCAGTGTTCCCCTAACATGTACCCCTAATATCAATGTGTTCCCCTAACATGTACCCCTAATATCAGTGTTCCCCTAACATGTACCCTTAATATTAGGGTTCTCCTAGGATGCACCCCCTAATATCAGTGTTCCCCTAACATGTACCCCTAATATCAGTGTTCCCCTAACATGTACCCCTAATATTAGGGCTCTCCTAGGATGCACCCCCTAATATAGTGTTCCCCTAACATGTACCCCTAATATTAGGGTACTCCTAGGATGCACCCCCTAATATCAGTATTTCCCTGGCATGCCCACCTTATATGAGTATATCCCTAGCATGCACCCCCTAATATCAGCATTTCCTAACCATGGATACGACTATCACCAGCCTCCAGCTTAGTGCCCCAATATAAACGTTCTCCAGCCAAGCATCTTAATACCCACATTCTCCAAAATCCCCAATCTCAGCAACTTCAATCCAACCATCCCCAATCTCAGCTTTTCTAATATCCGCCACGTTAATATTGCAAGTTTCTAATATCTGCCACGTTAATATTACACGTTTCTAATATCTGCCACGTTAATATTGCACGTTTCTAATATCTGCCACGTTAATATTACACGTTTCTAATATCTGCCACATTAATATTGCACGTTTCTAATATCTGCCATGTTAATATTACACGTTTATAATATCCGCAACGTTAATATTACACGTTTATAATATCTGCCACATTAATATTGCAAGTTTCTAATATCTGCCACGTTAATACTACACGTTTCTAATATCCGCCACGTTAATATTATACGTTTCTAATACCACGTTAATATTACACGTTTCTAATATCCGCAACGTTAATATTACACGTTTCTAATATCCGCAACGTTAATATTACACGTTTCTAATATCCGCCACGTTAATATTACACGTTTATAATATCTGCCACGTTAATATTTCACATTTCTAATATCCGCCACGTTAATACAGGGAGTGCAGAATTATTAGGCAAGTTGTATTTTTGAGGATTAATTTTATTATTGAACAACAACCATGTTCTCAATGAACCCAAAAAACTCATTAATATCAAAGCTGAATATTTTTGGAAGTAGTTTTTAGTTTGTTTTTAGTTTTAGCTATGTTAGGGGATATCTGTGTGTGCAGGTGACTATTACTGTGCATAATTATTAGGCAACTTAACAAAAAACAAATATATACCCATTTCAATTATTTATTATTACCAGTCAAACCAATATAACATCTCAACATTCACAAATATACATTTCTGACATTCAAAAACAAAACAAAAACAAATCAGTGACCAATATAGCCACCTTTCTTTGCAAGGACACTCAAAAGCCTGCCATCCATGGATTCTGTCAGTGTTTTGATCTGTTCACCATCAACATTGCGTGCAGCAGCAACCACAGCCTCCCAGACACTGTTCAGAGAGGTGTACTGTTTTCCCTCCTTGTAAATCTCACATTTGATGATGGACCACAGGTTCTCAATGGGGTTCAGATCAGGTGAACAAGGAGGCCATGTCATTAGATTTTCTTCTTTTATACCCTTTCTTGCCAGCCACGCTGTGGAGTACTTGGACGCGTGTGATGGAGCATTGTCCTGCATGAAAATCATGTTTTCTTGAAGGATGCAGACTTCTTCCTGTACCACTGCTTGAAGAAGGTGTCTTCCAGGAACTGGCAGTAGGACTGGGAGTTGAGCTTGACTCCATCCTCAACCCGAAAAGGCCCCACAAGCTCATCTTTGATGATACCAGCCCAAACCAGTACTCCACCTCCACCTTGCTGGCGTCTGAGTCGGACTGGAGCTCTCTGCCCTTTACCAATCCAGCCACGGGCCCATCCATCTGGCCCATCAAGACTCACTCTCATTTCATCAGTCCATAAAACCTTAGAAAAATCAGTCTTGAGATATTTCTTGGCCCAGTCTTGGCGTTTCAGCTTGTGTGTCTTGTTCAGTGGTGGTCGTCTTTCAGCCTTTCTTACCTTGGCCATGTCTCTGAGTATTGCACACCTTGTGCTTTTGGGCACTCCAGTGATGTTGCAGCTCTGAAATATGGCCAAACTGGTGGCAAGTGGCATCGTGGCAGCTGCACGCTTGACTTTTCTCAGTTCATGGGCAGTTATTTTGCGCCTTGGTTTTTCCACACGCTTCTTGCGACCCTGTTGACTATTTTGAATGAAACGCTTGATTGTTCGATGATCACGCTTCAGAAGCTTTGCAATTTTAAGAGTGCTGCATCCCTCTGCAAGATATCTCACTATTTTTGACTTTTCTGAGCCTGTCAAGTCCTTCTTTTGACCCATTTTGCCAAAGGAAAGGAAGTTGCCTAATAATTATGCACACCTGATATAGGGTGTTGATGTCATTAGACCACACCCCTTCTCATTACAGAGATGCACATCACCTAATATGCTTAATTGGTAGTAGGCTTTCGAGCCTATACAGCTTGGAGTAAGACAACATGCATAAAGAGGATGATGTGGTCAAAATACTCATTTGCCTAATAATTCTGCACTCCCTGTATTCCAAGTTTCTAATATCTGCCACGTTAATATTGCACGTTTCTAATATCCGCCACGTTAATATTGCACGTTTCTAATATCCGCCACGTTAATATTACACGTTTCTAATATCCACCACGTTAATATTACACATTTCTAATATCCGCCACGTTAATATTGCACGTTTCTAATATCCGCCACGTTAATATTACCCATTTCTAATATCCGCCACGTTAATATTGCACATTTCTAATATCCGCCACGTTAATATTACACGTTTCGAATATCCGGCACGTTAATATTACACGTTTATAATATCTGCCACGTTAATATTGCATGTTTCTAATATCCGCCACGTTAATATTACACGTTTCTAATATGCGCCATGTCAATATTGCACGATTTTTCTAATATCCGCCACGTTAATATTGCACATTTCTAATATCTGCCATGTTAATATTGTATCAGCCACGTTAATATTGCACGTTTCGAATATCCGCCAGAACTTACCTGTCAATACCTGCTCCAGGCATAGCTAGCTCACTGGGCACCCTGGGTGGATACGTATGTTGGCACCAACGCTGTACAAATTTTTTACTTTTGTGTGTCGTCAACAACCACCTAACCATTCACACACAGTCACATACACAGATACCTAATCACACACAAGCACAACACATATAATCACAAAATTGCACACAGTCACACACATTCACCATGCCACAAACCATCACAGGCACACAATCAGACATACACAGTCAGATACAATCTTCGGTACCTGGGTACCACATGGCCATACTACAAAGAGTAACAGGTGAGACCCATACAATGTGTTCACCCCCTCCCACCTGCCGCCCAGGACAGCCCATGCCCTCCATTCCCTGCTATTGCCTACACCGCTTCCTTATAAGATGGAATTGCTAGGAATTGTAACAGTTCCATATAATTCTCACTGTAGAGTGTCCTATTCATATTTTTATTGGACTGTATTTAGATCTTCTCAATCCATCTTATTAAACCTTCCTGAATCTATACCCTTTAACCTGATTACACCATTCATTAAATCAGGGGTAGGCAACCTTCAGCACATCATGTTGTGTGGACTACATCTCCCCTGATGCTTTGCTAGCATTATGACTGTCAGGGCATTATGGGAAATGTAGTCCACAACATCTGGAGTGCTGAAGGTTGCCTACCCTTGCATTAGATCTAGGCAGTCTCTGTACTACATGTTCTGAGATCTGTTATCAGGAAGCTGAGTATTCTAAGGCTCAGTTAATATACTCTCCATCTATTGCTATTCTAGGTTCTGTACCTATTTTGTTATGGAGCTGACAATTTTCACCTTGTACTGTGAATGGTTTCATGGTGTATTTAATAAAGGCATTAAAACATTATTATATGTCTGTTACTTCATTAAGCCTACTGTGTTTGCCTATGGTTGTAGCTTTAGTTGAATTTCTGATTGAATTTTATGACCAAATTGGGGTCTTATCACTCACATATTTTTAATCCTAGTGGTCTATCCACTAAACACTGGCTGGTAGTGAACTGAAACCCAATGTGCAAAATTTAGGAAAATAAGCCGATATAATAAAATCTTCATCTATTCTATAGTCACAAGTTCACAACTTCCAATTGTCTATATATTTTGCGAATTGATTTTGCATTCATTGTTTTTGTGAATGCACCCCACAAGCAGAGCTTGTAACAGTGCTGGATTCTGAATATTATTTGGTGTCAATTCAAATTGGTTTATAGGGCAGTGGCAAGAATAAAAATTTTTTTTGCTGTTCTCTAGTCTCTTCATCCTATCGTTTATTTGAAACCTTTTGTGATTTCCCTATTGTTTTGTGAGCTAGGATTTAACACGTTTGTAGAAGTTGGACAGTAAGCTTAACACCAATCTAAAATACACCCGTCATGCCATTATCTGATTAATGACAATATT
Organism: Pelobates cultripes; assembly: GCA_933207985.1. Classification (NCBI taxonomy): domain Eukaryota; kingdom Metazoa; phylum Chordata; class Amphibia; order Anura; family Pelobatidae; genus Pelobates; species Pelobates cultripes. The sequence goes on along the minus strand of OW240921.1, from coordinate 99,035,732 downwards.
TTATTGCGTCTATCACTGTCACATGGGTGTCATAGATAATATAAGAGAGTTTTAAGCACAGTAACTCCAGCGTAACTTGTTTGTCCGGCTTTAAATAATATAGTGAGAATAAATATCACTGTGTCATCGATGTCACTGCATCGTCATGGACAACGGTCACCAACAGGTAGGACAGGGGGAGGCAACCTACGGCACTAGTGCCACGCACGGTACTCGAGGTGTCATTGCACGGCACTCAAGGCTGCTAGAGCCAAACAGGCTCTGGCCTATCAGGAGTCCCAGTAAAACTTCAGATATCTGCTAATACGAAGAGGTGGTGAAGGACAATCCTCAGTTTATGCATTGCAGAACGTAGAGGAAGTGATCTCAGATCACTTCCTCCCAGCACTTGTGAATGGGAATCCACACTGTAGTAGAGCAGCCCTCGACAGCTATTGCAGCTCCTGTCCTTGACCTGTACCTGGCCAGACTGGTCTCCACTGGACCCCAGGGAAGCCACCCACATTGCTAGATATACACAGAGCTGCAGAATAACTCTTCCCTCATACAAATAATATGAACAGCCCACACACAAACACACACACAATCCCCACTAACGCAAAACCACTAACAATCCACATACATGCACACAATCCCACATGCAATACCCCAAACAGCCCCCACACACTACCAAACACACAATGTGACACATTCATCCACACACACAATTCCACAAGCAGCCCTCACACCAGTGGCGGATCCAGAGCCTGATCTCGGGAGGGGCACTTGTAGATTATTTAAAGAAATAATCCAGACACAATAACTACTACAGCTCAGTGTAGTGGTTATGGTGTCAATAGTGCCGGGACCCCCTCCCAGAGTAAGTAGTCAAACCGTTTAAGAACAGTTTGACACCTTACCTGAG
>OW240921.1:99013386-99034728 GCA_933207985.1 Pelobates cultripes | reverse complement strand
GGGGGGCAGTATGTGTGTATGGGGGGCAGCATGGGGGGCAGTATGTGTGTATGGGGGGGGCAGCATGGGGGGCAGTATGTGTGTATGGGGGGGCAGCATGGGGGCTATGTGTGTGTGTGTGTGTAAGGGTAGGGGGGGCTTTTTAAAATAATATATATCTTTATTTAATTAAAAAAAGCAAATATTCTATGTCCCCCCTCCCTTCTTACCTTTATGGAGGAGGAGGGGGGACATATTTTCATCCCTGGTGGTCCCAGTGGTGATTCATTGGTGGTCCCAGTGGTTACAGTGAACTCTAGCCCGCGCTCCCGGGCTAGAGTTCACTCTCGCGAGATTTGGAGCGTTGCCGTGGTAACCGCGGCAACGCTCCAAATATCGCGAGAGGAGGACCCGGAGGAGCTGCAGACTGAGCTCCCGGGTCCTCCCTCTCCCTCCCTCCCACGCCGGCTGTAAGCACGGTGCCTGCGGACCGGGGAGGGAGAGCTCTGATCTCCCCTCCGGTCCGCAGGCACATTGCAGGGCTAGCACCTGCATGTGCTGCTGGTAGGGGAGGGAGACCGGCGGATTTCTCGGGGGGGGCAATTGCCCCGTTGCCCCCCCCCTGGATCCGCCAGTGCCTCACACACAGCCCACATTCATATGTATCATACACGATACCACAAACTACTAATGAACATATACAATATAATAGCTCATATACTCACAAATACAATGATACAAAGCAATTACAGTAAAAATAACACAAGCAGAATACTGCAGCATACACACCTCAATTTAATAAAAATAGGACCGGCATGCTACGGGACATCACAATCCTATATCGGCACAGTGCTGCTAAAAGGTTGCCTACCCCTGAGGTAGGACATGGACAGCAACCTCTAGGATATTTGATGGATACCTGACTTCAATCCAACATGCCAAGGCTGTTAAAGAATGGTTTCCTTTGTGGCTAAAATATCTTATGAATCACACTAACAGCACAAAGCTTGAATCAAGGAATCAACAAGTGTGAAACATATTGCAGATATCGCTATTAAAATAATAAGAAAAAACCCTTATCACTCATACTGAAAGTGAAGTAAGATTAGTAGAGTAGGCACATATATTTGTACCTTTAAAAAGGATGCGTTGGTTAAAAAAGAAATAAACTGCAAGTCCTATTAGAGGTAATAATGTATTATTATTGTTATTTATGAAGCACCGACACATTCAGCAGCGATGTACAATAGGTTGCTTAAAGAGACATGTTTCTTTTTGAGACAACTGTCTCATTCTGTAGGCAGAATAAAAAACAGGTAACTGAGATTTTTGTTTCATATTTACCTGCTTCTTCTTCTCTCCCTTTCCCACGCCTATCATAGGGGGATAGTGATCAGCGTCCTATCCGTAGTTATCGTGGAAAACCGTATATATTTGTGTAAAAGAGTTTGCTGGCTGGTTTTAAAAAAAAAAATGTCAAGAGATGAATGTCCCTTTAACAAACAAAACTAGCCAGATGTACAGGAATGAAAGGTGCAAAAACAAGTTCACATCAAAGTAAATACATTGAGAGCTACTGCCATCAGTTAATTAGGTGGGGGAAAAAAAACCCCAAAATATAGTTTAAATATCTTTTGATTTTTAAATCAACGCAATGAATCAATTCAATAAAAATTCAAGCGCAGTGTTAAAGACACACTCCGGACCCGTAAAGCAGTTTAACTTGCTGAAATGCTTTATGTGTGAAGAGTTGTGTCCTCTTGATTTCATTTTACAAAAAGTGCCGATTGCAATAGAAATTGACACTTTAATAAAAGTGTCCCCCATAATTCAAAGGGGAGGCTCCCTAAGGCGATATTATACGTCTTCATTGCGTGATTGTAAGTCTGTCTGCACATAGAATAGTGTCTCGTATTGTATTACACTGTTTTAGATTTTGTATTATAGATCTACAGCTGCATCCTATATTTTTGAGTTTTGCTGCTTAAGGGATTCTCTCTGAGATATTCTTGGAGGAAGATGTGCAGTTTTAGCTAAGATAAGTGTGGTGTGGGATTCTTTTACGTGTATATATACATGTGACTTTTATAAATTAGCATGGTTACACCCCCTGACTTTAATGCAAACAACTGGTCCTGTTACTTCCTGGTTTGGTTAGCTCAGTGAAGCTAAACTCAAGAGGCAGCAATTGCCCAGAGCACCTGCCTTGCAAAGATTTTACATTGAGCTGCATTGGGAAGTCTGTGATTGGACAGCCACAGAAAGTCTGGGCGGGGTTAGAAGGGGAGGGTATGCAAGACTGTAGACAAGAGATCTGCAAGCTGTTTTAGATATAATCCCAATGACAAAATACAAAATTAAATGCAGGCATTTCTGTTTGGGGTATATCAAATGTAATTTGTATTTTAACAGTGAGGTGTCCCTTTAATGACATTGAAATCTATTCAATAAACCAGAAGTATAGTGGCCTGAAATAGGTATTGCAAATGTAAAGCCACAACAGAAGGCAAACATTTTCAGATAGACTACTTTCCGTACTTTAGTGAATACTACCCTCATGATTTATTTGCATTGAGCAAATCAGTGTCTATAGGGCTAATCAAAAATATAAAAATGCAAGAATTTCATGACTAAATCGGTGTCACACCTGTTCATTCCTTGAAATCGGAAACCAAATAAGGACAAAAAAGTAAATACAGGGAGAAATACTCAAACTTAAGCTAGATCAGAGAGTTAGAGTGTTAGAGAGTTAGTTGTTATTTCTTACTGCCGTTTATAAAGCACCAACATGTTCCACAGAACTGTACAATTGGGAAAGACAATACAATATAAATAGACTACTACGAAAGGTAAAGCGGTAGCAGAGGGAATTTGGAGGTGATGGCAAAGAGAATTAAGAGCAAAGCAAATATATCTTGTATACAATTTAAACATTTGCCAACCAAATTCTATCAGCCAAAATAATAACTACATGTAACTGCAAGTACAAAATATTATAGTAGTATTTTATAATGTGGTAACAAAGGTAAAAAAAATCCAGTCGAGTATATTCCAAATTTAAATTTGTACGTTAAAGGAACACTCCAGGCACCATCAAAACTTCATCTAAATGAAGTCATTATGGTGCCAGGAGGCCCTTCTGCACACTCTTACATTAAAGGGTTAAAACATTCACGAATGCTTTAACCCCAAAGTTGCCTTCATTGCTGATCTCAACTTCCCCCCACCCCCAGACCGCATCCGGCTTCTGAAGTTTCACTTTCAAGAAGCGCAGAGTGCCGCCGGGCAGTGATGCCACTACAGTCTATATGTGCCAATTCTTTCTGGATGTCAGCTGCTTGTAATGTATCTCTCCAGGAGGCAGCTGGCTGTGTTGGCCCTTACAAGCCTAGATTTAGTGGACCACATGGAAATGTTCTGCTCACAATGCTTCATATTGTACTATATAAGTATCATTTCACCCTTCAATGACATCTACTGTCTACAGCTGCAGGGTACGGCAATGGGGACACAGGTGCTCAGTAATTTCTGAACCTGCTTTCATTACTTTCCTTCAATTCCTTACGGATTCGTTTTATAGATTACATCTTCTATCTTTGCTAGTAGCATACCTTGCTGTTCTCTGAAGACCTTGACGAATACAGCAATAAGTTCACCTTGAGTTTGACCTTGATTTTGAGTCAAACATGTTTGCATATATTGCATCATTTGTAATTATACATCCTTTTCATCAAATTTTTTTTCTTTTGAAAATGTAAAAATTTCATTCATCCAAATTAAATTAGGATAAATAAAATATCTATTTTGTACTGTGTAACCTGACTAAAGCAGGTATTTATATCAACCATAAAGAAATGTAATATTTTCCCACTTTTTATACTAATATATATTCTCATATACCAAAGGGAATGTCCCTAAATCCACTCTATGCATTAAAATAAATTGAAAGAAAGAGATTCATAAAATAAACCTGACATGGAAAAAATGGTTGGAAGGTAAATCTTAAGGACTTAACCCTACATGAACTTGGAACAAACCAATCAAAACATGCTCCACTAGGGAGCCTGGCTTCAAAAGAGAGTGATCTCTTCTACAGCTAGGCCGTCCCCCTAGTGGAGCTTGTCATTATTAGTTTATACCACTCTATATAATATACCAATAAAATTATAAAATCCGTATAAAACGCTATAGCAGTTTGGAAATGACTATCCTTACACTCACGTTATTCATGAAGTTATTTTTTTTTGACTCCCTCTAGACTTGGATTGTGCTTGATATCTTGCGATATTGTTCTTTATTATTATATGATATTTATTATTATATATGCAATGTATAAAAACAGGAAGTTGAAGACAGAAAAAAAAAGGATACATTTCAGAATTTTGTGTTGAATACAACAGAATGCATACAAATAGGAATATGCACAAAAAGATTGTAAAAAGATCTTAACTGCCACAATTCTAGCTAACGTTGAGATATTAAAATCTAATAATTTCATAAGGTGTTGTAAAAAAAGTTACATTTCAATAGTAAATTGGCATATAGTAATTGGATCAATAATAAGCTAATTTCTAAGTAATATGAAGTGGCTAAGTGTGTGTTTGTATCTTTTAGTTTGAAGCACTTTGATAAAACAGGATGAAGATTGGGACGAAGACATGAGGCTGATTGCAAGAACAATATTGGCAAAGAGAACATTTCTTCCTTATGTGACATGGCGTCCTATTAAATATCTTTGCAACGTCTCTTTTTAAATGGCAAGGGCTCCCACGCAAAAATGACTAGAAATTATGTGATCGACCAACACCGACATGTAAAAATCATAATGGTGCAGATATAAATCCAAAGTAGCTAGGTTTAGCTTTATTACAATGCCATCATAGGGATAATAAAAGTAATATGACTTGCCCACTTAGACATTCCTTCAATACAGCATTTGAGCCTCACATCCAGTTTGTTGCCAAATCCTGTAGATTCCATCTTAAAAACATAGCCCACATCCGCCCCTTTCTTACCCAAGATGCTACTAAGGAGCTTGTCGATGCTCTAGTAATTTCCTGCACGGATTATTGAAACCCTCTCCAAAAACAATATAGCCCCGCTACAGTCTGTAATGAATGCTACCGCCAGATTTTCCTCTCTAGTCGGTCTTCTCACAACTCATCCCTCTGTCAGTCCTTACATTGGCTTCCTGTATCCTATTGGAGTCAATTCAAAGTGCTAACCCATACCTATAAAGCACTGAACATTTCTAGCCCCTCTTGTATCTCCTCACAGATCCATAGGTATGCCCCATCTCGGTCTCTCCGCTCTGCCCGTGACCTGCTTCTGTCCGCTGCTTGCACACGTATGGCCAACTCACGCTTGCAGGACTTCTCGCGGACTTCCTATGGAATAGCATGCATACCGCCAATAGACTCTCCCCTAGTCTTCAATCATTTAAGAAGTGCCTTAAAACCCATCTCTTTAGGAAAGCTTATGGCATCCCAAAGTAACCTCTACCTCACATACCTGTCTCTTGCTCTCTCCTAAAGGGCAGCACTCTACTCTCTCCTCCAGCTCTGCTTCACTCCCACCTTATTTGATTGCTATTTCCTGTCCTAACGTGTCTTATATCCCACCTCCTATAGACTGTAAGCTCGTTTGAGCAGTGTCCTCTTCAACCTATCCTGTAAGTTTTTTTGTAATTGTCCTATTTATAGTTAAATCCCCCTCTTATAATATTGTAAAACGCTACGGAATCTGTTGGAGTTATATAAATGGCAATAATAATAATAATAAGTGTATTTTTTTTAATGCATTTGGTGTATCTAGTAATAAATGTAATGAGAAATATTATGAGATTTGAGGTAGTTGAATTGCCAAATCTTCTTGTGCGATACGATGGGTGTTTTCCATAAATGAAACCAACGTGATCATAAGTCCTGACTGTGACGGACTGCCTGGCACTCCAATCGAGTGCCTCCGCCAATCAATGCTCCTAGTGCTCACCGAGGAATTCCAGCACTCCACCAGACACCATAAGCACTGCAGAACCCACTTCCAGTGATGCAGCTGCGCCGGGGTCTCACCGTCCTTTACCCACCCTGGACCCAAGACCGGGATCCAGATTCTAGTGGGCAGACCTCTCCTACTCCCAGTAAGCGTAGCAAGAACAGCTCATATAAGAGCTAGTGATTATAATTCCTGGGGAGTATATTGATTTAGCAAACCCCACATAGATATAGCCGTTTCCCCCACACATGAGATGAGACTCTATGTTGAGGGTAAGCAGGAACAGAATTTTAATGGAGGCACACTGGCCTTTTATGAAAGTTCCCCAACAAGGGTGACACCCAGGTGGACCTTGTTGGGGACAGAGACACAAAGTGAATAAACCAATAAAAACAGAGTCATACAGTGAGACACTCCCATACACAAACAATAGAATCCCTCCTCTGTGCTTGGGAAATAATTGAATCAGGAACTGTACTAATCTAACCTAATTATCTCCAAGCACAGAAAAAACATACCATTTTATGAAACCCCAAAAAGTACCTTAAAAACACATAAAACATCCCCTGATAGCTCCGATCTGGGTGAACAACATATCCAAAAATCACCCAGATCGGTTCAGGGGTTCAGGAATTTCCTGGAAGTCCTAGTTTTGACTATAGCCATAGTCCTATTCCCAAAACAGTTCCAGGGAAATCAGTGCTAACAGTCAGTCAAGTTTGGTAGTCTTTTACAGGTTTCCCTGCAGTCCCATAGTCTGTGGGCAGGAGGCTGGCAAGCAGGCCCTCCAAGTACAAGTGGCGAGGTTACTTTCGCTACACTGACAGTCCCAGATTTGGCAATACAGTCCCAAATTTGCCATCATTGTTTTTTCTCCATTGTCCTTCTTCTGTGGTCTCACTGTGTAAAGAAAACTCAGGGCATTCAGCCCATGCTAAATTATTTTAATATAACCCTCCTTATGCACTGCCCTGATCGGAGCCCACTCAACCCACTGTATAACATTCATAACTCCTAATTTTGTGTGGGATGCATAATTGATAATAGTAGATCATATTAAGGAAAGATGATTGTCCTAAATTTTGTATCAGTATTACTCAACGATATTGGACATGGATGAGACAGTGACAGACCAAAAAAATTAAATTTGGCTTTGTTTACTTTTGGTCAATTTAATGTTTTAATATAAGAGCCACTGGCCCCTTTGATACAGCTGTGACTACTTCATAAACATTGTAAGAGACATAGAAGAACTATGCTGGGTATAAAAGGCAACACATCCTAACACTCTTATATGGCCTCTGGTTAATGGACATGTCGATGGCCAAAATGGAACATTTAAGATGAAAGGTGTTTCTATGGATAAAACCTGGCATTCTATTACGAAGTCTTGATTTAAACTACATTCCACTGTTGCCGCAAAACACGGAGGATTGTTGAACCCAAGAATGCATTCTCTGGATCTCATCTCAATCAGTTTAATTCCAGGAATTGTTATTTAGAGTTTAACCTCAGGAGAGACTGTGTACAGTTTCGAGGATGTGCAGAGTCTTAAGGCTCCAACATTTACGTATTGCATACTCTTGTTATTCCCTTTTTCTTTATCTTTCAGGACTACTATAAGCTCAATGAAGCAGTCTGGGTGCAGCGGTTCTGTCCTTTTAGCCCTGCAATGTAAAACATTGCTGTTTTGTAGATACGCTAATGTTTATATTGCAGGGCCAAACACGTGTCCTGTGAGAGGCATTTGACTGAATGAGCATGGCAATCGCAGCACATGTGCTTCTAATCCCTAATACAACCTGCTATTTTTTTTGTTTTTTTTTTATTTGATTTAGGGGGGACCTGAATCTAAATTGACTGTAGAATAATATAGCGTTAGGTATACATGTTCAGAAATATTATTTGAAGGCCCTTTCAGTAATAAAAAAGCCAAATGAAAGTATAGCATTTGGTACTAAGTGAACAATATATGCCATATCTGACAAATCACAGGATCTATTAAAACAGCAGTAAATATAACCAAGTAGTAACATCTATTACTATTCAGCTGCCGATTTGGTTAATTCCGATAGTGTGCACTGAAAAGCGCTTTGAGTCCCACTGGGAGAAAGGCGCTATATAAATACTAGTTATTATTATTATTATAAACATTATGACTGAACTCTTATATTACATTCTAAAACTGCCTTAAAGCGCCATCTAGTGCCCAAAGTGAATATTAAATACACAAAAACTACACAGTATAAAGGATACAGATATCAATCACAAAGCAAACATGGCAAAAGTAATGTACATGATTACCATGTGATTGATAACAGTATCTTTACGCTTCATATTCTACGTATTTATGACATTTTTCACTTTGGCCACTAGATGGTGCTTCAATGCAGTTTTCGTTGCTCTGATGTGACAGTCCGGTCATGAACACATAAGCCGTAAATTTGCTGTGGCAGAGTTTATGTCCTCTGTCTTGCATCAAAAGTGTGATCTTTCCTCTCCGGCTATTTGACGCATCCTATGTGAAAAGGTTGACATTTTTGCCTTTTTCTTCTTAGTCATATATTGGGTTTGGAATGCCCTTTAGATAGATGATAAATAACAAAAGAAAGAGAGAGAGAGGTGCAGGCTTTTCTCTGGCATAATTGCTTTTATATTTTGTAACAATGGATACAATAAACCTGGACTGACTAACATTAGAACCTCACTATGTCTAGAAAGCTCGCCTCGGCCAGCAGACTCCATCCTTTCAAAAGCCCAGAGTTCCAGATGGGCTTCTAAATTTATTTCACTGATACCCTGCAAGAAATATGTGGAAGCCCCAGGGTGGACAGGCCTTTAGTGATTCTTGGGCTCTTATAATTTCTACCAGCTCAGAATTTCTACATTACGGAACTGCCAGGATAAATACTGTATTTTCCTCCCAATCTATTTGAATTCTACTGAGAGCAGGGCAGCACTATTTCTGTGATGTCCATCAGCATGGAGCTGTTATATATTTCCAGAAAGTAAATATATATCTGGAAATCCTAGGAGCCTGTTGTTATTTTCTTTTCACCTATTTAGTTATCCTTGATTAAAGTTTTGTTTGTTCTTTGTTTAATCTCTCAGAATTAGTGACAAATAACTTTTAAATAAATTTGCTAGCATACATAATCAATTTTTCAATATTGGATATATTGTTATGCTTATACACTGTTCGTGTGTGTCTACTTATCTAATAAAACAGCAGCGTCATTAACAATGTGCATGAATACTATGCTAATTTGCAGGATTGGGGAAAGGCTTGACTATCATTGAGACTGAACAATGCCCATTTAATTGTTGTTCCAGCTATCTTTTCACGGTTTCAAGTCATCTCTCTGTTTCATGCACCAACTGACCGGTCTAGGAGTGCTTCCTGCAGTCCTCAATGTCTTTCAAGACGCCAAATGCCCATGTGGCCTAGTAGGCGCTGAGGGAGGAAGAAGCAGCTGATCTCCCAATTCGGAGCAGACAGGGTTCCGAAATTAGAAATGACACCCCGTTATCCCCCCACCCCCCCTTTGGACCAGCAGAGGTGATCTCGGTCCCCACCCTGGGGGCCCCCAAACTCCCATCAGGGTTCCGTGGTGATGCCCTAGACGCAATCGATACCACCAGGGGGACATGTAAAATGGCGAACGCCACGAGTAGCCTAGATTCCCACGGAGAGACATTCACTCTTCTCCAACGCTTGGAAGAACTCTTTGAAGCTTTCTGGAGGACACTTAGGGGGAAGCTATCCCTACCTGTTGCTGTGGCTGTTGAGGCTCCTCCTGGACCATTCTAATGCTCCCCAGGCCATTCGGTTACCACTATCAAGGGCCCAGTGCATTGGAGGTGGCAGAGGCTGCATTGGTGGCGCATTGTAAAAACAGCAGTGATAACAGCGGATAACAGCGGTATTTTGACAAGCCATGAAGCTGTGCACCTTCAGAGCAAGTATGTGGGTCGTGTGGTGAGATGGAGAGATAAGAGGAAAGCCAGTGCAGAGCCAGGATATGCAGCTAACATCCTCGCTCTGACACTGAACGTTCATACCATGTGGGACTGTAAATTCCCTGTACTGGCGATAAGCTAACCGCCATGTTTGAGCCTCCAGTTACATATTATAAGCCAGTCTACTGATTTTTACATGTTCATTCTTGTTTTCTAGTAGATTTAAATTATTTTTGTTCTTCCTTTTCTATACTCTATGTTAATAAGCTCCAGATGAAATGCGATTTTCTGTGATTCCATTTATGTAGGATGTCTCCTGCATGTCTCTAGGGCAGTCTAGGGTGGTATAATCTGCTGTTAACCTGCTCCTACCATGTCTATTGTAAAATTAAATTTTTCTGTAGTTCGCAATCGAACCTAGACATGTGTAATTGGCTTGTTTATTACATAATCTAAAATGTGCTTAATTTTTAAAGCCATGTACTTATTCAATATTCTATGTTGCCATTCTTGTTGATGCTGTTGTGGCACTAATAGTTCTGTATTTTCATCCATGCACAACAAAAATAAAGAATTTATAAAATGCAAACATAATTCTAATTTGCAAAAACGTAGTCTAAAATAGCAAAGATGAAACTACATGATTTTTTTCTGAATGATCTATTTTTACCTGAAGGCCAGGGCCGGATTAAGAGCACAGTGGGCCTGGTGCTGACAATTATGATGGGCCTAATTACGGAATCTTATCGACCAAAAACACTAAAACAATCATACCTCCCAAGCGTCATGTATCTGATGGAGATGGTGCTGGAGGGAAACTCATAGGATGCAGCTATAAGAAAACACATACTCTATGCTAATTTCTCTCTAATTTATGCTTTCATCCTTCAAGTAAATCCATAACCCCTAACAGCGGTGTACAGTGAAGCAGGAAGTCAATGGGCTGGGTAAAAGGGTGTGCCACTGGCGCGAATCACGTGACAAGACCTGCCAAAAGGGGTGAACATGCCCAAAAAGGGGGCATATTTGTCCAAAGAATTGGAAGGTCAGCCTGGCATGAATGCATCTTGAGCTTGACATAAATGCGTCTAATGATGCGCTCACTCCATTCTTTCTAAGGACTGTCCCCTCGCACTCGCTGGTCCACTTGTCTCCTTACCTTCTTACTAGCAGGCAGAAGTTGCTGGTATATAGTCTGAGACAGAGAAAAGGTGTCTGCAGTGAATGTAGAAGAAAGGGGACATGCCACAGTGTTAGAGAGACCAACGTCTGCATTACCTAAACTAACTTTAATGTCAACCAGTGCACACAAGTTTTTTTCCCATACATCCCTCTTAAGCTTACAAACTTAAGGGGACACTATAGTCACCAGAACAACTACATCTTATTGTATTTGTTCTGGTAAGTAGAATCATTCCATTCAGGCTTTTTGCAGTAAAGATTGTCTTTTCAGAGAAAATAACTCCACTGGCCGCTCCTTAGATGGCTGCTACAGGTGCTTCCTGGGGCAGTACTGCCTAGTGTGCAGCACTGCCATTTAGTGTCTCCACCCTCTGCATGCAGACACTGAACTTTCCTCATAGAGATGCATTGATTCAATTTATCTTTATGAGGAGATGCTGAGGGGCTGGTTCTGCCCCTGATCTGCCTAGTTGACAGTCTCAGCCAATCCTATGGGGAAGTATTGTAATTTGCTCAGACCACCACTTCTGAGCCAGCAGCTGCAGAATTGAATACAAGTAATATTTTACTATATTTAGGGAGGCAAGAAGGGGCCAGGGTAGTGGTTTTAACATAATAGGGTAAGAAACACATGATTGTGTTCCTGACAATATAGTGCTCCTTTAAGCAAGAGTATGTGAAGAGTAGTTAAGGTTGCCACCTTTATTGGAAAAAAATACCAGCCTTAATCATTTGTATAATTAATTAGTTATGCATGACATCACATGATGTAAATCACAAGGAGTGACATCAGAGAAAATTCTGTAAAATCACCAACAAACTACTCACAGTTTGATTCTGCTGTATAGATGGATTGCTCCCAGTGTCTCAGTCTTGCAAGTCACCCAGTGTCTCAGTGTCCCTATGTAACACAGTGTCAGTGTCCCCATGTCGCCCAGTCCCCTAGTCTCCCAGTGTCTGTGTCCCCATTTCTCCCAGTGTCCCAATGTCTCAGTGTGTCCCCATGTCACTAAGATACTGGAGACACTGAGAGACATGGGGACACTGAGAGACCCGGGGACACAGAGACATGGGGACACTGGGAGACATGGGGACACTGAGACATTTAGGGAAACTGGGAGAAATGGGGACACTGAGATACTAGGGACACAGACACTGGGAGACATGGGGACACTGAAACATTTGGGGACACTAAGACACTAGGGACACAGACATGGGAACACAGACACTGGGAGACTAGGGGACACTGGGAGACTAGGGGACACTGGGAGACTAGGGGACACTGGCTGGGAGACAGACCCTTGGGGACACTGGGAGACATGGGGACAGTTGTGGACATAGACTGGGACATATACGGACACTGGGAGGCATGGGGACACCAGGCACACTGAGACACTAGGAACACAGACACTGGGAGACATGGAGATACTGAAACATTTGGGGACACTAAGACACGAGGGACACAGAGACTGGGAGACTAGGGGACACTGGGAGACTAGCGGATACTGGGAGACTAGGAGATACTGGGAGACTAGGGGACACTGGCTGGGAGACAGACACTTGGGGAGACATGGGGACAGTTGTGGACATAGACATGGGGACACTGGGACACATGGGGACACTAGGCACACTGAGACACTGGGAGACTTGGGGACACTGAGACACTAGGGACACTGGCTGGGGGACATAGTGTCTCCGTGTCCCAATGTCTCCCAATGTCCCTATGTCACACAGCGTCCCCATGTGTCTCAGCATCCCCATGTGTCCCAGTGTCCCCTAGTGTCTCAGTGTCCCCATGTTTTCCAGTGTCCCCAAGTGTCTGTGTCCCCAGGTCTCCCAGTGTCTGTGTCCCCATGTGTCCTAGTGTCTCAGTGTCCCCTAGTGTCTGGGTCCCCTAGTGTCTATGTCCCCATATGTCCCCAAGTATCTCAGTGTCCCCTAGTGTCTCAGTGTCCCCATATTTTCCAGTGTCTCAGTGTTCCCAGGTCTCCCAGTGTCTGTGTCCTAGTGTCTCAGTGTCCCCTAGTGTATGTGTCATCATGTGTCCCCTAGTGTCTGTGTCCCCTAGTGTCTCAGTGTCCCCATATGTCACCTAGTGTCTGTGTCCCCATGTGTCCCTGCTGCCTTTCCCCCATCCCTCACTTACCTGAGCTGTAGAGCTGCTGTCTGGACTCTCTGTGCTGTGTAGCTGCTCCCCCACGGATCAGTGAGTAGTAGAGAGAGGCAGGGATATTCTGTAACTTCCTATCCCTGCCTCTCTCCACACACAGTGGCCGGTGCTGGTATTGCAGAGTAATTTCCATTTATTCTGAGAAAATTACCTGCGTTTGTATTGCCGGTATTACTGCAATACCGGCACGGCCAGGCAGCCTCAAATACCGTCTGTGCCATTAAAATTCCAGGCAGGTGGCAAACCTAAGAGAGGCGTGTTTAAGAAAAAAAAAAAAAATTTTTTTTTTTTTTTTTTAAATGGGCCTATTCCATGGGCCTGGGCCTGGAGCTGCAGCTCCATCAGCCCCTATGTTAATCCGGCCCTGCTGAAGGCCATTGTATTTGAAAAGAAAAAATTAAGTTCTGTTGAATTGCATAAAATATATTTTATTGAATAACCTTAGCTGCTTTATTACTAAGTTTATTTTGCAAATGAGAAGCATCTCATAATTAAATTAAAGGGACACTATGGTCAGCAATACAAGTTTAGCTTAATGAAGCTGTTTTGGTGTATAGAACATGCCCCTGCAGTTTCACTGCTCAGTTCTTTGCCATTTAGGAGTTAAATCACTTTATTTATGCAGCCCTAGTCACAGCTCCCTGTATGTGACTTACACAGCCTTCCTAAACAATTCCTGTAAAGTGACATCTAATATTTATACTTCCTTTTTTTTTGCAAATTCTGTTTAATGTACAATTTCTTAACCCCTGTTCTGTTAATAGCTTGCTAAACCCTGTGCATCCTGTGTGTGACTAAAGTTCAATTTAGAGAACTGATTATACAACATTTTAATGCAAGTTACTATTTGATTGAAAGTGAAACCATTATTTTTTTTACAGACTGTGTGAGTCACGGCCATGGGAGGTGTGACCAGGCCTGCATAAACAGAAACAAAAGTGATTTAACTTCTAAATGGCAGTGAACTAAGCACTGAGACTTCAGAGGCATGATCTATACATCGAAACTGCTTTATTAAGCTTAAGTTGTTTTGGTGACTATTGTGTCCCTTTAACATGTCAGTTGCATAATTTGCATAATACATGTTTGGAAAACCAAATAGATTCCCTAGGAAACACATTGATGTTTCAAGTTTCCTCATTTCCAAATACATTTTTGTATGTATATATGTTACCCAGATGTACAATAGTTGTTGTGTTAAAGGGATACTATAAGTGCCAGGAATACAAAGCTATAATCCTGGCTCTGTAGCTCCCTCTGCCTTCCTACCTATGTGAATAAAGAGTTAAAAACGGTTTATTTACTTTCCTGATCCCAGCTGAGGCTCCAATGTCACGCGACAAGCTTGTGGAAAAATCTGACGCTGGATGTCCTTATGGAGAGTGTTGGGGCATCCAGCATCAGTTACCGGACCAAAGGTCCGTTAGGATCCAGGAAGCCCCTCCACTGGCTGTCTAGTAGACAGCCACTGTGGGCAGACCTAGTGCTGCAACATAAACAGTAAAGTTTCTTTAGAACTGCAATGATCAACATTGCCGCACTAAGTGCAATGAGCTGAAGTGGTCTGGGTGCCTATAGTATCCCTTTAACCAACTGAAATGACTCACCAGCTTTGTCACTGCCCAAAAAACTTTAAATTAACATTAGAGAGACTATTTCAATATTTTTTATTTTTGTAGTTTTTGCTACGCTATAATACTCTCGCAGTACTTTCTTGTTAGTGGAATAAAGCTATTCTCTAAATGAACAGAGGGAGACATTTATAGGGTTTTTCACTAAACTATGTATTTTAGAGAATTCAATCTTCATTTCAAAGTTCAGGACAGAAATTGCTGCTCAGGAATAATTCTCACAGTACGGTTATTTCTGCCTAAATTTTGCAACTCAGATTTAATTTGCTAACAGTCAGAGTTTAGTAAATAAACCCTTTTAGACATGTACTTTTTAAAAATTATTTTAGAGAAAATAACTCTGGGAGTTTGTGTATCCTGAAATTACCAGCATAGAAGAAAGTTTTTTCAATGCTGCAAATTGATTTTTTCCCCTCCCATATGAAATAAATCTGAATATCAATGTTTTTTCATAATTTTCCATACTCTGTGCTATCAGAAAGAACGCAATCAGTGGGGGAGACTGTATTTAGCTGTACCAGGAATCAGGTTTGGCAATGGCACAGCTATTGACCTTTTGATTTTGGAAGTTTAGAGAATAAAGAAACACGTTTATCTATCACTATGGGTTCCAATTTTTTTTGGACAAACATAGAAACATAGAATGTGACGGCAGATAAGAACCATTCGGCCTATCTAGTCTGCCCAATTTTCTAAATACTTTCATTAGTCCCTAGCCTTATCTTATAGTTAGGATAGCCTTATGCCTATCCCACGCATGCTTAAACTCCTTTACTGTGTTAACCTCTACCACTTCAGCTGGAAGGCTATTCCATGCATCAACTACCCTCTCAGTAAAGTAATAAATACTTCCTGATATTATTTTTAAACCTTTGCCCCTCTAATTTAAGACTATGTCCTCTTGTTGGGGTAGTTTTTCTTCTTTTAAATATAGTCTCCTCCTTTACACAGGAACATAGAATGTGACGGCAGATAAGAACCATTCGGCCCATCTAGTCTGCCCAATTTTCTAAATACTTTTATTAGTCCCTGGCCTTATCTTATAGTTAGGATAGCCTTATGCCTATCCCACGCATGCTTAAACTCCTTTACTGTGTTAACCTCTACCACTTCAGCTGGAAGGCTATTCCATGCATCCACTACCCTCTCAGTAAAATAATACTTCCTGATATTATTTTTAAACCTTTGCCCCTCTAATTTAAGACTGTCCTCTTGTTGGGGTAGTTTTTCTTCTTTTAAATATAGTCTCCTCCTTTGCATAGAAACATAGAATGTGATGGCAGATAAGAACCATTCGGCCCATCTAGTCTGCCCAATTTTCTAAATACTTTCATTAGTCCCTGGCCTTATCTTATAGTTAGGATAGCCTTATGCCTATCCCACGCATGCTTAAACTCCTTTACTGTGTTGATTCCCTTTATGTATTTAAATGTTTCTCTCATATTAAGGTTAAGTTCCTTTAACCTTTCCTTGTAAGTTTTATCTTGCAAAAGCACACTTCAATATAGGGGAAACGTTCTAAGGCGCATATTTTATTTTTCTTAACCTTCATGAGGATGTTATAAACTTCCCATTAGGATTCAGCATTCCCTGAGAGCTTTGCATACTTTTAGCTAAACTGACTTCTGGTTCTAATTGTTTTCCATATGGGAATCACACTTTTAATTAAGACACTTACTTAAAAACAGTTACTTAAAGAATGCATTTAGCCTATTCCAGCCCAATAAGCATCTTGTGTATATCAGAGTCTATGACACACACTGAATGAAAACCAATCTTCTAGATCTCATGGCATCGCTTCCTGGGTTTAAGATTAGGGAGGCAATAAGTAACAAATATGTAAAACAATCATTCCCCAATTATTAACAAAAAAGCATACTACACAGGGAAGAAGTCTATAGATGTCATTATTAGCCCAGTTACTGCTACTCATGGCTGATTTGCTCTGATTGTGCTACAAGTTCTGAACCTGAGATATTGGAGCACTAACCACTGAGCTATCCTGCCCTGTTATAAGGATTTTACTGGAATGTTCTATGGCTTGAAAGTCATTTCAAAGGTTTGCAATGTACATATGAATATTGTTTTATGTCATATAGTAGTGTATACCACATTTGTGCCCAAGGGGGGATGGAGGGACAGTCCGCCCTAGGTGACAGCAGGGAGGGGGTGCACAGCAGCAGCAGCAGAGCCCCCAATATATAAGGGGAGGCACCTTCTTGTGCTACAAATACGATTATATCCTGTGAGTTCGGTTTTAATGCTGTATGTTTTACTACATTACACTATGTTACAGTTCTTCTGTTTTAAGTCACAGCTCTATCTGTTTATACTTTTGTATAGGATTGTATACACGGTAACCTACTGGGAAGGCCCCTTAGGGTGGCTGCATTTTGTTTACACACCACAGTTAACGTGAACCTATAGTGAACCTATAGTGTTTCCTAACGCTATAGCTCCCTATAGTGCCCCCTTTCCGTCGCCCGGAATGACCTGGAAGTCCCTCTAGTGGCTGTTTAGCAGACAGCCACTAGAGGTGGATTTAACCCTTTATTAATAACAGCAATAATTACCATTGCAGGATTATGGGACCTGCAACACTGCACCCAGACCACTTCAGACAACTGTTTGAAGTGTCACCTTTAAATTTGAACATTTCAGGAGGAGGGCATCAATGGATCAATCCGTCTGGTGTATAGCTTTCTATAAATCTCCCAAATGTAATATTTACTGTTCATGGTAACTCGTGATAACAAAACTAGTTGGTTTTGGCATATGTTCTCTTCGAGAATTGTAAACACCTTTTTTATGACATGTTTTATGATACACAGTAAGTAAATAGTCTGCAATTTTCCATTTTAGATAACATTCATGACACATTGTTTGGTATCATTACATAGAAAGTTAGTGAATCAGATCTCTTGAAGGTTTGGCTGAAATGCCCAGGGTGTTGTAGGAGGGGTATGTACATACGGACCCTATCTGTATAAACATTATGGGCTCTATATAACCTGCAATAATTTTAAGGGAATACTGTCTAAATTCCACTTGACAAACAAGTACTTACAATTTTTTTCCTATATTTGTTTTCATTGTATGTATTTGTCCATGTGATGATTCTTGTTAAACTACAGATAGATGATACTGGCTTTTGTAATTGAACGTTACAATGTGGATTATATTCTGTTATTTACTGTATCATTCAAAGGCTCTAAGGGACGATATGCATGGATCATTTCACTGGACTTAATAAAAGCTCTTTGTAGAAACGTATGGCTCAAGAGAAGGCAGCGGTAGACGCTAGGTAAGTTGTCTAACCGTACACAAAACAATTTTATGACTTACCCAGTGAGGGTGCAGGGGCACGCCTGGCATCATAACCACTAAAGAGGGCTGTAGTGGTTATGGTGCATGAAATGTTCATTTAACCCCTTAAAGGGAAATCATAGGCTAGGAATACAAAATTGTATTCCTAGTCTATAGTGGCCCCCTCGCTCGTCTTCGGTCCAGGAGGGCAGGCCCATGTGTGTTGAGGCAATGTCAAGGCAGATTTGCTCCATGAGGGATCCCTCCTCTCCTGCACCTTGCACCTTTGATCACCTCCCTGCAGTTGAAGTAGAGATGATTTTCAGCGTGCCTGAAGTTTTCTCCAGAAAGCCCAAAAGTGCCCCTCTAGACGCAGCAATACATAATCGCATGAGGCACGGCCCCCAGTATCATGAAGATCTGCTGCCATCTTAAATGTCATAGGTGGCTGGAGTATGTTTTGGGGGCAACTCCCGAAGCGAGGTAAGTGCGGCATAAGTTACTCAAAATACTCTAGTGGGGATCGGGATATCCCCCGCCTGTCCGGGGGCGGGGGGAGGGGTAGGAGCGCTGCTGCTCTGCGACAGTAAACGGTGAGCAGGAAGATCGTCCGCCTCTCCCTAACACTAACCACAACAGGCAGCTACAGAACTGCTCGGGATCCCGGTGGAGTAAGGACACAAGTAATATTTCTATTTGTTTGTCCGGGAAACCCCGACCCACGGAGCACACTTGAGTGGTTAGAATTGGTCCTTGGCCGAGATTAGCACCCCCAAATTGGCCAAGGAGTCAGGAGCCCGTGAAACACACACTCCAGGGTCAAGCTCCACCCCCCACCCACACTTATTATATTTACATTTGTTGAGAGAAACATGGCTTTCATGTTACATCAAATCTTTATATAAGATATAATTTAATAAGAATAAAATCTAAAAAAAGTGTGAGAAATTAAGACATTTGGTTATTTTTAAGTTCTACGTGGCATTTTAACTGTAAATGTCAATAATACTGTTAGCTGTTACTGCAATAAAATACATTTGTATGCTGTGATATTCCACGAGTAGAACAGTGCCCTCATGTGCATGTTTTATGTGGTTTTAGAACGTTACAGGTCAAATATGGAGCTTGCAAATTAAACTATCTGCTATTTCTGCTGGGCTGTTATGAATTATAGTTTCCTTGCTAAATACTTTGTTATTATTATTATTATTATTATATATCAATTAATATCAAAATATACTTAGAATTAAATCTTATATATATATATATATATATAAAATAAAATTCTAAGTGTATTTTGCTAATATTTATGTAATTATTATTATTATATATGGGGAAACCTGTTGAAAACAACCCAGGCTTTCTCCTGCAATCCAGCCGTCTCGAGCCATGTGATTCAGTGACTAGGACTGGCTGCAGGGGGACCGCCTGGGTTATCACAAAAGTCCCCTGATCGCAATCGCAGAGGAGCGTAAGTATATGGGCCAGGTAGTGCCCAGATCTCGGGATGGGGTTAATGCATGTTTTCTTGTGAATCAAAATTATTGGATCTATGCCATCTATGTAATAGCAATTTAGACACCTACAGGGTTATTTACTAAGTAATTCTAGGCAAAAGTAAAAGAACTGGAAGCATAGCTGACTTAGTGAAGTTTTACAACTCGGACCTTGAGATTTAACTTTACTTTAAATTCACTTTGAATTCACTTTGAATTTGGTAGACAGAGAAAAATAATATTTAAAGGATTCTATAGTGCTAGGACTAGAAAGCTGTACTACTAGCCCTACTGCTCCCTCTGGTATAACACTAGTCTGGTACAGGTGCATGGCTAATGTGAGTCCTGTGCGAAAATTCAGAAGGACCTGATTGGTGCATTCATGGCATTCACCACACATGTGCAAAAGGTCCATCAATACTTTTCTATGAGAAGCATTTGATTGAACCGTGACTTGGAAGGGCATGGCGCAGCCTGACAATGGAGGAGTGGACATCATTGGGGAGCAGTTGGCCGGCGCTGCATTCCATGAAACTTTTAAATTGTTTTTGCAAGTTATTTGTGCGACAAATAGTGTGTGAACCTGGAAAAATATACACATTAAGACATTTAAATTATGGAAAGAAAAAGTATAAAATTCAGCTGGAGTTAAACTTTTACACATTAGAATAGTTGTTCCCAAGCCAGCGTTGAAACTATTAGCAGTGCAGCTGACCTTGCCACACCAGGACTCACAAACTGGGGGTGGTCTCCACTTTTAGGGCCATCTAATTGGCATCTCTAATCAGGGCCCCGGTCAGACTGGAAATTTTATCCATATTGACCTGAACTCACTCTCTCAGCTAACAGCAAGAAGAGAGAGGATGATGGGAGAGTGGTCAAGAGATTCTAAATTGTAAAATGTTGGTGTGCCTGGAGGAATGGGTTGGAATCACTGCCAACAGACCAACAGAATGATCTTGTCTGCTTCCAATCAATGCAACCTACAGGTTAGGCTGAAGGAATGAGATACAATACTACAGAGCTTTACAGGTTCACAATGAGTAAGACAATAAAAAAAATTACATTAATTTGAACAGAAACGTGATGAGGTTCTTGATCAACATGAATGTAAAATCGACATTTTAATTTATTGTAGATTGAAGACATTATACAGAAGGGGGGATTAAAGGAACACGCCGTGCACCATAACCACTACAGCAGTTATGGTACACTACTATCAGTGATGGTACCAGGAGGGCACAGGTGCTCCCCCATTACAAAGAGTCAAACAGTTTGTCTGCTGGGTGCCACTCCCCATCTCCACTACCACAGAGCTGGGCTTAGCTCAGTAATGGGCAAACTATTACCGACACCTAGCTTGGTCAATGATTTTAAATGTCCATTACAGAAGACTTAGAATGACCGAGAAAAATGAGATATCTGAATGGGGTCAGTGATGTTGTAAGTTATTACATAGAGTAGTCCTAGGCAAAGCCCCATTAATGATCACTTGGGAGAGTGAAAATTCTGATGTGAATGATGATTATTTTTGCAATTCTGGCTAGGTTCACTCCAGGCACCTACAGCACTTTACCTTGCTGAAATGCTTTATGTGTGAAGAGTGTGTCCTTCTTTTTATTTT